>JAMAIE010000015.1:0-203470 GCA_023627795.1 Barnettozyma californica | reverse complement strand
ACTGACGGTAGTGAAAACACTGGTATTGTGTCCGAGTACACTTCTACTGGAAGCGATGGTTCAGTTGAGACTGGTGTCACAACTGTCGCTGCTGGTTTGACCAATGTGCCGCATCCATATACTACTACTTACACTGACGGTGAACGCAACGTTAATACTGGCGTTGTTTCCTATTTCCCAACTATTGGTACCAGTGGTGTTGGCACCGGGACTACTACAATGCCGTTTGTGGTCTATACTGTGACCGATGTTGACTCTAGTGTTGCAACATTAACTGTTACTGTTCCATGTGAGACCGCCACTGTCGTGGATGGTAATGGAAATATTAACACTGAAGTTATTAGTAAGTTTGTTACAACTGATTCTGCTGGCGCCATTGTTACGGCAACTGCTACTTCTCTAGTGAAGGTCACTACCGTTATCATTGAAGAAGATGTTGTTACCACTACTCTAAAGGTACCATGTGAATCCACGTATGCGACTGTTGTTGGTAGTTCAATTGCAACCCTCGCTGTTACATACTTTCCTACTACCGATCTTGAAGGCTCTATTGTGACTGCCTCGTCAGTAGTGACTGTTACTTCCCCAGCTGTGCCAAAACAGACCCTCACTGTTTCCACTGATAGCAACGGTATGCTTCATACCAGCTTGATCCAGCAGACCTCACTCTACACCACCAGCTATGTGGATGAGTTAGGGCTAACGAAGACTACTACTGTCACTCTAGGAGCTTCAATACCTTCCGCCACTTCGTCTTTGGTGACCTACACATCTGGCACTGCTGTTCAGACCGGTGTTGTCGTTGTGCAATGGACAATCAATAATCAAAGTGAGACAGTTGCACAAACTGTAACGTCCATCTACAATTCGGCGCAGTCAATTGGTACTCCATCCACCCTGACGACTTCTGTGAGTAGTGTAGGTGGCGGTGCATCAGCAACTACTGCTGCTGTCTCCACTGCGATAACAGGCGCTGGTTCTAATTTAAATGTCAAGTGGTTGATTTCTTTTATTCCGTTTGTTTTGTCTTTGTTAATCTAATTGGTTTATTAAGGGTCTTTTTCTTTTCTTTCAGCAATATTTTGGTTTGCTGCTTCTTGCTTTGTCACTTCAAATTTCTGCAGTGATTGCTTGAAACTTTTGCTTCGTTCTTTCTTGTGAAAGCTATTGATGTTAGTCAACGTTGGTTTATTCTGTTTTCAAGAATGATATACTGTGTAATGATCATAATGTAATGCTCTTTAATATCGAGTACCTATTAACATTAGTGGACCCTATTTAGTACCTTACGAAAAAAGGTATCTCTGAGCCTGCTGAATACCCTTGTCAAATCCTTGCTCCCATTCCCAAAGAAATCTGGAGTTACCTCTCTGTTGAACATGTTCACCTCTTCTTGCCGCTTTCCATGCACCAATTCTACCAATTGTAGACCCGTTGAACTTACCAAAGTGTACTGCATCTGCCCAGCCTGTGATGAAGCCCTCTTTATATCTCCAATGTTCATAGTTCTCATGGTGGTTTTGGCTGTCCCAGTAGTTGGTGTGTGTTTTCAATTCACCATCAAGAGCACTTTGGAAATCAGTTTGTGTCAGCTCTCTATTCGCTTTATTCAAACGAGGTGGGATATTACCCGATTCGATCTGTGGAATAAACCCCCATTCACCACCGTCACCTTCTTGAAACTTAAACGTCCAGAAATACAGCCCAGCATCTGCACGAGAGGAAATATTCTGATATAATGCCTGGCCATATTGGTGGACAAGTTGTCCACGATCACCTTGGGTCTTAGACCACGATCTCTCATCAAGAACGTGCGAGTATTCGCCAACTATGATATCTGTAGAACCGCTCAGATTGGTGAGACAATCACCTTGCAAGTCACTAATGATCTTTTCAGGTGCCTTATTTTTGTCGGAGTCACTGAAACAGCGATAGATATGGGCATCAATAATAACGCCGATTGACTGTCCATTCAGTTTGGATTCCTTTTCATTAACCCATCTAACCCATTGATCCGTCCACCATCCATCTGATATAATAATTGGGAGAGTGTTGTCAATGTTGCGGATATGTTTGATGGCTTTGGCGTAGTACATCCTCTGATTGGTGGCATCATTGCTAAACTCAGCCTCATTCACAATCTGGAGACCAACGACATTGTCATAACCAGCAACATCTCTAGCAATGAACTCCAGGGCAGCAATAGCAGCTTTTTCATTTTTGCTATTTCCCCAGAACTCAGCTCTCTGGAGCTTCAATCCGCTGTGCTCTGCTGAATTGGCACCACCAGGAAGGGCATGAAGATCAAGTAATACACCAATATCGAATTCGCCCGCTTTAACAATAATATTCTTCACATGGACCCAAGCATTGCTGTAAACACTGGCAACTTCACTGAAAGGAGTTCCCAAAGTAAATGAACCTCCACCAACGTGCCAATAACCAAAAGGCAATCTGATACTTGTCACTCCTTTCGACTGCAACCATTCCCAATCGCGGTTCTGCGCATATGAGCTCCAATGATTCTCCAAATCAGCCCTGGTTGTGTCAATCCCATATTTGGCAACGTAAGTTCTGACACCATCGAGTTCATTATCAGTACCATTAATCATAAACTTGTGGAATATGAACTTCTCTAGCACAAATAGACCTCCAAAGTTCACACCATAGTTGAATCTGTTTTGTATTATCGCCTTACGTGTTGGGGGACCTCCCGGTGGAGCAGCAGGGGCAGCAGGTTTGATTGATTCTTCGAGCCCTCCAATGGTCTTAACCTTATCTAGGAAACCCATTGATATTTTGTTTGCTCATTGCGAATGCATGAAACCAATGTGTCATAAAAATAACAATTTCTTCTGACTAAAGTTCAAGCCGGGTAAATACAAGACCTACGGAACTACTACTACCCATGTGTCACTAGACCAGATCTATTTCATGTTGGAAATCATCCCACTGCTTGATCTAGTACCTGCAGTGGATGACTTCCTTATACCACCATGGCCAATTGCCGTGTTCTGGGCCTGTGTGGATAATTTGGATCTGACTCTCGTACCGGAAGCAATTCGATTGGACCTACCTTTTGGTATACTTAGGCTAGCGTCCGAAGAGTTTGGTGGAGATGAAATTGTCTTCGTGGTAGTTGTGGTAACTGTTTTGGTGTATTTGATACTTGATTGAGAGTCCTGTGCGTCGTCAACATTCTCCTTCGTAGAGTGGTACCCAGAAACATCATCTTCTTCCGCTTCTTCAAGATCAGAGTTGTTTCTGTTGATATAGTTTCTCTCTGGTGATTTTCTAGGCTGTCCTGGGCCCTGCGCTTGTACAGCTTTGCGGACAGATTTATGCAAATTTGAGGTGCCAATGCTGATTTTTCTTCTGGTAGGTGTTGCTGGGGAATCGTAGAGTGACTTGGTAATTGGTTTATCCCCGCTAGCTTTCTTTTTAAATTCTTCATATGATATCAAAGCAGAAAACCCGTTCAACCGTTCAATTGGCAGATTATCCACAACATGTGTAAATTTCCATTCCCTGAACTGGTTCTGATGCAAGTAGAGCCAATGTTGTTGTGGGCCCACAACCATACCCGGTCTGACCATTCTCATATATGCAATACATTCATTTGCAGTGAAGCCATGGGTGTAGATCAAATGCGCCCCAATCAAACATCCTGTTCTACCCAACCCAGCCTTGCAATGAACTGCAATTTTACCACCTTGCTTTATTATTCCTTCGGAAACCCCTATAAAATCCTTAACAATGTCCATTGTTGGACATGTTCCATCGTCAAAAATCATATCGATATGTTGAATACCTCTTTTCTGAAATTCATTTTGATTGTATAGATGTGAGTTCAAACGTACAACCATTTGAACATCATGACTAATAAAGTAGTCCAAAACCTTCTTGAAAGGCTGGTTCAAAGATGAAGAGCCTGTCTTTTGCTGCGGAGATGCGAACGCGATAAAGTCTTTGGAAATGACATTGAAGTCACCTTGGTCAACTCTCTCGTATTGTTCATACTCTTCCAAGTTGAAGGTCGTTAAATCAATCATTCCCCTTTCTTTTGCTCTCCAGAGTCCATAAACAATGTCTTGAATGGTAATCTCAAAGTCAGCATGAGAATAACCAGCATCTCTGAATCCCATGAACGCGGGTTCAATTTGACATAAAGGTTGTAAAACTTGGTGAGGTGACCAAGACTGGACCAAAACCATATAAGCGGCCAAGATACAGGCAGCGTTTGATCGGTGTTTGGAGTCCGATGAGGAGTAGAAGACAACTGCTTTTCCATGGTTCTCTTCATCATTCAAAATGTTGTGTAAGATAACTGCAAATCTGTACAAATGGCCAATGTGAAGAGGACCAAAGTCTAAATGGAAAGAGTTATATGGAAGGTTATTCTCCACTGTAAAGTATATCAACTCATCTGTATCCTGTGGGGTATGATCGTACACACCGAGGTAGATCCTTCCCCGTAAAAACTCGATCGCATCAACTCTCAGCTTCTTGACCATGATAGCAATAAAGTGGGATAAAGAAGAGGAAGCACTGAGATAGAAAAACAGTTGTGGAAAAAAGACAGACTAGTTGGACTACTCCCAAGATGCTGAAATGATGATGGTATTTGTTTTGTTTTGTGTTTGTTTTGTTTTTGACAGCAGCTTGATTTTTTTCAAGTTGTGGATTGAGACTTGTTTACTTTTTCCCCAATCTGGCAAAACTTTGATGTCTCGGTCTTTTCGAAATGCACGTGAAACCACGTGCACAACAGCCGAATTGTTTTACTTGTTTCTTGTTATCGCTTAACTTGCAGAATTCGAGGGCTGGGCCCTTTCTTTTTTTCTGAGAATTTGTCAGATCAGAAAGTCTGAAAACGCGAAAGCTTTGGCTGGACTTCGACAATCTTACTAAAAAAGTTAGACTCTCCAAAACGTATAAAGCGGGTGTAACTTGTTCACAAATCAATAAAATTGTTTCGCCTAACTTCCCAAAGTTCCCTAATCACACATATATTTTATAGAATGGTTCACCAAAAAGTTACTATCATCGGTGGTGGCCCAGCTGCCCTAACTGCTGCTCTTTACCTATCTAGAGCTGAGATTAAACCAACTGTCTATGAAGGCTTCCTTGCTAATGGTATTGCTGCTGGTGGTCAGTTGACTACTACTACTGAGATCGAGAATTTTCCAGGTTTTCCAGAGGGTTTGACAGGCACTGAGCTGGTTACTAAAATGAAGGACCAGGCTTTGAAATTTGGTTCAGAGGTCGTCACTGAAACAGTCTCAAAGGTCGATCTTTCCTCGAGACCATTTAAGTTTTGGACCGAGTGGAATGAGGATGCGGAGCCAAACACTACTGATGCTATTATTTTAGCCACTGGTGCTTCCGCTAAGAGATTGAACTTGCCAGGTGAAGACCAATACTGGCAACAAGGTATTTCTGCCTGTGCTGTTTGTGATGGTGCTGTCCCAATTTTTAGAAACAAGCCATTGGCAGTTATTGGTGGTGGAGACTCTGCATGCGAAGAGGCTTTATTCTTGACAAAGTACGGCTCCAAGGTGTACTTGGTTGTCAGAAAAGATCACTTAAGAGCATCCACTATTATGCAAAAGAGAGCTCAAAAAAATGAGAAGCTGGAGATCTTGTACAACACTGTCTCTGTTGAAGCAAAGGGCGATGGTAAGCTTCTAAATGCTCTTACTATCAAAGATGTCAATACTAATGAGGTGAGAGATTTGGAGGTCAACGGTCTGTTTTACGCTATCGGCCATACTCCTGCAACTTCCATTGTGCAAGGACAAGTTGAGACCGACGACAATGGTTATATCAAGACCATTCCAGGAACCTCTGAGACTTCTGTTCCAGGTTTTTTTGCTGCTGGTGACGTTCAAGACCACCGTTACAGACAAGCCATTACCTCTGCTGGTTCCGGTTGTATGGCCGCATTGGATGCCGAGAAATTCCTGGCTGAACAAGAGTAAAAAAAGTTGTTCAGGAGGTTATAGACAGATAAACTAGACTGTATAATGAGATGTAATGATTCTATCAACATGCCTTATACGTAATTGAACCTAGTTAGTTCAGAAAATCTGTAGTTATTTCGATATATTCTGAGACTCTAACGTTTGTTGCTCTTCAACTGCAAGCTCTTGATTTGATCATCTAGAGACTTTACCTTTTGCTGCAATTCTTCCAAGTCGGCATTCAATCTATTTCTCTCAGTGACAATGTTTTGCTCCCATTGCCTGAATCTTTGTTCTTCGGCCTTGACTTGGTCAGTGAAAAATTTCTTTAGGGCGTTTTCCTCCTCTTTGAACTTCGGATTGTGCAGTTTTCTGGAAGTTGCAAATCCATTTGTCTCGTTGCTCTCACCACTTTCCAGTCTCACACCTCTGTACGCCTCGAAATGTAGTTCTTCTGTGGTCAGTATCAAGTCCAATAGGTTGGTTCTTAAGAGAAGAGATCTCAACTTTCTGAAATCAGAGTGCTGCTCATTTTCAACTTCAGCTAGGCCCCATGGATACTTTCTAGCTCTCACTTTTTGGCCAGAGCCGTTGTCATATTCTTGTTCGGATGAGATAATTGCGAATGGCATCGATTCAATTAGTTGTTTCGCATGCTCAGCACTTGCATCATCATCGATGTCAATTGGAGGTGTGAAGATTCTAATTTCTTGAGCCTCAATCACCGCTCTGATTCTCTGTTTGAATTCAGAGATCTCCGTAGGTGACAATGTATCTGCCTTGGCAATGACTGGGATCAAATTAGCTCTAGTGGAAATTTTCTTCATGGTTTCAATATCAAGAGGCTTCAATGAGTGGCCAGTTGGTCTAATGAAATACAAACATGCGTGAACTCTCAAATCGTGCTTGACTAAACGGTTTGGCTGTTGTTCCTGTCTCATAAAGGAGTCATGTTGATCGTCGATGAAGTCGACAATAGGTTGCCATGTGTTTCTATTGTTGATGTTATCACCAAACCCTGGGGTGTCAATAATGTTCAATTTCAACTTGAAACCCTTTTCTTCAAGTTCGGCACGGATAATCTCAATCTCAGTGGTCGTGCGGTTATTGTGTTTATGTCTTTGCCTGTTATCCACAGGTTGCTTTAGGATCGTCTGGAATAGGGTGTTTACAAATGTCGTTTTACCGACACCTGACTCACCAGCAACCATCAGGGTGAATGTACTACCTTCTTTGGAGACATTTTTGTATCTATTAATACCATGTCAGTACGGGTTTATATGGATATCGTGTCATTGGGAAGTAATCAAGGCACAGTGTAAGGAAACATACTTTTGATTAGGGAGAGATGAAACACCGACCGGTTCAGCCATTTCTGCTATTTTCTCTTGAGTATTGTTGAATTCTCCTGTCTCGTCGTTAATTTGGTGAAGTTTTGGTGTTTTCATTTTGGATTTCACCAGGCTCCTCAAAATTTCGCAAATTGGCGAAAAGATTCAGACTTGAAATCCCAAAGGGCAAAAAGTATGATTACCCGGACTACAACACGTGAAGTTACTCTAAAATCTGTGCCGATTCGTCCAGGCTTAAGCCCAAGGACAACTACACCGCATCGCATCAACTATGGAGATGAAAGAAAACAATGTGGACCCCAAGACAGTCCTAACACCATTTATCAAGTCTCTTCTACTGAACCCACCTAATTTAAGACCAGAGGATCTGTCACTAGTGATTAAATTGATTGTGAAAGGTGTTCCAACAGATATTCAAATTGCAAGTTTCCTAACTGCTCTAAGAGTTACTGGTCTAGATCACAAACCTGAGTTTATCGCCGCAGCGGCATCCACAATCCTTGAATTTTCTGATGCTATTGATGAACTGGCAGTGGATCCAGAAGGCTATGTTGACATTGTTGGCACTGGTGGAGATGGTCAAAACACATTTAATGTATCTACTAGCTCTGCCATTGTTGCTGCCGGTATGGGAATTAACGTTTGCAAACATGGTGGAAAGGCCTCGACTTCCTCATCTGGTGCTGGCGACTTGCTCGCTTCGTTGGGCATTGACTTAGCTAAAGTCACTGCTTCCACAGTTCCAGAGATTGTTAATAAATCGAAGTTTGCATTTCTTTTTGCGCCAAACTTCCATAATGCGATGAAGAAAGTAGCCCCGATTAGAGCACAACTTGGGGTTCCAACAATTTTTAACATTTTGGGACCGCTGTTGAACCCTGCTCCTATCAGAGCTAGAATCATTGGTGTGTACTCAGAGAATCTTGGACCGGTATTCGCTGAGGCTGTGCTAAAGCTAGACCAAGCACGCAACAGAAAAGCTAAATCAATGATTGTCTGGGGTCAGGTTGGAATTGACGAGATTAGTCCAGTTGGAAGAACAAAGGTCTGGATTGTCGACCCTGAAACCGAAATCATAACAACATCTTTCGTCGAACCAAAGAACTTTGACATCAAGGAGCACCCAATCAGTCAGGTTGGCTCTGGGACCCCAGCTGAGAATGCTCAGACCTTACTCCACCTTTTGAACAACAGATACCGCGAGGGTGATCCTATTTTCGACTACGTTGTGTTGAACACTGCGGCTCTCGCTTACATTAGTGGGGCGGCGAAGGATTGGAAAGAAGGAAAAGAGTTAGCGATCAAGTCTATAGAGAGTGGTGCTGCATTAAAGGCCTTGAATGACCTCAAGTCTGCGATTGTGGGACTGGATCAATAAATGCATGGAGATTACGTATATATTTTTTGGTTGTCATGGTAAAGAAGATTTCGCGACCTTGTTTTGATTAAGAAAGTAAACAAAAACAAACAAAAATTGATCCTTGAGAGTTGCACAGACAGTATAGAACCAGTCAACCAGATAATAGGGAATTCCAACTTGGAGACGTGAAGGTATATCCCCATACTCTACAGAAACCGCTAGACCCTCCTATTTGCTATTTCCTTCTATTCGTTTTTTCTGTGTTTGTGGTCTTCCCTTGGCTGATTAGTTGTTTGTGCTACATCACTAATGTTCAGTGCATCTAAACCCCTCATAGGGTCACCAGTAGACAACAGAAGGAGTTTTAATGAGATGGAGTTTACACCAATTGGCCATAATAGTAACGCGTCTCGGAAATCCGCTTTCCGCGCTGGTCCGCCTGTTCTCCAACAACGCGCTGCCAACCTCATGAACAATAGTCCGCTGAAGCACAGATTTAATGGAGGTTCATCGTTCTTGGATGAGAGTGAATATGATATTATTCACAACTCGCCTGTCAAGGCGTCACAGGTCCAAGACAGAGAATTGTCGCCTCCTCTACAGAACAGTTTTGCCAGGCATGATTTGTTGGAAAATGGATCCAACCCGGTAAGGCAGCAACAGGACAACATCAAGAAGCTACAAGATGAAAACTACAACCTCAAGCTTAAGCTTGCTAGCCTTACTAGATTTGTTAACTCTATAACTAATGATGAACAGCACGAGATTTACAAACAGAATTCTGAATTGCAAGAGAAGTTGATTGAGATGAGGGGAGAGTATCAATCCATGACCAAAGAATTGAAAGGTTTGAGGAATAAAAGGGATGAAAAAAATGCTCACAGCTTTTCTCAGTTTGACGAGGACCACTATAAACATGAAATCAGAAAGCTCAATTGCCTGGTCTCTGAATTGAAAGATCAACTTGATCATAACGAGAGTGACTACGAAGAGAAAAAACAAGCCCTAGAAAACAATATTGAAGCACTTCAGCACGAGCTCCAAGAACTGGAAGCGCAATCAAACGTATCCTCATCACACGCCATCCATCACTCATTTGTTGCTAACTTGGAGCGTAGAGCTGAGCAAATGGTAGATGCTCTTGAAGACAAAGATGTTCTTCTACGTCAAAGAGAAAATCAAATAGAGCAACTCCAAGATGATCTTGAGGATAATGGCCGAAATCTTCGCCAGAAGGAGGATCAAATTACTGCTTTACATGAGAAAATTAAAAATCTAGAGGCTCTTGTTCAAGAACTACGAAAGAAGTCCGAAGAAAAGTCTGAAAGAGCCCAGTTTTTTGAGAATCGAGACAATCATTTCAACTACATAATGAAGGAGAAGGATGATAGGATTGAGAAATTAAGCGAGGTCATAAATGCAAAGAATTTAAAGCTATCCGACATAAAAAGTGACCTGCTTGAAGCTCAATCCATTATCAAGAGAGAGATGACTGAGAAAAAGGACCTTCAGTCGCTTGCTGATTCCTGTCAGCAGAAGTTAACTTTTCTTGAAAATGAATTAATCCAAATGAAGCAAACAGGAAGTGATTCAAGACACGAGCTGAGACAATCGGAACAGTATCAGATTGATTTGGAATTAGAATTGAAGAGACTTAAGTCAAAGGTAGATGAATCCAAGAGTATCATTATCGATCAGAAGAGATTGATTCAAGAGTTGCAAAGTGAAGCATCCTCGAATAATCAACTTGATGAAAGCAACCAGGAGCTTTTCGTCAAGCTTGAACGCCTTCAGAGAGATATTCACAATGTTTCTCTGGAGCGCGATTCATTAAAAAGGCAATTACAGCAGACTGACAACGAGATACTGACCCTAAGGAACAACAACGACAGAGCACACCAAGCTTGTAAAGAACTGGAGGCAAAACTTAAGAATCCGGTGAACGCACAAGTTGATGTCAAGGCATACAAAAGAGATATGGACCAGCTTGCTTCTAAGATTGACGAATTGAATTTCGAAAACGAGAAACTCCATAAGTCTCTAGAAAAGGAGAAACTAATGAAAAAGACTTTTTCGGACACATATGACAAGATGGAGCTAAAGTCACTCGCCTCCAAATGTAATGAACTTCAGATTGAGTTGAATGACAAGGAGAATGAAATGCTTAGAAAGACAAAGAATCTTGACAAAGAATTGGATCAGTATAAGACTATGTTACGGAATAAGGAGGAGGATCTCCTGAAACTCAAGTCTAAGATACAATTTAATGAGCTTAATTACACCGAGAAGTTCAGCGAGGAGAAACTTGAATTATTGAAGGCGAAAAGAGCTTGTGATAATCAAATAAAGATTCTACAACTTGAACTGGAAAGTTCGGAGGAACAACATAAAGCTGAAGTTAATCTGTTGAAGACCACAATTGAAAGGTTGAGAAAGGCACCTGAGGGGGTCGACCGTCTATCGCAGTCGTCTTTGAGTGTTGACCATGACCTTTTAGCAAAGTTGAACCATAAAAACTCAAGACTCGAGTACTTGACGTCAAGGTTAGAGAAAAGCACTCAGAAGATAAAGAGTTACGAGAAGCTGCTTTTGAGCTTGGAAGAAGAGAAACAGTTCTTGAGTATGGACAACAAAAAAATTGAGTCGCAATTAGGCCTGTACGAGGAAAAACTTCGAGAATATAAAGCTAGTATATTGAAGCTAACTGAAGCGAATACTGCTGGTGTCGGGTTAGAAAGTTATAAAATGGAGCTCAAGTTGAAGGAACGTGAGCTGGAGCTGGCAAACAAGGACTTTAATGCGATGAAGCATGCGTTGATTGCGAAGTACAAGTCGACTGTTGATGAAAAGAAGTTTATTGAAGGGAAGTTTGAAAAATTAGCCACAAAATACCGCACTCTACAGAACACTACAAGTATCAATGCTAATCAGCGCAAGAAGATTACATATTTGCAAGATCAAAATGACTTGTTCAGGATGAAGTATACTAAAAGCCTGTATAACATCCAAGATCTCAAGTTTGTGAATTCGTTTATGGTGAAGTCCATTCAGGCAGCAAACAAACATATAAAGAAAGATATTAAGAAATTACAAGATGTTGGCATTTACCCAGACTATGAATTGATTCGCCAGAAGAAGCCGTCGTTGAGAGTGATCTTGAAGTTTGTGGTTGCTGCTGTCAGAATCAAAAGAAAGTCAGAGTACAGCGCAACAAAGAATAAAAAGATCGAGGTGTTAGGGACAAAGTTGGAGTTGATAGATTATTAGCGTGGCGCCATCTTAATGAAATAATTGTTCTTATGTGTGTTTGACGTACTCCTCTAACTGCCGTATTCTTTGCTTAAAATCGCCAACAATAAGCCCCAGTTGTTCTAATTTTGTGAACTCATTGTCAAGGTCGGCACAAGTCTTTAATACTTGTCTAAGGTTACCAATTGATTCATCAGCTTTTGTCAATTGGTCTTGCGCAATCCCCTTCTTGTATCTGACTGTGTGCTCCGTTTGAATTGCCAGCTCCTGAATTCTCTCACCGATCTGGTACACCAGATAATCAAAACTGAGTGCAAGCTTTTTCACCCCCAATGGATCATCTTCCTCTTCTTGATACGTAGTCTCTGTTTGGCTCTCTATGTGTGACGAGCCATCTGCGAGATTATTGGTCGAATCATGATTGTTATTGAGAACGTAATCTGTCTGTGCGTTAGGTAATGAGATGCTGGTGTCATTATCAAGAGATAATGTCCTTATTGATGCGGTGGATGAGAAATCAGATGTATCAGGTAGGTGACCTTCCATATCGTGTAGCAATGTTGTAACCTGTTAATCCTGTAGGTTGATCCTCTTCTGTCAAATTTGAACGGGTGCCTTAACCCAATAAGGAAAGGACTTACCCTGCTGGATTTATCCACCAAAGCCATGATGGAGATTTCGCTCTAAATGTTAATCGACAGTGAAACCCCTTCAACTTCCAGACAAAACAACAGAAGAAGCAAATTGCCGACGACGACAATGTCTAGCTACGCCGACAAGTACAGCACCTCGAACACTTCCTCATTGGTTAGAAAGATCTACCGCGCCTGTAGGGCTTCTCTAGCTGAGCCCGACCTTGCCTTGAACTTAGCAGTTGCTGACTACATCAATGAGAAGCAAGGATCTACTCCACGAGAGGCTGCGCTAACTATCGTCCAACTCATCAACTCCAAGGACACGCATACTGCTATTTTTGCCTTGGCTTTGCTGGATGTCTTGGTGAAGAACTGTGGATATCCAATGCACTTGCAAATCTCTAGAAAGGAGTTCTTGAACGAGCTAGTTAAGAGATTTCCGGAAAGACCACCTACTAGATACTCCCGAGTCCAAAGACTCGTACTGGGTGCTATCGAAGAGTGGAACCAAACCATTTGCAAGACATCCAAATACAAATCAGACTTGGGCTTTATCAGAGACATGCACAGACTATTGACGTACAAAGGCTACTCCTTCCCAGAGGTTAAGGCCGAAGATGCCTCAGTGTTGAACCCATCTGATAATCTCAAGTCTATTGCAGAAATTCAGAAAGAAGAGCAGATTGCCCAAGCTGCGAAACTACAGGAATTGGTGAGACGTGGCCGTCCAAATGATTTGAAGGAGGCCAACAAGCTAATGAAGATCATGGCTGGTTTCAAGGATGACAACCAGGTAGAATCTCGAGCACAGGTTGCTGCTGATCTTGATAAGTTAAAGCGAAAGGCAGACATCTTTGCTGAAATGCTGAACAATGCTGAGGTTAACACCGCAGATGAAACTATTGTGGAGCTTTACTCTGCGTTAAAGGTGGCACAACCAAAGATTCAAAAGATAATACAGGAAGAGCAGGATGATGATGCTGCCGTCCAAGACCTACTCAAATTGAATGATGTCGTCAATTCCTTGGTGCAGAAGTACCAACTACTCAAGGGTGGTGACGTTGCAGGTGCATCGCAAGTCAAAGTGTCTGGAACGCAACAATCTCTGTCATTGATTGATTTTGATGACGATGAACCATCGCCTTCACCGACACCTGCTGCCTCAGGCAGTAATACAGTAGATGACTTGCTTGGTGAAATGGCATCTTTGAACTTTAACTCACCATCATTTGGCAATGGTGGAGCAATCAACCTTGGTAGTCTTTCCCCACAACCAACCACGCAAACACAAGCAACTACACCATCTACCATCCAATCACCTGGCCCCAACTACGATGTATTTGCCCAATTGTCCAACCCAGTCTCGCCTACACCAGCGGCCCCACAACAGGGTCAACACACTATTGACCTTCTAGGAGATGCATTCTCCACCCCTACCTCTTATCAACAACATCAACATCAGCGCCATGTTGCCAATGAGTCTAATAATTTGAAGTTTGAGCTAGAAATCCTCAATAGAACTTCTTCTTCTATCCATGCTCGTGCCGTTTTCTCCAATGTCCAGGCATCCGCTATCTCTAATCTAAAGCTCCTGATCGCTGTTCCAAAGTCCTTGACCTTGCAACTCGAGGCCCAATCTGGCTCTTTCATTGGAGCATTTGTTAAGGATGCGATCACACAACAGTTTACTTTAAATGGCGTCGCTCCTGGCGTCGCACCAAAGATTAAATGGAAGATTGACTACGCCGTCAATGGTGGTGATGTTGTTGAAACAAATACGTTCACTTTCCCCAACTAGATTTCGATTACATACTCGCTGTTGTTAGCGGAGGGGCCGTGATTTTTGTATTCTTTCAGTTCAGATATAGATAACAATAGTTGTATACTAGTAGAAAAGAAATGTACATTATCGTTAGTCAAAAATGCAAAACATATAGTCATTACTGTCTTTTGTGCGAGCCACCAACAGGCAAATAGAATCTATTTACCATCTGATCCCTTTAATGAATCGCCTCCGTTAAGTGAATTGTTACTTTTAGCACTTTGCTCCCTCCGCTGTTGCATTTGTTCTGCGCGCATCTGCTTGAGCATATCCAATTGTTGTTGCTGTTGTGGAGTCAAATCTGGGGTGGTAATGGAGCTGCTTGAACCACTAATGTTACCATTACCCAGCTGCTTGAGTTGCTGCTGCATCTGGAGTTGCTGTTGCTGCATCAGTTGTTGCGGTGTTGGAACCGCAGACGCTTGATTGATAGGCGTGGATGATGTCGAGCTGATATTCTGTCCATTCTGCGCTGCTCTCTGCTTTACCTGAATGTTTGCCAGCAACTGAGCAGCCATTTTAGTCACTTCGTTTTTGGGCATGTCAGGATGCTGAGCTTGAATCTGATTAATAATAGCATTCACATGAGAGGGTACATTGTTTGCTTTACGAATACCTCCATTTCCATTGGAACCAGGTGGAAGAACAATATTATTGGCATTTTGATTGTTCAACTTCACCTGAGTAGATGCAAGCGGGGTCTGAGAAATTACGGGGCTCGGATGCTGAGTTACTGGCAAGCTGTTGGATCTAGAAGCTGGATTCAGCTGTGTTTGGCTGAGGTTCGGCGATGAGGAGGCCGACTGAATAGCTCCATGTCCGCCAATTGCTTGAGCTTGCTGAATTGCTCTCTTCTGTCTCATCTGAACAAGCTGCTGCAACTGTTCAGGTGTGTATGGCTGACCATTTGCACCGTTGATTCTTTGATTCGTTGGGCGCTGGCTGCTACCCTGATTCCCAATTTGAGAAGTGCTCGTTATTGGAATAGTGGTTCGTTGCAGGTTTGGAGTCAGTGGTAGAGAGCTGGAAGTCTTGGGAGGTCCATTCGCTTGTACTTGCTGTTGGCTAGACGGTACTGTTACACCAGTAGCTCGTGGCTGCTGGACCCCCCTCTGAATATTAGTGGTCGGTGGTGCCGAGTTGGCATTTAGGTTCCCTTGAGCTGCTCTGATTTGTTGGACTTGAGCTTGTGTTTGCGCATGTGTCTGCGCTTGTACTTGAGCTTGAGTCTGAGGGGCTGGTTGTTGATTATTTCCAGATATAGGTCTAGAATCTGCAATATTTGGATTGGCCCTATCACCGAATCTAACTCCGGTACTCTGTAGGTAAGCATCCTGCATTGCCTTATCTCTCTCGTACTTCAATTTGGACAGTTCAGCAGGGGTAGGAGCAGAAATCTTCTTGTCATCACTTTTTCTAGTCTGAACACTATTTGGTCTGGTTACACTTTCTCTCTTTCGCATGCACTTTCTGATGGCTTCAAACATACTTGCCCAGCGCAGGCGCTTGTGGCCTCTCTGAATCGAATCAACACCAACACCCAGTGGCGATATACGCCGCTTTGTAGAGGCTTGAATATTATGAGCATGCTCTAGCCACTTCATTGCATGCGCAGTGTTAGATCCTCTCATGTCGTTGATCTGAAATGTATCGTTAAGTTGAATGTATCTCTCAAAACACTGCCATGGAGTTCTTCTCTCAATATTAGATACATAACTTCTTGTTGGTCTCTTTGATAAATGAGCAGAAACTGCACTCCAATTGAAAGAAAATTGATTAACGTATTCAATCAAATCCTGGTCATCTTGTGGAAGCCATATAGTCGGCGTTCTAGATTCGAGATATTTCAGACTTGGTGGAGCAGGTGGTTTGATCGAAGTGGAAATCTTCTTATGTGAACTGAAGCCGAAGAGGCCTTTTTGTTGATCTGGAACGTTACTGACTTCATCTATCTTGTTTTTGATGTAGACGCTGTAGAAATATTCGTCCTGGCAAGGGATCACAACCTTGGAGACAGGAACTAATGGGGCGGTGGCATAGTTATCATCAAAGTTCAAGAAGCTCCCAAAAGTTGCAATGCTATCTAGTAAGGTCTTGTCTGCTGCTTTCAAATCATTGGTATCAATTGCCATTTTAAAAGGCGATTGTGACTTCTTGTACTTCTCAAATTCATCTTGACTAACTTCGGGCAACGTTGGTGGTAAATATTCCTTCAGATGATTTGGTCTCTCAAGCAATTTGGAAAGATCAATAGAATTGCGTTCGGATGAGAGCGGCTTCTGTGATACTGGATCTGGAACATTGTCTTCAGGTTCCGTGGAATCAGATTTCTTGTCATCGGAAATTTCAATGATTTGGTTTGATGCATCCTCTGTTGCAATATCCACATCCGTGATGTGTTTAACTGCCTTTCTCCTGATGCAGCAGACCTTCCCAAACTTCCAATACTCTTCAATACAGTGCGCCAAGAACGCGCAAGTGGCCAATCTCAACTTTCTGCCTTCTTTGAAGTCAATTGCCATCCAGTCCATTTCAGAAAGTAAGTTTTCCCAGTGCGTTCTTCCCGCAATATCTTTAATAGGATCAAGAAACCTAGTTGGTTGCCTCAAACTCCATTTTCCCTGCCTCTTCAACTCCTCAATTCTAGAATGCACAACATTAATCTTTCCTTCAGTAAGTGCACTCTCAAACATCGTAGATGTTACCACCTTATGAGTTGAAGGAATGAGTTTCACTAGCGGTAATGTTTGCGCAAGATAGTACAGTTCAGCTAACGGTGTGGATTCCGCAACCTTAGCCGGGAGGTACTCTTTCAGCACAAGAATAGTTGCATCGATTGCTTCTTGAGACGTAGAGTCATAGAGTGTCAGATAATCTCCTGGAATTTTTCTTTTCTTTTTTGGTGGTTCAGGTATAACAACGACGTCCTCTGCATGTGCGCTTGGAACAGTGGGCGTTGTCGTAGAAGATATTTTCTGTATGCTGGAAGCAGGAACAGCCATGGATGAATTATCTGTATTCTCAGACGGTGGTCCCTGTTGTTGCTGTGATTTTGATGGGTGGTGAGTGGCATTGGTTGAGTTCGTTTGAGATTGTTGTTCCTGTTGAATGGGTAGTGCTAGCGATTGCTGCTGGATTGTTTCACTGGGCACAGGAAGGGCTCCCCGCATCTTTTCATCAGGAGCAGTAATGTACTTACTTAGAGAGTCCCAGTTCAACTCGTTTCCAGCTTCAACATTATTCTCAGCCAGATATGAGGAAAGCTCGGCCTTCAACGGGATAACAGACTCCTCTGTTGTAAAACTCCGAAGATGATCCAAATGCCTAACAAAAAAGAGCTCAGATAGCTTACGCTTCCTGCTCACGAGCAGATCTTCTATCGTTCTTGGAGCCTCCCTCGCGTTGGGCACTTCTAGTGCGGTGGTTGTTGGTTGCTCGCCCATTCAATCGGAAAGCTCTCGTCAGTGTGGTAGGGACAACAAAAATAAAAAACAAGAGAAACAACTGTACCCTTATAAATAATAGCTGATTCGCTAATATTCAAACTAATATTAGGTCTTAGAAACTCCTGATCTGAGAATAAGAAGAACCCTGAGGGCTTTGAAATGGCAGATGTTGTTTTGACGCGTGTTTATCTGTTCTCTTTGTCTTTGAGCGCTTCTTTGTTTTTTTCTAAAATTTCAAGGATGATGTGAGCGCGAAAATTTCCCAATTTGGGCAAGAATACTATATTTACCCAAAAGTATGAACCTTCCTCTCTTGCGAATAGTTCACTTGGTCGATCCAAGCGGTATGTCATTCCAAGATGATTGCAACACGATTCTAGATAATCCAGATATCTTTGAAGAAGATAAAATCGACAGGCTTGAAGAATTGGTCAGCTCACGGTTCCCATCCTTCAGTTCCAAGGATGTGGAGAAGAAGATCATGGATATCCTCTGGAAACATAAGGATCCGTCTAGAAATGAGACAAAAGTGGTGAAAATCGAGAATCGTGTGGTACATATTGACATTGCTGAGATCGAGAAGAAGATAGAACTAGAATCACAATCAAAAAAACTGGATACGATTAGTGATGTCGACAAGGAGTACTATAGTGTTGTTCAAAAGATCAAAATGCTGAATTTCGAACTTTATGGTGATCCCAAAAAAAGACAAGGACTTCCAGAGTCACCTATTGAGAAAATTTCTGCTATCTTCAACAACTCTATTCCAAGATCACGCATTGAACAGAGCCTCAAAGTTCATGGATACAATGTGGTTGAAGCATCCCGAGACATTATCAAGCAACTTACGCAGAACAGGGATGAGAAACCAAGCCATGATGCACAGAGACCACTATTCAGCTTGAGTGAAAGCATACCAAAGGCTAAACTTTGTTTGTATCTGTTGAATACTGGCCAGTGTCTGCGCTCAGACTGTCCCTTCAGCCATGACCTGAGTCAAAGAGTCTGTCATTTTTGGCTCAAGGGCAATTGTATTGCAGGCGAGGGATGCTCATTCAAGCATGCAATTGATGAAATTGAAAGTTTTAACGATTCCCCTTCTACTACTGAGCTAGCGACCTCCATGCCTCGAGCAAATGCAGCATCTTCCATAACTGAACCGGATATTAGCATGACAACACTTCCTGCCACACCATCATCCGTTTCTCCAACCGCATATAAACCAATTGTTATTCAATTACCACTCAAGAAACCTAAGTTGGTACCTTGGGAGGAGAACAACAGTCGTATATTCAAGAAATATGTTGATGCACGAAACTCAGCTACACGGAATGAAGCACTAAGAAAAAAATATGCCTCCCAATCTACTCAAGAATGGAGGAAGAATAATGGCGAGAAATCAAAGAAACTCAGTGGTAAAGCAAACAATTTTGGAGATAAAACGTTTGACGATCTGAAGCAAGCTGATGACGAGCTATATGAGTACTCTGAAACCACAAAGGATGAACTTTGGTTTGAAATGCATGGATTGGAATATAACGAAGCTATTGATCAGCTGCAATCCAACCTCAAAGCTGCTAGATCCAAGGAGCATCAGGGCAAATTGGTCTATCTTGTTGTTCCGTCTCCTACAGATTTCAACGGTATGAAGAAAATTACCAAGCCAATACAAATTTACCTAGATCAGGATGGGTACAGATGGGAAATATTCAACTACAACTCGTCATATGGCTCAATTATCGTTATTGATCCAAGTTAATCTTAAATAGCGGCACTTATGGCCTCCTCTAATTGGTCAATGGACCTGATCAAATTGTCCTGGTCCACAATAATAAAAGTCTGGATTAAACCACCCTTGGCCGGTAGTTCAAATCTAAAAGCACTATTCTCTTCCAAATATTGGTCCTCATAGTGGTAGTAATCCACCTCAGTTGCAGGTTTGACCTTCTTGTTAGTCTTGTCGTCTTGATCAACGTTGACCTCATACTTTCTAGATGGGATAATGAAATAATCGAAGCTCGACTTTTGTTTGTTCAACTCATCAAGCACCATTTTGTAAGTCGGTGGAATAACCTGAATAGGCATGTTAATCAACCTCTCACTAAGCAGCAGAGCGACCTTCTTGTGAGAAATCTTGTTGATAAAGCTTGATAGACCAGCGTCAAAGGAGTGTAGGTACTTAAAGTAATCATTTTTCTTGAGATCCTTGATATTGATTGGAGCCAGAAAGAGGTATGGGTCACCCTCTTTACCATCGGTCTTGATAGTGGTGGTAAGTGCATCCAACGCAAAGTCCGTAAGAGCACTTAGATTAATCTTCTTCGAATCATCACCAATTAGTTGACGCAGCAGGTGCTTGATTGCATGGAAGTCGACGTCCTTATCCACATCGAAAAAGTCAAAGTCTACATTGATTATCTCCTCTTCAGATTGCACTTCCTCTTGTTCCTGAAAGGTGATCAGTTAGTATGAGGGAATCAAGATGGGAAATATGTCTCTACTCACAGAGTCAGTGGAATCAATGTCAATATCTGACTCGTCATCGTCGATTCTTCTCTTGGACATTGTGCTATTCTGTGGGTATATACGGGATTGCTTATAACAGAAACATCATCACTTTTTTTTTCTGTTTACTTTCTGCGCTAAGACCAAAAAGAAAGCGATAACACCATGTCTTTAATCCATGGTTACTCGTCATCAGAAGAGGAAGAAGATATAAAAATGACATCCAACTCTCAGGTAACAGTACTTTCAACTACTTCTGGTAACAGCTTTACAAAAGTTGGGAATGCCATAGTAACAAAAGAAATTTTTGATGACACCACATTTTATCATCATAATCAACTATTCAAGCGAGGAATCGTGGACACAGGTCCAAACAAGAAAAAGACCAAGAGACAAAAAGGCAGTCTCGCAGATAGAACCTACTCAGGGCCCTGGGCTAGGTTTCAAGACTCTAGTTCAGCTGAGGAAAATGAGCAGGAGCTAACACAAGGGAACGAAGAACTCGATAATGATATGGCTAACGACATTCTTCTATCAGAGAGCGAAGAGGAATCTAAACAAACAACAAAATTCTACGGCATGGAAGAGTTTGATTATCAAGGACGTACGTACATGCACATACCTCATCAGGTAAAGTCCATGACAACTCCAACTGAATGCTTTCCGCCAAAAAGGGAAATACAGTCGCTTCCAGGACATGCAAAGGGGATCACAAAGCTGGAATTATTCCCTTCATCATCACATCTGCTGCTGTCCTGTGGTAATGATTCCAAGATCTATCTCTGGTCCATGATCTCCTTCACATTGCTTAGAGGATTCTTTGGACATGACAAACCCATTCGTGACATCAACTTTAATAATGATGGTACAAGGTTTCTCAGCGCCAGTTACGACAAGATGGTTATTTTGTGGGATACAGAAACAGGTGAGATAATTAAAAGCTTTCACTTTAAAGCAGTACCCAATGTGGTACGTTTCAATCCTCTAAACAATGATGAATTTCTTGTTGGTTTACTAAATAACAAGATTGAGCATCATAAAATCTCAACCGGCCAGATCGTTCAGACCTACGATCATCATCTTGGAGGTATCAATGACATTGCGTTTCTTCCGGAGCAAAAAAGATTCATTTCTACGTCGGAAGATAAGACCATCAGAGTATGGGACATAGATGTGAATATCCCCGTCAAGATGATCTCTGATCCATCACTTCATTCCATGCCTGTGCTTAGAGTTCATCCTAAGGATAAATATTTCCTAGCGCAATCCATGGATAATTCAGTAATGGTCTTCAGTACTAAGGAAAGATACAGGACAAATAAAAAGAAAGTCTTCAAAGGTCATAACTGTGCAGGATATGGTATTGGTATTGATATTTCCCCTGACGGGAAGTATATTATTAGTGGCGATTCCAATGGAAATCTTGTCGTATGGGAATGGAAGACTGCAAAACTTGTGAAAAAGCTAAAGATTGATGATAGAGCGATCACAAAGGTAGTTTGGAACGAGAAGGAATCTAGCAGAGTCCTAACGGCTGGTATTTCAGGTAAGATCTATTACTATGATTAAACATAGCTATCCATGGTTACAACCGTAGTTTTTAGACTAGTACACACATGTACATAAATAAGATGTTAGCATAAGCTACGCATAAAAAGAAACGGACTTAGACTTTCTGGCTTGCACTTCACCAATTGCCTCAATGAAGTCTTCGTGCTTGACGCTGGACTGACCGTTTCTTAAAGCGATCATACCAGCCTCCACCACAACAGCTTTCAACTGAGCACCATTAAATTCATCAGTAGAACGTGCCAACTCTTGCCAGTTGATAGAACCATCGACTGTCATCTTTCTCGAATGGATCTGCAAAATAGACGCACGAGCTTCTTCACTTGGAAGAGGAAATTCTATCTTTCTATCCAATCTACCCGATCTCAGCAATGCAGGGTCCAGTACATCAACTCTGTTCGTCGCAGCAAGGACCTTGACTCTATCATCAGAGTCAAACCCATCTAGCTGGTTCAACAGTTCCAGCATGGTTCTCTGAACCTCACGGTCACCAGATTTATCCGAATCAAATCTTTTGGTGCCAATTGCATCCAGTTCATCAATGAAAATAATGGTTGGAGCTTTCTCTTTAGCCAATGCAAAAGCGTCACGAATCATCTTGGCACCATCACCAATAAACATTTGAACAAGTTGTGGAGCTGCCAGCTTCAAGAATGTAGCATCAGTTTGTGCTGCGCATGCACGAGCTAATAGAGTTTTACCAGTACCTGGAGGACCATACATCAATGCACCCTTCGGGGCCTTAATCCCTAATTTCTTAAATTTCTCAGCCTGCTTCATTGGGAGAACAATCGCTTCAACCAACTCCTCAATCTGTTTATCCAAACCACCAATATCAGAGTAGGTCTCCTGTGGCTTTTCATCGACTTCCATAGTCTTCACCCTAGAATCGTACTCTGCTGGTAGGGTATCTAGTACCAAGTATGAGTCCTTATTCACACCAACTAGATCATTTGGCTTCAAAGATGCATGATCAACTAGACCAATCATCGGCAAAAATACCGTTTGTCTTGTTGAAGTTTTTACCACAGCAGACTTTCCAACTCTAGTGGAGTCCAAATCAATATTGGCACCTTGTTTACTGGCGTCTTCTTCGGCTTCAACATCGAGTAACTCGACTATGTTACCCACTAAATATGGGAGTTGTCTGTTGTTATCAATCTTTTCCTTATTGTCTTTGATCTTCTCAAGCATTACTTGCTTGTCGTGTCCCAGTCTCTGGATCTCTGAACGCATAACCTTAATATCATTTTCAAGCAATCTGGTACGGGAGTTAACGTCATCAGTAGAGGATGCAAGGATCTCACTTTCAATTCCATCTTCAGCAGGAGGAGCATTCGCTAGTTCTTCAAGAGTAGACATTAGGTGATTTTATCGTCGAATTGGCTATTCTTTGCGTTGCCAATGTCAATGGGCTAACTGCTCTTATGTTGTTGTTAGGCCCAAATTTGCCACTGGAGCGTGCACTTCATCCGGAATTGAGATAGGCCGGAACTTGGGCGACTCTAACTATGTTACCCGGTTAGTAAGGCATCGCCAAAACATATTTCCCCCCTTCGTGTCTATGCAAAGGATGTTCTGACAAGAATGCTTTGACAGCATCATGAGCCGAATTCCCAAGCGCCTACAACGATATGTGCTGTTTTTACTAGGTGTATTAATCTTTTCAATTTCTTTATTGAACCTGGGATTATGGCCGTCCGATGACAGTGGGTCAGAGCTGGACTGGGTTCTTGAGCTTGTCTACAAGCACAGACCAGATCTTGGCCACCCATTAGACAAGTACCCAAAGGGGAAAGCTAAAGAGAAAATGGCTACGGATACAGACTGGATCTACTCTAAAGCATACCTTGCAGAATGTCTTGATGTCACTGATGAAGACATCCAACATCTCAA
Source organism: Barnettozyma californica (assembly GCA_023627795.1). Classification (NCBI taxonomy): domain Eukaryota; kingdom Fungi; phylum Ascomycota; class Saccharomycetes; order Phaffomycetales; family Phaffomycetaceae; genus Barnettozyma; species Barnettozyma californica. Next base: position 179,673 of record JAMAIE010000015.1, on the reverse strand, counting down.
AACAAAACACACATCTTTTGTAGATGATCTCAAAGCCGATAAGCATACCAGCTTCGGTAGGAATGAAGGAACAGATGGTATTGTGTTTGTTGGAGCTGGAAGGTATTCATGGCTCGCCCTAATTGCCATGGAGCAGTTGCGACTGCTCGGATGTACCCTTCCAATTGAGATTTTTATTGGACTGGAGAATGACTACGAACCGGAATTTTGCGAGCGAATTCTGCCCAAGTACAATGCGCGTTGTTCATTACTTCATGAGGAAATACCAAATATTAAGGAACTACTGCCAGGAATCAATATTGATGGTTTTCAATACAAGAATCTAGCTTTCCTGATCTCAAAATTCCAGAATATTCTCTTTTTGGATGCGGACAATGTACCTGTCAGTGATCCAACTCCATTGTTCAAATCCAAGGTATTTAGGGAGTATGGACTCATAACTTGGCCCGATGCTTGGGCCAGGACTACCCATCCCGGCTATTATGAAATAGTCGGTTTAGATATCCCCGATAGAGCTGTGAGAGGTCCACATAGAAACACTAAGGTCTCAAACTATCGAACCGATATCCACATGCATGACTTGGAGAATGCAATACCTAATCCAACAACTGAATCCGGGATGATCCTTTTTAATAAGAAACGCCATGTTAAGACGCTGGCGTTATCACTTTACTACAACCTTTTCGGTCCAAAGCTGTACTACCCACTGTTCACCCAGGGTTCAGCCGGCGAAGGTGATAAAGAGACGTTTGTTGCAGCAGCACATGTGTTGCATAACAAGTACTACCAGGTCCAGCAACCTCTCATGTTCATAGGACATACCATCAAGGGGAAGTTTCAGGCGAAATCGCTAGGTCAATTCGACCCTATTGAAGACTATGAAAACTCTCTAAAAGGCACCAAATATGGGGATATCAATGAGCTAGTTCCAGCTAAAGGCACCAAGGATCCGAATGTTTTGTTTATGCATCTCTCATTCCCAAAGTTAATCCCATTTGCGTTATTGAATGATGATGACATTATAAAAAATGGCGAGCATGTGAGAATGTACGTTCAAGGAGGTGGAGCAGCTTACGAATCGATGGGAAGGGAGATCTATGTCCCGCACACTGTGGCTGAAGATTATGATTTTGAACTAAGGATATTCCAGATCATCACCAGTGCCCTTTGCAAAGACTATGTAGGGGAAACACATATTACTGAGAGGCTAATTGGACTAAAATTGGGTGAGTATGAAGCTCAGAACCCAGATGATTTTTGCCCAAATTTGATTGCACACACAACCTGGTTAAATGAAAACCCCCATTGGAAAGAGCTAGTTTGAAACCGTGAATACCCACATTAGGATCAACAGATTTGCTATCCAAACTCCACTCGAGTTCGTTTGTGATTAGCATCACACCTTGTAGCGGAGTCTTAATCTAAAGAACCCCTTTTTGAACGTTATATATGCAAGGCTTGTGCCATATCTCCTACACACAGCCGCGCTACCCTTCGAGGTAACGCGGGTAGTTTGAATAATATCCGGTCCGGTCTTTGATTTTCGCCGGAAAGGAAGTAATTATAAAATGGATGAGAGTCCGTAGAGTCACAAAGTTATCCATATAAATCCTGCGTCTTACCTCCTCCATCATAGATTATATGAGCTTCTCATTTGGTGAAAAGTACTCAACGAACTACAAGGATTCAAGTCATCAAAACATCCAAGACTGAACTTTACTCAATATATTCACTGGAGCCACATAAATTCTGCCAGAATGTCATTGAACTGGGTGTCCGTTCAGTCCTCAATCCGTCAGCCATTTACACTACTTCCTACAGAACAACTTTTGCACTCGCAGGAAGAACGTATTACAATTAGACTGGAAGCGATAGGTCAACCTAATCCTGAGTCTATCGTGATAAAGGGGCATGTGTATCTTACCACACATCGTCTGGTGGTTCTTTCAGACAACTCAATTCGTCAGCAGACTGAGAATCAGAGTTTTGCGCTTCATTATGTAGATGTTGTGAATCACAGAATGAAGATTCCGTGGTTTGGATGCAATAGGTACGAAATAAGCTTCAGAATCAGTGACGGAAGAGGTGGTTTAAACTACATGTATGTTTGGAAAGGATCATTGGAGTTTCAATATGGTGGTGCCCCTGCATTTGCAGAGAAGTTTGAGCAAGCAGCTTTAGACAGTAAGAGGCAAGAAAGAGAGGGTGAAGACCTCCCTGCATATGAAGCCTGATGCTGCTGTAATCGTACTTGGTTTTGGTGACACCAACTTCAGAAATAAATATGGTCGACCTAGTATACTTGGTGAGTTACGAATACATGGGATTATATGAACCAATATCCAAAATTTAGCCTATGAATCTATCGGCTTACTTCGTCTGTAGAATTTCAATCAGACAGACAACCCAAGTGCTGAAGACTGTGCTTCGGCATATAGGCGTCCTTTAGCTTCCTAATCAGGTAGTCTAGATGTTAGCTTCCATTTTTAGAAGCTTTCGGGTACACCTTCCGATAGCCGTACCTCAGGTTGTATTTTTCGCAAGGTTCTCAGAAACACACGTCAATTTTTGATTTGGCAAAGCGCTAAGTGTTTGTTTACAAAATCTGAAGCCAGCGGCATTTGACTCTGAATTTAGTTGACAGCTGCTGAGACACCATTCTCCACTCCGCTCAAGCAATGGACGCGCACAGACCGATGCCACGGGAGCAGATCCAGAAGCTGTACCAGGTAGGCATTACCCATTTCGATACTTGTTTCCCATTTCACCCTACTAACAATCATTTTAGCGCTGGATTCAATTGAAGCAGCAGTATGGCGAACAGGTGGCCCAAAATCCGGAGTTTATACATCTCTCGAAGATGCTAAAGCAGATATCCAAGCAACAGGAGCACCAAAGGCGCATGCAACAGGTACAGCCAGATCAATCACCAATTTACCAGCAACAACAACATCCACCCCAACAAGTTCCTCCTCAACAGTCTGGTAACGGGTTTATAGGACAAGGGCAAACACCTCAACCAGCTCCTCCACAGGTTATACCACAACTAGGGCCACAACAGCATGCACAAGGATCCAGGAATCCAGTAAATAATGGTTTGTTCGCACCTTATCAATCTATGTTATTAAAAGCCCAAATTGCTGCGTTCAAGTGCTTGGTGAAGAACATTGACATTCCACCAGAAGTAAACAACATACTTATCGCATCTTTGAAACAGAACATGAATAAAAATCCATTAGACAATGTATCCATCTCGCAACAGGGACAACATCAAAACGGTAGCATATCTGGTCTTTCAGGATCAGTTCTAGGACAAACACAACAACAACCATCTCCTGCCGCTACACAAATCACTCAGCAGCAGCACGCACAATCACCAGTCACTCGACCTTCCCCAGGAACACAACAGACCCGAGTTACTGAATTGGCTTCACCATCGTTGACGAAGCCGCAGCTACAAGCATTTGAAGATCAGGCACCAATGGCATTAGAGAAGTTACAATTACTTCATCCTGATATCAAGACTGTCATTCCTGTCACTGATCCAAGGTTTAAGGCTGACTCATTCACTCTACCGATACAACCAACTGGAGTATCATACGATTCTTTGTTACATCCTAAATCTAGAGTAATTATTCCAGGTGTTACTTCTACAGGGATCGATATCAATGGAGTCTATGAGATGCAAGAAGCTGAAATCCAACTAAAAATCGCATCGTTACTGGATGATTTTGCACAGAAGCTGGATACTGTTCAGGGGACAAAGCGCGATAACTGTTTGGATGATTTGATTGAGTACTACTCCTTGAAGCTACTGCCTTTACAGAAGGCTATCCGTGGACATGTTTTAAGTTTTAACTACTTTACGAGCTCTTTGCTGACCAACACACACCCTAACTTCCTCGCAAAGAATAGAAGACTGAACCTTGGTGATGCTGACAAAACTAACAGCCTATACTTGCAACAGCAGTCAATGAAAGTGAAGATTGAGCACAAGAAGAAAACAGAACAGGTGGAAAAGCTAACTTCTGACTCTTCCAGTATCATCAGAAATAGAAGCGAAAGAAGATACAGAATCAGAAAATTTGGTAAGTCCATTATCAATATGCATACCAATATCGAGAAGGAAGAGCAGAAAAGGGTTGAAAAAAATGCTAAACAACGTTTGCAAGCTTTGAAAGCTAACGATGAAGAGGCATATATCAAACTCTTAGATCAGACAAAGGATACTAGAATTACCCATTTGTTGAAACAGACCAATCAATTCTTAGACTCCTTGGCTCAAGCAGTTAAAGAACAACAGAAGGAAACTCATGAGCAGGCTAGAGCTCAAGGCAATCTTGTACCTGAAGAGTTTGACAATGTGGATGAGGAGGATCGTGAAAACATTGACTATTACTCTGTGGCGCATAGGGTTAAAGAAGAAGTCAAGGTTCAGCCATCAATCTTGGTTGGCGGTACTCTGAAAGAATATCAATTGAAGGGTTTGCAGTGGATGGTTTCCTTATACAATAATCATTTGAATGGTATACTTGCGGATGAAATGGGATTGGGTAAAACAATTCAGACCCTTTCTCTGATCACCTATTTGATTGAAGTGAAGAAAGTGAATGGTCCATTTTTGGTTATTGTTCCATTGTCTACTTTGACGAATTGGAACCTGGAGTTCGAAAAATGGGCCCCTGCTGTGAAGAAGATCACCTACAAGGGTACACCCAACGTACGTAAAACCTTGCAGGGGGACATCAGAAGCAGGAACTTTCAGGTGTTGTTGACTACTTTTGAGTATATCATCAAGGATCGACCATTGCTGTGCAAAATTAACTGGGCTCATATGATCATTGATGAAGGTCACAGAATGAAGAATGCAAATTCCAAGCTTTCGTTGACTCTAGCACAATATTATCACACTGATTACAGGCTAATTTTGACTGGTACTCCTCTTCAGAACAACTTGCCTGAGCTTTGGGCTCTTTTGAACTTTGTTCTTCCAAAAATTTTTAACTCGGTGAAGTCATTCGATGAATGGTTCAATACGCCATTTGCTAACACTGGCGGTCAGGATAAAATAGAGCTTTCTGAAGAAGAGACCCTGTTGGTTATCAGAAGATTGCATAAGGTCTTGAGACCGTTCCTATTGAGACGTTTAAAGAAGGATGTGGAGAAGGATCTGCCCAACAAGGTAGAGAAAGTAATTAAATGTAAGATGTCAGCTATCCAGAGCAAGATGTATCAACATATGTTGAAGTATCACCAGATCTTTGTGCCTAGTGCGGATAATACCAAGCTGGAGCCGTTGAAGGGTTTCAACAATCCAATAATGCAATTAAGAAAAATTTGCAACCATCCATTCGTCTTCGAAGAAATAGAGGATATAATCAACCCCGATCAGAGCACAAATCAGAATATCTGGCGTGTCGCCGGGAAATTTGAGCTCCTGGAGCGTGTTTTGCCAAAATTCAAGGCCACAGGACACAGGGTTTTAATTTTCTTCCAAATGACACAAATTATGGATATCATGGAGGACTTTCTTCGTCTCAACGACATGAAGTATTTAAGATTGGATGGTTCCACAAAGGCTGACGACCGTACTGACTTGCTAAAGTTGTTCAACGCGCCAGGCTCTGAGTATTTTGCCTTTTTGCTATCTACCAGAGCTGGTGGTTTGGGATTGAATTTGCAGACTGCTGATACCGTCATTATCTTTGACACTGATTGGAACCCCCATCAAGATTTACAAGCACAGGACCGTGCACATAGAATTGGCCAGAAAAATGAAGTTAGAATCTTGAGATTAATCACTGAGGATTCTGTCGAGGAAGTGATTCTCGAACGTGCTCACCAAAAGCTGGACATTGATGGCAAGGTTATCCAGGCTGGTAAATTTGATAACAAGTCAACTGCTGAAGAACAGGAGGCGTTGTTAAGGGAACTGCTCGAAGCTGAAGAAAGTAAGAAGTCTGGCAAGGATGATGATGATGATCTTGATGATGATGAGTTGAACGAGATCTTGTCCAGAAATGAAGATGAGTTGAAAGTTTTCCAACTGTTGGACGATGAAAGAAAGATGAAAAAGGTTCAGGCTCGTCTCTTTACTGATCAGGAACTTCCTTCGTTGTATTCACATGATCCATCTGAGTTCCAGGTTATTGAGAATGTTGGGGACTATGGTCGTGGAGCGCGTGAACGCAAACAAACATTTTACGATGACAACATTTCTGAGGAAGCTTGGCTACGTGAGATTGAAGGAATCGAAGATTCTGATGAGTTCGTTGAGGATGCAGATGATTTTCAAACAAAGAAGAAGAAAACAAAAAAGAAGAAGAGAATGAATGAGCTAGATCTTCTCGGTGGAGATACTGATGATCAGTCTATCCCGAGAAAAAAAAGAAGCATCCCTCCAGTTAGTGCGATTGAAGGTGAGGATGGTTTTGGAAGTCCAATGGATGTGGATCTTCCAGAGAGACCAACTAGACGAGGAGTTTCGAAGGCTAAGGGTGCAAAGAAAAGCTCTGGTCGTGGTCGCCATGGCACTCCTGCAAATAGACTCCAAAAACAGGAGTCATTGGACCCAGAAGCGAGATCTAAACTCACGCAGCAATGCCTCGAGATTTACAATGAGTTAATTGGGTTTATCAATGAAGAAGGACGAGTATTGAGTGAGATTTTCAAAGTGAAGCCTCCAAAGAAGTACTACCCGGACTACTATGTCTTAATCAAAAACCCAATTGCACTTGACATAGTATTCAAAAGAATCAACACAGGTATCTATCAATCTTTAAAGGACTTTATTGAGGACCTGAGACTGATATTCGGAAATGCAAAGGTGTACAACGAGGAAGGGTCCATGGTTTACAATGATGCACAAACTCTTGAAGATATGGCTTTGGCAAAGTACAGAGTGTTTGGTGAGACAGATGAAGACTTTGGGGAGTTTGATGCGGAGTACATGACTCGTGTGACCAAACCTCCGCCAGTTGATCAAATGATTTAGAGTATTTATTTCGGTTTAATGTATTATAACTTAGACTTTCTGATGTAGGTTCAGTCTTTGAGAAGGGTATAAATTAACAAAGAAAAAAAGAAAACAAAGTGTGGCGGTAACGAAATTTTATAGATCGGCTCGTTTAAGATTCGCTTTCGCACGTGATCCAAACGAGAAGTTCCTTTTTTCAATAGATAAATCGCCATGTGAAAATTTTAATGGGTTTGAAAAATTTGCATGTGCTAAAAAGTTTATTGGGTTATAAATTCTAAGAATCTCGCACTTTTGAAAATACCAGACGTGCCGGACGCTATTTCTTCAGAATCAAATATCAAACAACATCATGCCTGCTCCAGAAACTTTTTTGTTCACATCTGAATCCGTCGGTGAGGGTCACCCAGATAAGATCTGTGACCAAGTGTCCGACGCCATCTTGGATGCTTGTTTAGCCCAAGACCCATTGTCAAAAGTTGCTTGTGAGACTGCTGCTAAGACTGGTTTGATTTTGGTTTTCGGTGAGATCACCACCAAGGCCCAATTGGACTACCAAAAGATCATTAGAGACACCATCAAACACATTGGTTATGATGACTCCGAGAAGGGTTTTGACTACAAGACCTGTAACGTTTTGGTTGCCATCGAACAACAATCTCCAGATATTGCTCAAGGCTTGCACTACGAGAAGGCCCTTGAGGATTTGGGTGCTGGTGACCAAGGTATCATGTTTGGTTATGCCACTGATGAGACTGACGAAAAGTTGCCATTGACTGTCTTATTGTCCCACAAGTTGAACAAGGCTTTAGCTGATGCCAGAAGATCAGGTGCTCTACCATGGTTGAGACCAGACACCAAGACTCAAGTTACTGTTGAGTACAAAAAGGATGGTGGTGCCGTTATTCCACTAAGAGTTGACACTGTTGTTATTTCTACCCAGCATGCTGATGAGATCTCCACTGAAGACTTGAGATCAGAGATTCAAGAACACATTGTCAAGAAGGTCATTCCAAAGGAGCTGCTTGACGATAAGACTGTCTACCATATTCAACCATCCGGTCGTTTTGTTATTGGTGGTCCACAAGGTGATGCCGGTTTGACTGGTAGAAAGATCATTGTCGACACCTACGGTGGTTGGGGTGCTCACGGTGGTGGTGCCTTCTCCGGTAAGGATTTCTCTAAGGTTGACAGATCTGCTGCCTACGCTGCTAGATGGATTGCCAAGTCCCTTGTCAATGCCAAGTTGGCCAGAAGAGCCCTTGTCCAATTGTCTTATGCCATTGGTGTTGCCGAGCCTTTGTCTATCTATGTTGACACCTACGGTACATCCAAGTACTCCTCTGATGAGCTAGTCAAGATTATTAACAACAACTTTGACTTGCGTCCAGGTGTCGTTGTCAAGGAGTTGGACTTGGCTAGACCAATCTACTTTAACACTGCCTCTTATGGTCACTTCACTGACCAATCCAACCCATGGGAACAACCAAAGGCTTTGAAGTTTTAGGGGTTATTTGCGGCTATAGATTAGCATAATGATGACAAAAACGCCTCCAGCTCAACTCTGGATGGATGATGGTTACGACTAGAAATGATTTTAAGTGTTTAATTTTGCGAGAATATCCTCAACGGGTGTTTAATATAGATGTTACCCAATGGATTGTGATGTAGCGAGTGTCAGGGATAAACGTTTATAAACATTTCGTGTATTTAATCGTAATATATGGTGTCGCTTGGGTGCTAGTGTTTGCCGCTTATGTTTTACGATGCTGTGTACGACAACAGGTGCGGTTTTCAAAATGAGTTTGAAGGTCCTTCAAGTCATATTACGAGCTTGATGTGAATCAGCATTTCTAAACGATGCCCCTGGTTCACTCTAGGGCTCTCAGGGATAGGCTCTATGCGGAGAAACTCGATTTTAGCCAATCTGCAGAAGGTAATGGTTTTGAATCTTATGATGGTACAATGAGTTTCACTTGTATGTTTCACTATTTCTGCGGTTTCGGAAGTTAATCAAGAAGTTTGTGAAATGAGATGGTTTACAACAAAACGAAATCAACCAAGCTGTATTCCACTATATCATGGATTCAAATATTCATAGGTTTGTCTCTGGACAGAGGAAAATCATACATATACGGCAAGTATCTTTTTCACGGAGCCGTTAAGCTCAAAACGACCAGCGTACTTGGTGATGCCCAATTAAAAGCAGTTATCCGAGGGAAGAGGGTGGTCACATTTCTGCCCCTCTTACAGCTGGCTGAACTCTGCGACAGGTCTGTACCTCAAATGCCACAAGCCTTACACCACCTTCCCAAAGTAGCAGTGCGCGCTTCTGTGGATCTGATCTTAGTGGGGTCTGTGAGCACATTCAAACCGGCACAAAGGATTTCAGCAATGTGTCATCTGTCACCGATTTCCTGATTCGTCAAACCACGCGTTTCTTCTCCACACTTGCTTGGATCACACCTTTATAAGGCCATCAAGTCCTACTCACAAAATCAAGCACAGCATTCCTCATCAACAATCATTATCAACAATGCTCAGACGACTTTATTCAACCGCTACTCACCAAGGCTACCAGCCACTGCGCCAGGCACTGGGATCCAAGATTCCTGCCAAACGCGAGCTTTACCAGGAGCTGAAATCCCGAGGCGCCACTAAGCTCGGGGACCTCACGATCGGCGGCACCATTGGTGGAATGCGTGGTTACGAATCACTTGTGTGGGAGTCTTCTAAAGTGGACCCAGACACGGGCGTCACCTTCCACGGACTCACTATCCCTCAGGTGTTATCTCAACTCCCAACTGCTCCTCAAGGTGGGGAAGTTCTTCCAGAGGCAATGTTTTGGTTTCTAATCACTGGCGAGATGCCCACAAAAGAGCAGTCTGAGGACTTTGTTCGTGAGTTAAACTCAAAGCTCGAGCTACCAAAGTACCTCAAAACGGTCCTGGATTCCCTGCCAAAGACAATGCATCCAATGACACAGCTCTCCATTGCGATTTCATCTCTAAACAATGATTCTGTCTTTGCGTCTGCATACGCCAAGGGACTTCCAAAGGATCAGTACTGGGACCTATATCTCACTGATTCGCTTAATTTGATTTCCAAGTTACCAGCCATTGTCGGCCGCATCTACTCCAATGTATATCATAATGGTAAGCCCCTTGGTACCCTTAACCCAAGAAAGGATTGGTCCTACAACATGGCTAGCGTCTTGGGCATGACACAGGACTCAATGAATGTGAGCAATCTCACCTCTGACCAATCCACTGATTTTGTCGATCTGTTGAGACTTTATTTGGCTCTACATGCTGATCACGAGGGCGGCAATGTTAGTGCCCATACCTCGCATTTGGTAGGCAGCGCTCTCAGTGACACATACCTGTCCTTGTCTGCAGGCATTCAAGGACTGGCTGGTCCACTGCATGGCCTCGCCGCACAAGAGGTTGTTAGTTTCATCCTAGGTATGAGAGAGAAGGTTGAAACCAATTCTCCTGAGGCCATTGAGCAATACTTATGGTCATTACTTAACTCGAAACGTGTTATTCCCGGTTATGGACATGGTGTTTTACGTGCTCCTGATCCACGCTTCTCTGCCCTGTTGAAGTTTACAGACACTCATGAATCTCTGTCCAAGGATGCTAATGTTCAGCTTGTTAAGAAGCTAAGCCAAATTGCACCAGAGGTTTTGAAGAAGACAGGTAAAGTTAAAAACCCGTTCCCCAACGTGGACAGCATCAGCGGTGTTTGCTTCTGGCACTATGGTCTCAGGGAGACTTTGTTCATGACTGTTGTTTTCGGGGCCAGTAGAAGTCTAGGTGTCACTTCGCAGTTGGTGTGGGACAGAATCTTAGGAATGCCTATAGAGAGACCAAAGAGTGTCACACTGGCTGGCTTAGCGCACTTGAAGTGAGGTGTATTTATTATTATTTATGTTTATGATACTTACGCGGTATGTTCTTCTAAGCACAATGTGTGTGTTCAAGTCGAGCGCTGTATAACGACTGTAACAATGTTCCAAGTTGACCAGACATGTCACTATGGCCGAAAACAATCTAAACGCAATGCGAGTGTACCCCCGCCTCTGCCCCCACTGCCCTTTCAAAACAATACACATTCAAAGGATCATCGCTTTCACAGTAGTAACAGCCCCACTCTTAGCAAACCTTGGTAAACTCTTCTTACTGTGAAAATCAAAAGCCGAGAGAATACTCAAAAGACCAATCAATTTGACAGTTGTGTCACAGGTGCCGATGCGCGAGATTCCAAAAACGGCAGCCCGCGCAAAAACTGGTCAATTCATGGCTGAAAGGAGCAGCTCTTGAAATGATCAAAAATGCTAGCCCAGCATCACTACCACCACACGATGATCCTCCACAATCACACTAACCCCACCTCTGGTGATCATCGCCTTTCAGTGAAGCCGATTTCGGCTTTGGTCTCTCGTATCGCATTGGCCATATTTAAGCATTTGACTTCCCCACATTCAACTTCAACTGTTCAAGAAAAATAAACTAAACAATGTTAAGATTCAACCACACCCATAGCAGAAACTTTAGTTCAACTTCCAAAGCCATGTCAGCGATCATCACTCAGAACACCCGCCCACCACCAGATGCTGTACTCTCCCGTATCGCAAACTACGTGCACTCGTTTGACCCAACAACCTCGCCGCTCGCAATCTCTACAGCAAGACTATGTCTGCTTGACACTGTTGGTTGTGGTCTCGCTGCTTTGAAGTACCCACAACCAACCAAGATTGTCGGCCCAGTCGTTCCAGGGACTGTAGTACCAAACGGCACTAAAGTCATTGGTACAGCTCATCAATTGGATCCAATTCGTGGTGCTTGGAGCACTGGTACCTTGATTCGTTGGTTGGATTATAATGACTGCTGGCTTGCGGCAGAATGGGGACATCCATCAGACAATATGGGGGGTATCCTTGCAGTTGCTGATTTCCTGACCCGTCAGGCCAAAGCCACTGGTGGTAGCGAGGGTAAAGTATTCAAAGTACAGAATATCCTGGAAGGAATGGTGAAGGCTCATGAAATCCAAGGTGTCCTTGCACTAGAGAATTCATTCAACAGAGTTGGTCTCGACCATGTTGTCTTGGTCAAAGTAGCTACCACTGCAGTTGTCTCTCAGCTGCTAGGTCTTACCAAGGAGCAAACTATCGATGCTGTCTCACAGGCGTTTGTTGATGGACAGAGTCTCAGAACTTACCGTCATGCACCAAACACAGGATCGCGTAAGTCATGGGCTGCAGGTGATGCTGTCTCGCGTGCCGTCAATCTGGCTCTCTTGGTAAAGAATGGCGAACCCGGACTCCCATCCGTGCTCACTGCAAAGACCTGGGGCTTCTACGACGTTTTGTTTGAAGGCAAAGAATTCAAGTTCCAGCGCGACTTTGGCTCCTATGTGATGGAAAATGTCTTATTCAAGATCTCATATCCTGCAGAATTTCATGCTCAGACTGCCGTTGAAGCCGCACATACGGTGCATGACCAGTTAGTTGCTAAAGGTAAGTCATTCAAAGACATTAAGAGCATCAAGATTTACACGCAGGAGGCTGCCATGCGTATCATTGACAAGGTTGGTCCATTGTACAACTATGCTGACCGTGATCATTGTATTCAGTATATGGTTGCTGTACCATTGATCCATGGCAGATTGACTGCTGATGACTACTCTGATGCTGTTGCAGCTCAGCCTGAGATTGATGCCCTAAGAGACAAGATGGAATGCATCGAAGACAAGAAATACTCTATTGACTATCATGACCCTGAAAAGAGATTTATTGGTAACAGACTTGTCGTGGAGTTAAATGATGGGGCAGTCATTGATGAAGAAGTTGAGTTCCCAATTGGCCACAGATTAAGACGTGAAGAAGGTAAGCCTGTCTTGATTGACAAGTTCAAGAGACATGTCAAGGAGTGGGCTGCTGACAACTCTGGTGTTAGTGCACAGGCTATCCTGGACAAGTCCTTGGCGGGTGGTATCGAAAACATGGATGTCGATGAATTTGTTGATTTATTCACGTTGAAGAACTAGAAATAATACTTAGAGGGGAGCTGGATTTTTTCCTTGATGATATTTATACATTATTTATGCTTATGATGACTCTATATTTTAGCATTCATTGTAGTGATCTGTTGGCAATAAGTATATTAATATTTAATTATTTTTGATTTGCTGGAAATGGAACGTTAATGACGACGAATGAACGACGTACTATGTTTGGACGATGGCTTGTCATAACTTTCATTATAAAGGCCAGTTGAAGTGAAGTAGCTAAATGCGTGCTAACCATATATATATTATTCTTTATGTATATATAGGGTACATATCACTTTTAGCGTATTAGTGCGTAGATCCCCACTGCGAGCGGTATATCACGTGAGCTGGATTTAAGTCCGACGGTAAACCTAGAACCAGCCTCTAGTATCAGTTAATTTTGAAATAAGAAAAAGTAGAAATCCTTATTTAAATCAATTAGGAATATATTGAATAACTATAGATTAATCATTAATTTTTATTTACATTTTGGATTTTTTGCGTTAAACTGCTTCTTAATTTATCACATGAATACTTCTAGTGAGTTTTTATTTGGCAGCCCTGTTGATATATAATATTGCGCAATACTAAAGCCAGAATACTATCGTTTTATGTATTAACTTTTTGCCCTACTATGGTGAAGGCAAGTTAAGTCCATCAAGCCCTTGCAAACTCCCTCCAAACGTCTGCGTCAATAGAGAACCCCACTTGGTCAACTACAGGAAGTACTTAATGTCTTCACTGTAAGCAGACACGGCTTGAATTCTGAGGGACCACTGTTGGTCTCATTTTCTATTGCAACGTACCCGGGTGTTCAGCGTAGAGTGATAGAAAAGCTTTCCTGTCAACCCCATGGTCTGCAGAAATCCGATGTCAAAAAAGAAGCTAATGCACATGTGGCGTAACGCTTTGACAATTCACTCTCTGTTTTGAAGTAACGATCAAAAGGAAGTCTAGCTCATTGAATTTCTTCATGATTGATTTTGATCTTAAGCCTTCGACTCCAATTCATAATAATATGACGTTCCCAGAAATGAGTGTAAGGAACACAACAGAGACGCTCTGCATTCCCATATTCTCACGATCAAAGGTCACTCACTGCATGCCACGTGTGTCAAATAGTGGCTTCCTGGGTGGGGGTGGTCCCAGGGAGGAAAAAGATTTCCAGAATTCTGATGCTGGTTTCACTGGTTATGTACGGCTTCTTAAGGCAGTTTGCTATATGGTGATAGGATCTTCACGATTGAAGAACTTGGCTACTGAGTATTAAGACACCTCGACTGTGGGATTCTGCTATGAATTTAGCTAGTTGTGGTTAAAACTCCGATTCTTTAATCCTCAGATTCAGAGTGGACTGGTGATATTTTCAACACACTTACAGGTAAAGAGTGGAAGCTATACACTAAAACCTGAAGAAGTGATTATGCAACAACTAAAAACATTTTCTTTCACAAGGGCTATCCATTGGCTTTCATCAAGGATGATAGTTTTTTCAAGTATCAGTGGCCATTGAGCAAACTCTTCTGCCAGCATCGTCATTTGTTTTTTATATCAATAGGGCCGGCCTACAATGCTGATTTTACGCACAAAGTACCATAAGATCCAATCTGGGCGAACCTAGTAATCGACTTAGCCTTCAAATACTTCAATTTCATTACTCATATACGGTTTCGGCAGGACCAAAAAGGACAAAGAGAAATCAATAATCAAGGAGCGATGGTCAATGACGAATTGAGCCTTGACACAAACCTCCAACCAGATCTGATGAAGATAATCAATTCGGCTCCAAAATAAGCCAGGAGGAGCAGTGATTGATCACTATAATGGATCAGAGGACGCTGATGCTCTACTCAATGGTATACGTCTATATCTGGACTCAGGTAATCATCTCTACACAAATCAGAATACCTCTTTTGCTTCAAGACCCATGTGAACATTCGTGATCCTCCTCAGCCATGCCGTCGATACGCTGATCATCGTGATGATAGAAAAACCATGAAGTTTCACAGTGAGAATGAAGGAAATCGTACTTGGAAAGGGTGGACGATAACTATGGACATTTTGAAGTATCTAATTTCGTCACAAATGACTGTGAAGTTAGCGCATGGAATATCTAAGAGGGTGCCAGCCTGACTGTTAGTATAGAGACTAAAGGTTGGACCAATATTCCAGTCTATCATATAAGTAAGGGAGAAAAGAGTAGGAAAAACGGATACGAAAATGGGTTTGATGGAATTTTTTAAAAGTATGATGCATACATACCAAAGACTTTTATGATAAATAGTAAAGTAATTTCTTCTGAGATATTAGAAGTTTTCAAACCGGTGGCATCCGAAAAGCCTGTATTAGATCGTGATTGTGTCGGTTCAGGTTCAGGAAAGGTTTACCCAAACAAGTCATCCATTTCGTCATCGTCATCATCATCGTCATCATCGTCATCTTCTTCTTCGTCGTCATCATCATCCACACCACTCGCACTCACAGCCCTACTGCTTTCGACTTCATTACCCTGATTGCCATCCTTACTGCCATTATTTTCACGAACACCTTCGTTCTTCTTTTCCTCTCCACTCTTCAACTGTCTTCTCTTATTCTCTAACTCCTTTTCCAGTTTCTTGATACTATCCAGTACTCTGCCTTTCATCAGTGCATTATGTGTCTTTGCCAATCTTCCCTTGTTGGCTTCAATAGTGGCCGTCAACTCATTAATCTCATCACGTAGCAAAGCATTGTGTTGTTCGTTTTCATCCACTTCAGTCGCTCTCTGTGCTTCATTTTCAGAGTCTGAGGCATCATCATCTGAAGATGAGTCATTTTCCTCATTGGCAGGTTCATTAAGTCCGTCATCCTCCTCTTCCTCATCACCAAATAAGTTCTCCTCTTCCAAAGCTTGTTCTAACTCCATCTCAAAGTCATCAGGAAGAACCTCTTGTTCATCAGGTTTCTGCGGCAATTGAGGTTCTGTCAACAAGGTCGGAACATCGTAGTGAGAAGGATCAGCTTGTAAGCTTTCCGGATCCACCATTTCGTAACTTGTCTCTTCAGCCTCCTCATCAAGTCTGATTAATTCATCTACCTTAGCCTCTAACGCTTCAATTTCAGAATTATCAATTTTCCTCCTAAAGGCAGAATGAGTGATATGCGCCAAAGGTGGCGTAATCCCAGATTCATAAATTTCATCGTCATAAACTGGAATATCCTTTAGCTCATCTTCATGCTGTATGCGCTTCACCACAAGTAATATCTGTGCAATATCAATAGTCTTGAACACATTCTTTTTGTCCAGGGACTTCATCACCTCTATCACATTGGGCAAATGGATAAGCTTTGCCACATACATGACATCCCGCACTCTCAATAGGGCTCGTTTAGGGTCTTTCCAGACAATTGTAATGTCATCGAGTTCTCCTGTCTCCACTGCGTGGCGAATGTACTCTAGTTCAGCGTCCGGTAAACACCGAAGAATGAGTCCTTCCTCCATAAGAGGATCGTCCTCAATTTCAGAGTCCTCTGAGTCATAACCTTCACCAGGAATTCGAGTTGGTTTAAGACGCAGTCGATTAAGAGCAGGCTTTCGAGGATTGCTCAGTTTGAGTTTGATATTCTTGGGGTTTTTCGCTGTTTGGACAGGTGGTTTAGGTTGTTGTACAATCATTTTTAACTTGGCGCGAGCAGTTGTGCTGCTGCTGTTTGGAGTAGATGAGCTTGGGAGATTTTTCTTTTGTGCATCATCTGAGCCAGGGCGCAGTGGTAATTTCAAGTTGATCTTTAACCCTGACATAATTAGTATTCTTTATCCACAACTATGGGTTAGGTTTGGCTGATGAAATCCTTTACTTTCGCGATTTTTTTTTTGAATTGTTTGTTGATGTTGTTGGTTTGACGTTAGCCCTTCAGGGTAGAGAGCGATCACTTGACTTTCAAGTGCGGGGGTTTCCAAGATATATCTCATCATAGAGCCGATGGTAATTCTCTAATTCGAACAAGCCAAGTTCCATTACATGGGGCATAAGGTTTACCTAAAGTGCTATAGACATGCGGAATTCGGACTTGTTGGACAAAAAACAAAAAAACCTTCACCTCATCTTGACCTTGAAACATTTCTTTTGTCTGTACACTTGAAAGCCACATTGATGAAGCTCCCGCTGCCCACAAACCTTGCCCTTAGGAACTATTATGGCTGCTCATATATCAAAGATGGTGTGCTTGCTTCGAAGATCATTGATCATGCAAAATTAAGGTATTCAAAAGACATTAAGATTCTCGACACATACTCCAATAACCTAGTTTGGTCTACATCTCTGCACAATGCGCTAAAACCTCAGCAGCATGTTCTAATGGAGTCTAGAAGGGAGTTCGTCAAACACACTCAGGCCCATCTTGCTACCCTTTCCTCAAACACTATGTCACTATATCCACATGATCCTTTCAACTGGCAGTCGTACCTCGATCTTACTGAGAAGGAGAGGATTCTCACTCCAGAGTTTCAGGACCGTACACATATACATACTAACTTCCTCTTCACCTCTAATGCTAGTGATGAGGGACTGATTATGCAGTGGCTGGCGTGTTTGGGTCACCAGAACTGGATATTGAAGTATGGCAATGTGAAGCTTCTGTTGTGGATTCCTGAGGCTTCCGCAATAAAGATAAGCGCACCTCCCTGTGCCAGTGCCAGAGCCAAGTGCTCAGTGGTGGCACAGACTTTTGCAGACCTGCGTATTGTCGCGCTGCAAAATTCACCAAATATCAAAAAGTTCAACAAAAATGTTCTGGAACGAGATGACCCAATGATTGTCTCGCCAACGGCTTTCACTGGTACTACCCCAATGAGTCTGCTTGAGATTAATCCCCGTGATGTAGAAGTGAACGATATGTTTTCATGGGATTATGTCACTAAGAACCTGATGATCTCTAAGACTATGAGCGTTAGTGAGGCCGTAAGAAACTTGGGTCCAGGAGCTGAAGAATATTTTACACAGAAGATCTCAACGGATAAATTAAAGAGACGAGTTAAGGACTTGGAAAGTGTTGACTTTTTAGAGGTTGTGAAGGTATTTGACGACTGGCCATTCAAGCCTGAGACCTTGTTTGATTTTCTGGTGCATGAGAGGGGAAATTGATAATAGAGAGGTTGTACATAAACATATATAGATCGTAATGGCGTTAACACTCTGAGATTTTTTTGAAGAAGGTTTTAATGTATTAAGTAGCGGCGGGGTTACATGGCGGGTCGGCGGACATATTGATTTATAATCGCTTATATCATCAATCAGAGTTATTTTTTTTTGCAGTTCGCAACTTCTTTTTGATCTGTCTGTGTACAAAAGAACTTACTTGTCATTGAAGAAAAATTCTCAATCCTGACACATAATTGAAAATGGCGCCACCTGAAGTTCATGGCTACTTCATCTTGGATGTGTCAGCATTGACCAAGGGGCTTAGTTCGATTAAAAGCTGGTTTGAGTCCGACCAGTATGAGGTAAAGCTCTTTATTCCATCTTACACCATTCATGAATTGGATTACCTCAAGTCTGGGAGCTCCATGCTTGCTCGCAACGCACGCGAGAGCATCCGTTTCATAGACAAGTGGGTCTCGGATGAGCACGATAGGATAAGTGAACTTATTATTGAAACACCAGATCAGATTGGTCCAAGTTGGAAACAATGCATCAAGTATAAGAATTATGCCCCTAAAGTGTCAGAGTTTGACAACACCAAGTTTTTGGCCCCTCGAAAGGTTAGCAGAAAAGAGAATATGAAGGATGGTGATATTACGTACGAGGAGGACTTGATCAATGAGGGCCACAGCCTAAGTGACGTGCAGGAGCCGCAGAACGACAGACCTCAAGAAAGAGCTGAAATGCCTAACCGTATGAAGTACCTCATTAGACCTTGTGTCAAAAAGGCCAAACTGGATAAGGAATATTGGGTCTTGATCACTGAGGAAAGCTCTACACGTATCTGGTGTGAGGCTTACAGTATCAATTGTGTCAACTTGACCCAAGCTGAATCAATGCTGTTTCATGCAAAGAATGATATCGAAGTCACCAAATCAAAGGCATTGCGAGGGCCAAGAGGTGGTAGAAAGCCACCAGAAAAAAGAAATGACGTTGTTATTGAGAGATTCAACAGTGTGAGTTACGCACCAAGAGGTAATGGTGAGTTGTGGGTCCCATAGTTACCTATTTTTGAGCTTTTTGACCCTTTTCAGGTACTTTACAAATAATGTCTGGTCTGCATCCATGTCACGATTAAACCGCAGCCATTCATTATCAAATTTGTCCTTTTGAAAAGCTCTCATTCGTTCAAATTCCCTTCAGTTTTAGGGGGACGTCCCTAAGGTCGTCTGTTACCGTTGCTTTTGAACTGGCGGCGCCAGGTAACATTCATCTTGCACTTTGTGTGGTTGGAAATACGGCATATTGAATTTATAGTTTAGATTGCATCTAACAACCCATATGTTGTTTAAATAATAAACCTACAAAACGTTTAATGTCCCATGAGCATTTATAAAAGATAAAAAGTCAAATCGTGATTAAACCGAGCCTGAAACCAGTTAATACAATGTCTTCATATCTGTCAAGTTGCTCAATTCAAATCCACATATTTCTTCAGATATTAGTCATTAAAATTCTACTCATCGAGCCGGTAATTAAACAAGCCCTAACATTAGAGATGCCAGAAAAAACATACTTATGATATAGGTGATCATCATTGAAATGTACGTGGAGCAAAAGGAGCAGCTAATTTGTGATAAAGAAGAACTTACTGATTTTCATGGACTGTTGACATTTGACTCTTCAAGTGTCAAGAGTGCCTTAATTAGTAGAACAAAAATAAGAGAAGTAGAAAATTTTTCAAGAGTAGAAAAAACACAAGCCTTTTTATACTACTGTGCGTGGCCATACCACTGAAGAAGCTGGTTGGGAAGATCCCACAGAAATATGATTTTCAATAGGTCCAGTGCGATAAATGTGTATATATTCGTTATAAAACTGATCAGAGATAACTTGCATTCTTTTAGCAAGCAGTATCTTGATCTCGGTACAGAATGGGGACTTCTAATCTATTTGATCGCAAATTACAGGAGGTGTGTCCGTAACGAAAAAGCCCACATTTCGTTTAGGGCAGCAGCTTTGATAAGGGGCCTCGATCGGCAGGAACAATAATCGCCTTTGAACGATAGCAGAGATGCATGTTGATTCGATAGATGTGGATTAATATCCTGATGTAGCTATTTAGAGATAATCACCATGCTATAGCCTCCAAAGGTGATTTTTTGTCCAATCTGAACAAGCATCATTTCTTGGGGCCACGCCTATGTGTCAAAGATAAGCACATAAGTAGTGCTTCGATAGCGGAGTGCGAGATCCGAGACTCATCACCGACATTTACCCTAAAGAGTAAACCGCCTGTAGATCTATCTCTAATGGTGCTTTTGTATAAATCGAGCCCAACTTCTACATCTAGTGTCACCTCTTTTCATTACAGTATCATCATCCTAACCCTATAAAATGACCAAGGAATCACGTACGGCGATCGCTCAAAGAAAGAGACAACACAGAGACTCTAAATTCAAGCCAGAGTGGTTACTTAACCCCGAACAACTTCCACCAGCCACACAGAAGGATGTTAGCCAATTTCCAACGGCCAGCGGCTTCCTTTCCCCAAACGAGATCCTCATTACCGAGTCCACTGCCCCAGAGATTCTTGAGAAGATCAAGTCTAGAGAGTGGTCTGCGTATGAAGTTACCTCGGCCTTTGCTCATAGAGCAAGTATTGCACATCAGTTAGTCAACTGCTTATCTGAGGTCTTCTTTGACGAAGGTTTGGAAATGGCTAAAGAGTTAGATGAGTACTACGCCACTACAGGAGAGCTCAGAGGTCCACTTCATGGTTTGCCAATCTCTTTGAAGGATAACCTTAACATACGGGGCCATGCCACTTCACTAGGATTCGTTGGATTTGCATTTAATCCACTCAAGATGGAATCAGAAAGTGCCTTGGTGGTCATGCTAAGATCAATGGGGGCAGTATTCTACTGCAAGACAAACGTTCCAACTGCGATGATGATGGGTGAGACTAACAACCATTTGTATGGTGAGACTACCAATCCATTGAACCGTGATCACACATCTGGTGGATCGAGTGGTGGCGAATCTGCCTTGTTGGCACTTAAGGGCTCCCCACTTGGTGTCGGATCAGACATTGGAGGCAGTATCAGAATTCCATCAGCTTTGTGTAACTTGTTTGGATTGAGACCAAGTTTTGGACGTTTACCAACGTATGGTACACGTTCTGGGCTTCCTGGATTTGAAAGTGTGAACTCTGTTGGGGGCCCCATGTCTACCTCACTGGAAGGCATGGCTCTTTATACTAAGGCGGTTATCGACACAGAACCTTGGAACTTTGACCCAAAGGTTGTTCCTATGGCTTGGAGAGACATCGAGCTTCCTGAAACCTTGAATTTCGCCATTCTGAAAGATGACGGTGTCGTCAAACCGTACCCTGCTGTGCAGCGTGGGTTGGACCTCGTCGAGGATAAACTGAGGGCCCTTGGTCACGATATTATCGAGTGGGACCCTACAGATCACAAAGAACTAGGCGATATCGTCACACAATTTTTCCTCTCTGACGGTGGTGTCCATGTTAAGGAGTATGCTGCGTTGACCGGTGAGCCTCTTTTCCCTTCAATGAAAATGTATGATGACGCTTCAGATATTCCAGTTTCTCAACTTTGGGATTTGCAATCCAAACGTACTGGTCTTGCTAAGGCATATCTCGACCGCTGGAATGAAACTGCAAAGAAAACAAAAAATGGTAAGGTTATTGATGCTATTTTGATGCCAGCTACTCCGTACTCTGGTTGTGCACGTGGAAAGCTCAGATATGTGGGGTACACGTCAGTGTTCAACTGTGTTGACTATACTGCTGGTATTGTTCCAGTGACTGTGTCTACTAAAGAAGATGTCATGCTTGGAGATGGTTGGGCCCCTAGAAATGACCTAGAAAAGGAGCATTTTGATATGTTTGATCCTGAAGAGTTGGTTGGGGGTGCTGTTTCTGTGCAAATAGTGGGTAGGAAATTGGAAGAGGAGAAGGTGTTGGGAATGATGTGCGTGGTTTCCAACGCTGTGGGAACAAAAAGGTACTGGTCAAAGTGAGCTACTATTTAGTTTTAATGGAAAACAACTAATATGAATTGATATAATCTAGAATAACTCGCTTTTGAACCAGCCACCAAAACAATGTAATTGGTGTGACGTAGTGAACCTCGTATATTTCTACAGAAGGCAGTAGAGGTGATTTTATGCGATCATCTTAGCTTGGGTGGCTTCTTCCCCAATTTCCCATGATTTGGTTGGGTCATACAGTATACTTCTTGGATCACTACCAAATTTGGTCCTTAGTAGAAGACCTTCCCGTATCAGATCTTGCACTGTATGTTCTGGGTGTGATTCAATCATCACTTCATTATATTCCTTTATCCTCAGATCGTACCTGGCAAACTCACGGATAACTGGGTTGACATCCTGAATATACTGAGATCCAGGAAGGATGTCAAACACTTCATCCGGATATGTATCTGTGGCAAACTGGCGAATCTGAGCACCAAGAAGAGCTCTGGAACGTGTGTTTCGAGTTGATTCATTGAGTTTGAGAGAGACAAATTCACGATCATAATGAATAATAGTGTCAAGCCTAGTGAAATCAATCTTGTACTTGAATGATGGAAGTTGAGCATACAGCTCCTGTGAATAGTTGAACTCAAAATAGTCAGGTGGAGGAACAGATGTTTCCTCAATGACATGTGCTTCCTCATTCTCTAGAAGGCATTCCGCGACAGGTAGTGCGAAATTTAGAAGCGTGTGTTGATTGGCTTCAATAACATTAGAGAGGGATAGACCATCGACAAAACCGGCAAATCCTTCGACATCTTTTATCTCATCAATCGTCATCCTAGTCTTTTTCTCTTTTACAGACTTCAATCTTTTTAGGCCTCCGCCTTGTTCTCGTTTGCACAAGAATTCCAACTGGTTCAAGGAGGCGCGAAGGTCCATATTGCGATCGTGAAGTACTTGCTCAATAACATCATCACGAATACAAACATTCTCAACCAGTCCCACTAAGAATAAATATGCTCTTAAAGTTTTCATAGTCTGTCTTCGATATTCAAAGACAGCAGCCAAATCCACAAAATTAGAAGGAACTGCGCTTAGATTAGCACAAGATATGATTATTGGTCTCCTTGAGATATTCATTAAATTTTCGACCACTGACCAAAATCCTCGATCATTTTCAAGTAAGATATCGACATCTTCAAACAAGATGACACCTTTCTTGAATTCATTTCCATCATTTTGGTGAACCAGCTGTGTCGTACTCAATTCTTTTAGATTGCTCATGATGTCCTTGCGACTTCTCCTTTGACTGGCGTTGATTTCATAAACGTATCCATTCAACTCTTCAACTAAAGCATACACAGCACTGGTCTTACCAACACCATGTGGCCCATGAATAATCATCAGTGGAACATACTCTTCGTCTTCAGTGGCATCACTATCATTCTCCACAACGAAGTCGTCTATGTCATCTGAAGTGTCTTTTTTCTTCTTCTTGAAGTCCGGCCTTTTGGTAGTCTTTTTAAGGATTTTGAAAGAATTTGATAGCCAAGTTTTCATACTGCAAACCATGGTAGAATCTGCCAATATATCATCAGAATTTAGCGGTCGGTATGCTATTGTCCACATATCATTTATGTGTGATCTACCATTGAAGATATTGACAAATCGATTGTAATAGCTGAATTTTGAGATCTTAGGTATCTTTCTTGCTGAAATTTCAAGCTTAGATTGACTCAGATCAAAATCAGTAAATTTGAATCTCAACTGCAAATCGCCTTCAGTTGGGGATTTAATTTCTGGAAGGGTGCCCAGTTGGATCTCTTCGAGATCTAGATGTTTTCTCGGCCTTAAAGTGAGTTGCCTGCAGGGAGTCGTTGGGATAGGGTACATGACATGAATTAGATATTGGGTGAGAGGAGGGGGATGCAATTCTTTGAGTTTTGATATTGGGTTCTTTCTGATAATGTTTTGGTTAGCCAACAAGGGGAATATGTTTTGGTTTTCTTGTTTTCCACCATCAGCATGCCTAGTCTTTCTTTTGACAAAGAAATCATTTGAGCTTGTGGCTTTGGCTGATGAATTTCTAATTTTCTCTTCTAATTCTTTGATCTTCTGTTGACGAGTTTTGTACTTGAAAGTTACAAAGAAGACTTTCGCATTTTTCTTTTTCTTCTTCGAGTCCTTCTTCCTCCTCTCCTTCTTTGAAATGGAACCTTCATCTTCAGATAGAATCTCAACCACACTGGTCCGTTTTGAGAGACCAGTCAGGAGGTCCCTTGCACTATATGAAATTTTAGAAGATGGCTCATCTTCGGGGTCACTCGCAAGAAAAATCACCTTATCGCCAATCCCACTTATTGGACTTTCAGTATTTTGGGTATCCGATTGTGGTTCAGCACAGCGTACAGTTTCATCGTCTAATACTGGAGTTTCGGGTTTCACTTCGATGGACTTCTTCTTCCTTGTTCCTGTGAGTATATCTAGAGCCGAGATACCCGATTTGGTTTTTTTGACTGGAGAACTAGTTGTTATGAAAACAGGTTCTGATGCGGGAGGGTCTAACTCCTCCAATGTGATTATTGGATTGTCAAAATGAGTGCCTGTAGTTCTAAAAGCCTCTTCTTGATCGTGCGCTTCGTCAGCTAATTGTAGCTCGTTCAACTTCTTCTCTGGGCCAAGTGTCCAACAGATGTTTTGAGGGTTTACTTTCTCAGCCAGCGGTGTGTTATGATTGGAAATATCCTGGGGAGAGGTTTGAAGCAAGCTTAAACCAGCATCTGTAATGATTCCACTCTCTTCACCGTGTGGATCACTTAAAACTAAGGAGGTAGCAAGCGGCGATATATCAGGAGATCCACCTTTCGTACGTGAAGGGCGCCTATTGCCAAACCAGCCATCTATAGCACCCTGAGCCATTAAGGTAAATGAGTTATTCACTATGATGATATTTGACTTTGTTTATAGACGCGAAACGCGCCCAATGAAAAATAACTACAAGAATTGGTACGGACACAACCAACAGTTAGAATGATCTTGAGGTGGTTCAAACTTCAAAGTCATTTTGTTACTTCTTTCATACCCTCTTGGCCATAAAAATTCCTCTATTCTCAACCTGATGTTATACCCTAATATCAATACTCTGTAGTTCTTCACCTAATTTTAATTTGAACTGATTTCAAGAGTGGAAAGCTCTGCTACTAGCCATGACTTAAATGAGTTTTTTCAGTGTCGTTGTAAAATTTTGTTAGCTTTACTGGAGTGGCTTATACCTATCAGACAACTTTTAAAACCCTAAGGTTATTTTAAGATTATGCTAGAGATGAGGGTCTGGGGGTATCTACAGTTTAAAGAGAATATTGCTACACAGATGGATGCTGGGTCATTATGTTATGAATCTGAATTCCATATTGCGGTTGAGAAACTTTTCCATGATAGATATATATTTAGTTTATCTTTGCTCAATCAAGATATCTAGATGACCACGAACATATAGTACTTACAGTCAATATTTGTTCATAAAAGACATGCAAGTGTAAATATTAACAGGCAAGTGAGATTCCATCTTCGGCCTGATCGTTGCTTTTGATTACGTGAGATAGGACACACTCTTAGATAAGCAGGGTACAGCCGTAGTTCCGGCAAAAGTTTTGGTGGAGTTTCGGTGGTGACAAGGCCAGAACTAACAGCTCCCGAGAAGATTCTGATACCAATGTCCCGGAGATCTGGCACTATGGCCTGCCGCTCACCCAGTGGGATAGATGCTCTTTCACAGAGGTGGAGACTGCCGAGAACATGAGCTGGGGGTATAAAGAGCTGCTTAGGGAACTTCTTTGTTAATGCTCTGATTATTGTTCCCCATATATCAAGAACAACATGACACAACTTGGCGACCTCCCAAACGAGCTGCTTTTCCAGATCGCTGACTACGTGGACACTCAACAACAGGACCCACTGAGCCTGCTTTCATTGATGTATACTTGTAGGACACTCTACGTTGCCCTCAGACCACGCCTTTACCATTCTATCTATTGCTTTGTCTCTTTTGATGAGGAGGCGACCCCACCAGTGGAGGAGCTCAGACAAGGTCAACACCACAAGGGCCAGGTGCTCATAACGCGCAGTGAACCTTTTGTCAAGCTAATGGCTTTGCTTTCATCAAGAGATGATTTGCTTGAATTGGTGCAACACCTCAGTTGTCAGACATTAAATTTTCAACTAGCCAACAAGTTTGTGTCGAACAAACTAGGAGATGCTGTGCCATCATCAATACCTCATAACAGCAAGCCTTTGAATTTTTACACACATCTTTCAGAGATTCATGCTTTCACACCAGCTTTGTTTGGGTCTTTTGTTCAAGGTCTTCAAACTCACATTGCATTGGAGAGAGCTAACAAGAAGTTTCTTGCTGAACACACTTTGGTCATGACAGCTTGTAATGAAAAGACTGATCTACAACGCAGTCAGATGGTCACACGGATGCTGTTTTGTCCTTTTGATTTTAAGAGCTTTGATTGTAAGCAGCAGGCTGAAGTTGTTGATGCAGTAGTGCAGGCTCTCTGTTTGGGTACTACGCTTCGTGACGCTGGGAGAGACGTGCATTTGTCTGTGATGAATCTGCAGAATGCCATGGTACAGAGTAGCTTCAGCCACTGTGCGGAGGAGGAGAATGATCCGTTGATGAAGCTCAATGTGATGCATTATTATCTATAGAACTAGAGAAATTAATAATACGATGCTGGTCGTCAATTACTTGTATTGTGTCATAGGGAATCAGTTGTTAAAGAGGAATTGTAAGTCATCAGGAGTCAGCCGATTAATGGCTGCACTATCGTGGTTGATTGTTGCATGGATCATATTGGCCTTTTTGTCCTGTAATTCAATGATTCTGGACTCAATACTATCTTCAATGCAGAATCGAGTGATCTTCACTGGTCTATACTGACCAATTCTGTGCACTCTATCACCACTCTGCCATTCAACAGATGGGTTCCACCAGGGATCCATTAAAAACACCTGCGAGGCTTCACATAGATTTAAAGCCACACCACCTGCTTTTAAACTCACAAGGAAGACTTCAACATTGGTATTCTCCATGAAATGGCGGATCGTATTGTCTCTTTGAGTGGGAGACATTGAACCTTGAAGCTTCACTGTTTGGAACCCAGCTCTCTTCAATCTCCACTCCACTAAGTCTAACATGCTAGTAAATTGAGAGAACACAATCGACTTGATTGTTTGGCGGTCTGATCTCAGCTTGTACAGCTCTTCAAGGAGCGCTTCAATTTTTGTTGATGACCTCCATTCACCACCCATTTTGATTCTGTTCACTATAGAGCCTTTCTTGAAATCCTCCGAATTAACCTCCAAAGCAGGCTGAGTCAGGTCGATACTCAGAGCAATATGACACACTGGGCACTCTAATTTCTCGGAATCACCACCAAAACTCTCAAAATACTCCTTGATGCACATGCGACAAAATTTGTGATGGCATTTGCTCTCAATTGGCTCCTCAGCCTCGTCATCACAAAGTTGACACACAATTACATTGCTAAGTGGAGCCGTCTGCAAAGCAGGGTCAGTGTTTTTCACGCGGCGAAGCACCAAGTCAGGGTGATCTGCTAATTGTCTCATCCTCGTAATAAGAGTGAAGATGTTGGCATAGTTGTTTAAAACAACACCTTCAGCGACATACTCGTTGAACTTGCGCTGAGAGTCTGAGTACAAACTCTGGTACAGGTCACGCTCTTCTTCGTTAAAAAAATCCTTTCTGATCTCCTCCACTCTTGGAGGAAGGCCCAAGTCATCTGCACGTTCAACTTTGGTTCTTCTCAGCATGATGTTTTTTAGCAAAGACTGAATGTTGACGAAAGAAGTAAGACCTTCTCCCTCAATTCCAAACTTCTGGATATTCTTCAGCATGAAATGGTTGAAGAAATTGGTGTGCTGCATAGGGACATGTCCGCAATCATCGCAATGCCTCCAGTCAGTAAATTTCCACACTTTAGAGCGGCATGGACATTTTATACAGAAGTAGTTCCCGAATGGCTCAATGTCGAGGAATCTGATCAGAGAGTAAATTTCGCCAATACGGTTTTGCAATGGAGTTCCAGAAAGACACCATCTCTTTTCGGTCTGCAACAGGTTAGCAGCTTTTGCAGTGTTGCTTTGTCTATCCTTGATATTATGTGCCTCATCCAACACCACCCTGTAGAACTTTACTGCGTGAAGAGCAGAGTTTTCCTTCACTGTTTGGCCTTTTCTCTTGAACCCATACTGTTGCTTCCTGTAGACGCTCTCCAACACAGCATATGTCGTGAGAACAACATCATACTTCGCCAATTCCTCAGCATCAGAGCTTCTGTTGGCACCATGGAAGACCCCAACGGACAACGAGTCACCTGCATGCTGCTCTATTTCGTTCTTCCACTGCATTAGAGCTACAGTAGGAGCGACAACAAGGTTGGGACGTTTGCTAAGATCATTTAAGAAAAGGGCAATTGTTTGGATGGTCTTACCCATTCCCATTTCATCAGCGAGTATACCACCATTATAAATGCCTGCTTCCTGTTTCACAAGCCAGTTGAGACCTTCAAGTTGGAAAGGAAGTAGTTCAATCGTCATTCCTTTGGGTTGCTTAGCACGCTCAGGTTTTATCTGTTCTGCAGTCTTCAAGCTGTGGAAAACATCCTTTAGATCTGGATGGAACTCATACAGCTTTTGAGTCATACGATCATGATATGATACCTTGGGTTTCTTAGGTTTAGATTTTTTGCGGGTGGTTGGTGCCTTACGCTTTCTTGGCTTGGATTTGGTGCTGGCCAATGGAGCATCAGAATCTTGATCGAGCTCTGCCTCTGCTTCAATGTTGATATGTTGCACTTCCTCATCAATATCGAGATCAATGGGATTATTAATAGATCCTTCAGTTTTTCCTTCTCTTCCCCAGCCTGACTTGATGACAATGACCTCTTCATCAGTTGTTTCCTCATCTTCATCAAGGAGATTGCCGGCGTTGAAATCCTTGTCGTTATTACTGTTGTAATCGTCATAATCGTCGTCAATTTCCCTTATGCGTCTTTTAGCCGTTTTCGCACTAGTACGTTTGGCTCTAGTCGCTGCAGGCGTCGAACTTGACACATCAGTAGGTGGAGTGTGACTATCAGTCTCTTCTGATTCATCACGGGACTCAGCATAGTTCACACTAGCTCTTTGACGTCCTCTTGTATTAGCTATTGATGCACCTGAGCGCGTACTGCGCTTCTTTAAGTCTGGGTCATCTCTTATAAAACCACCTTCTAATGGCACATCGCTATCTGAGGAGGACATAAGCTGCAACGAAAGGCTGCAAGGGATTTTCGATCGAATAGATTGCTTCAGAATCTGACTATTGATTGAGAATAGAAAACCAGAGTTACCTGACCCTTTGCTTAATACACAGTGATGAGCTGTGAAAGTTGGGACAGTAATCGTTTTAAAGATTTGCCACTCTGGGTCGAAAAAAAAAAAAAAGAAAACTACTCTTACCTCCGAATCTAGTGCCGATCAAAATTTTATGACATAATGAAAACAACAATAGCCAAGTACACATCAAACATCGGCTGACCACACCTTTCACATTGTTAATACTAACATGAGAGAACAAAAGACTGAAGTGGATACATCTCTTCCCAAGGCAAAGCGTCAGCGCATGTCCGTTGTTTGCTTGAATTGCAAAGCCCGCAAGATTCGCTGTGACAAGGCGAAACCTCACTGTACCAATTGTATTAAGTCAAACGTAGCACATCTCTGTCAGTATGAGTCACCACACTGGGTTGCTCGTGTTACGACTGCTGATGGAGTACCCATTACTCAGATAGCTGCGCAGAACAACAGTCGTGATGGTACTTTTCTTAAGAGTGACACTACTGAGACCATCGAGGCTCTGAAGGATGAGGTACAGAGACTGAAGGGTCTTTTGGACTTTCAGAATAGCCAATCACTTCCAGAATCAAATCAACATTTAAAGTTTAATGACTCCATCGACTTCTTTGAGGCGTATAAAGCTCTCACTGTCAAGAGATCAGGGATGGAGGAGCATAAGCCTTTATCTTGTGGAGCGCATGAGTACAAGGACCAGTACTCGATGGTAATGGTGGGATACTTCAACCTGGGAATAGCCTTCTTTAATCCCAAAATTGCCAAGGAGAAGCGAAAGGATAAAGGAACTATAAAGAAGAACAGACTAGATGCCTCTGTTTCAGAATCTTTATGTATGCTGGGTGAACAAGACTCGCCGTATGCCCAGCCATTGATTGAAAAGTTCATTCAAGAAAGACTTGAAAAGACTGAGAAAGGTGAGAACCAGTTCCCTAACTTGGGTGATGCGTTCGAAAAGAGCGATCGGGACTTTTTAAAGACTAAGATTGAAAAGAGTCTTCCTCCTAAATCGATCATTCGATTATACATGACGCGGTTTTATGATATTATTTATCCACATTTCCCATTTATTCACAAAGAATTCTTCAATGACAGAGTTTTCAATGTCGTTTTAAGCTCCGACGATGAACAGTCTGGAATTAAGTTGAATTTAGTTGAAAAGTTTGATTGGGTGCTCGTGGCAATGCTCTTGATTCTTATCAGATTAACGTATATTGTGCTTCCGCCACAGGGTTACCTCTGTACGAATGAAAGAGCTCTTTTGAACCATCCAATTCCTGCGAATTTCATTACCAATGCCTTGTCGTGTCTCTCATCATTCAAGATCTTGAGGAAGACCAAACTTACCATTGTCCAGTGCCTGTTGTACCTCAGAGTGTACTTCACGTATTCACCAGAAGATGGTGATGGTGTGGAGCTGACACAGTCCCAAATATTGTTTGGGATTATTGTTCAGTCAGCATATACGATAGGACTGAACAGGGATGCGTCCCACCATGTTCAGATGAGCCAGGATATTGACTTTTCCAACCTATGGAGAAAAGTATGGCTGGCGATCCTTGAACAGGATAGTGTGTTCTCATCATTAGGCGGATACCCTGGGCTGATCCCTGATTCCTCCACATACAATGTACAGATTCCAATCGTTCTGGGGATTGACCAAGATTCCCTGGAGGCGACTATTGCAGGGGAGATGACCAAATCTCAAAGAATTCTTGCCTTGTACTCAAAGTTGGCTCAGCTCACCAATAGTGTGGCCGAGTCTCCATCTGTGAATGATGTCCTTTCGGTCGTGAGACAAATTGAGAACTACGCCTCTGTTAACTACTCTCTAAATACCCTTGAAAAATTGACAGAGGATTCTGCAAGGAATGCACATCTCAATGTGAGAAATGTACAGAAACTGCAGCATTCCGTTCAATCACTTTCCCTTGCAACGACAACATACTTGGCTTTATGGCTACATTATGAATCAAAGAACCACTATGATGCGGCAAAAATGACATATTTCCAGCACCAGACTTTACGAACAACTGTGGCTTTAGCAAACATCATTCATCAGTTTGTCACTACCAGGTTCCATGAATCGATTGAACCAAGCCACTTGTTCCTTTTTAATAGATACATTCAAAATGCGTACCACAGGGTACACAATACCCTCACATCCTTGATTTATAGACTGTACCACGCAACTGATATGATCAGTAGGGGTATTGCGTCTACTGATAACTCAACCAGTCTCACAGATCTGACTTCTAACGTGTTCAAGGTAGCTACGGGAATGCTTGTGATGATGCAGAACACACTGGGAAGAGAATACTATGTGGTATTTAAGGCTTCGCTCAGATTCAAATTTTACCTAAGAAGTATCAAAAAAGATGGATTCAAGTGCATCAGAGATACAATCTCATTCATCAATAACCGCTACCCGGGTGACCCAACTGCAAGAGTAAGACTTCTAGAGAGAGTTAGATTGAAATTGGATCCTGATAATCTTTTGAACGAACTTGATAATTTGAATAACTTGGTTAGTATAAATCAGGCTGATTTGGATCAGTTTTCCAACTTGATCAATGATTGCGCTGTCTTGAAAGAATATCAATACACTAGAGATGGCTTAATTTGGGATCCTTCCTTCAAAGATAGACCTAACTACAATACTCCATCCTTTGATAACATTTTGTCGGGTCCCTTTCCTGGTGAATCACCAGCCTTGGATATCCCTTCAGTCAACTCCAATACCGGTGCTTTTGATCCGTCATCATTCAACTTTGAACAATTGTTGAATGACACAAACTTTTTATCAATGGATATTATCAATGAAGAGCGACAAGAGACTGCAAAAGACCAAAAACTGGATTGGCTGTTCAAACTTTGAAGCGTTTACAAAAGGTTATACAGATGGATACACACTCGAGTATTAAGATGTCATATTTCTATTCTCCTGCATTGTAAGTTTAATTCAAGACGTCATCCCAAACATACTCCTTGTACCAAATTCTATCATCCTTCACTAGCTCATCATCCCCATCAAAGAAGTTATTCTTATCGTCAATCTTGATCTTCTTTAACTTTCTTTCGCTATCAATCTTGGATTTGCCAGCATTTGATCTTAACTCATCTGGAGGGGGGGTTGGAATAGCATTCACTTTCGCGATATTAGTATCAGGTTCATCAAATACTAGCTTCTTTATCTCGTCAACCTCGCTAAAAGCTGTACCTATGGCCTCCCTGCTAGCTTTAGGAATCCATTTCACTTGGATGTTGACATCATCAGGTTTGGAGCTGGGAGACAATCTTGGTGACATGTAACTGTTCCCATTAGAGATAGAATTAGCACCTTGGGAAGAGCCAGCTGTGTGATGAGGTACGTTGTTCTTTGTAGAGGAATTTGGAGTCTTTGCAGGATTAGAGAAGGTTAAGGGTGTTTGTAAAATGGTGGAAGGGGTAAGACCCTTTGTAATCCGTGAGTCAGCAGGCTTCCTTGAATCAGAGATGATTCTGGTCTCTTCATCAGGCAACTCTAACAAGTTGGCGAGGGACGCAGCCAGGAAATCAATTGGCTTAAAGGATAATAGCTCTAGTCTCTTAGCTCTCTTCTCAATGAATGCCTTTTTTTTCTGGTCCTCCTTAATAATAACGTCCTGTTCCTTTTTCATCAGAGAGCTTGTGATAGTGTTCGCATTGCCAGAAGTGCTAGAGGGTGTTGGTGCAGCAGGTGGAACAATTGATGGGGTTGGAGCGCCTGTTGTAGGAGTGGAAGTGGAGGCAGGAGTTGGCGTAGAGCCTGTCTTTCCTGGTGTTTTCTTATTAACTGCTTTGGTAGTCTTTCTCTTAGCAGGTTGCTTTTTTGGAGGTGAAGCAGTGGACAAAGGTTGCTGTGATTGACCCGGCCGTTGGTGCTGTAGCATCTGCTGCTGTTGTAAAGCAGCTTGCATCGCTGGTTGATTTCCAAAATTACCAACTATTGGAGCTTGGGGATGATACGGTTGTGCGTTGGGCATCTGCGGAGATCCAAAGTTCTGACTGCCACTAAAGCTACCATTTGGTAAGGCTGGTGATGAGCTCAGGTGCTGGTTACCTCTGTTGACCAAATCAGGAGTGTTGATTCTACCTTGTATCGTATTTCCATCAGTGCTAGGACCAGTGATACCGCTATTGTTGTTATGAATGAACTGAGCATGTGGCGGATTGTTATTCTGCTGAAAGCCGCTCAAGGTTTGGCTCTGTTGTGGTGGTTGGCGTTGTAATAATTGCTGAGGTGTCAACTGAGGGTTGACAACCGGTTGCTGCTGCTGTTGACTTCTCTGGAGCAGCTGTTGTGGTGTCATTTGGGTATTGATGTTCATATTAGTGCTGACTCCATTGGTTACATTGGTGCCCTGGCCAGCCGTAGCTTGCTGTTGCTGCTTCTGAGTTGACCTCTTTGATAATTCTGCTCTGACAAACGCACCATACTGCTGAGCACGCTCTTTCAACCTCTCCAACGTTTCAGGAGTTGCAAAATATCTATTTCTCTCCAATCCTTCAATAACCTCCTTTACCATAGATCTCATTGACAACAATTTTTTGACAGCTTCTGCGTTCTTTGTAAGGGCGTAGAACGTAGGGACCAATTGCTCAATCATAGTCAGTAGAGGATACAATAAATTAACACCCTTCGACTTCACGCTATTCTTCTGTTCCAACGTGAGCTTGTCTGTGATATCTTCCAGGTTAAGGGGAACCCTTGAAGCCTCTGCCAAGATGGCTCTCAATTGAAGACGATCTTCCTCAGTCTGCTCAAAACGACCCATTCCCTGAGTAACATTCCCACTAGCAGGCGCAGAGTTTGGCTTTTGGATCTGCTGTTGTTGTTGTTGCTGTTGCTGTTGAATCTGCTGTTGTTGTTGTTGAATTTGCGCAGTCCTTTGTTGCATCAGAACTTGCTTTCTTCTGGCATCCAGCTGCTGAGTACTCAAAGTACTTAATGGATCATTCACATCTAGCCCGTTATTGTTATTATTATTATTATTATTGTTAGTGCTACCGGTGTTATTACCCACATTTTTGCTCCAGTTTTGATTAAATTGGGGGACCTGAGAAGGAACTTGGCCTGGAGGAGGGACTTGTTGATTTGGGTTTGAAACACTAGAACTGGCACCATTCTGGCTGCTGGAGTTGTTGTTCAATTGTTGTTGCCTGAATGCCTCTAGTCTAGCCTGCTGTTGGCGAGTAATCACTCTTTTAATGAAGGCGTTCTTCTGTTCATTGGTCATATCTGCTGGCAACTGACGCTCATTCTGCAGCTTCTGTAACAATTGAATGGCACTGGCAGTCAACCGCTGCTGCATCTCAGGAGTCAATGGTGGTAATTGGGGATTGTTGGAAAGGCCTTGGGGTGGAATTTGATTTGAAGCCTGTTGTTGAGGTTGGTTCTGGTTACCAATCTGAGACCTATTTCTCATGTCCTGCTGCTGTCTAGCGAATTGTGCATTGATATCGTTCCCAGCAATGTTTCCCCCAGTACTGATACCATTGTTGAAATTATTGGCTTTGTTCTGCTGAGTCATGCTCTGTTGCTGCTGTCTCTGTTTCATCACTTGCTGCTCATGATAACTGTAGGCTTGCTTAATGATCCCAATATACTCAGGACTAATCCCCTTATTGGCAACCAGCTCAAAAATTTGTTGCCAGGTGTTGATGTTAGGTGGCAAATTTGGGATCCTTTGCAAATAAGCAGATGGAATTGGGATGGTCTTCATAATTTGAAATCTGGCAGACTGAGCGCTTGCAGCTGAAGGAGCTGGCTTTACACCTGGAGGGTTCGGTTGATTTGATTGATTCATATTGTGACCAGGTAGCTGCTGATGCTGTAGTAGTAGTTGTTGTTGTTGTTGTTGTTGTTGTTGTTGTTGTTGTTGTTGTTGTTGTTGTTGTTGTTGTTGTTGTTGTTGTTGTTGCTGTTGTTGAGCTCTCAACTGAGCAGCTTGCCTTGCCTGGCTTTGTTGAGCAAGGAATGCTTGAGTCTGTGTGGAGCTTATTTGACCTTGGTTCATTTGGCCTGCCCCAGCCAGTACCTGTTGTGGATTTAACTGTTGTTGTTGTTGTTGTTGTTGCTGTTGTTGCTGCTGCTGCGGTATATTCATGGATCCTGGTATCAGCCCTTGTTGTTTCTTAAGCTCTTGCTGCTGCAAAGCTTGCTTCATGCTGACAAGTTTCTGCTTGAATATTTGGTTGTAATATGGTCTTGATGTGGCATTCTGGTAGCATTGGCGCTCAAAGTCCTCAGCAGTGGTCTTGATTTTGGAAACGTCGACCATGTTTCCACTGGCGATGATTACCTCCTTCATTGCCTGCATATAGATACCCACATACTTGGCACGGTCACTGTTACTGAGTTCGGCTCTCCAGTCCATTGTTGTTTTAGTGTGGCTTGTATCTCCGCACAAGGGGATTTGAAGAGTCTCTAAGGAGGTAGCTGCGAACGACTGTGGGAAGGAGCGTCTGGTAGTGTTGACCGAGGCTGCTGGGGTTAGAGAATCTGTGTGCAAGGGCAACAGAAGACGAGCCCAAGGTGTTAGT
This sequence comes from Barnettozyma californica, assembly GCA_023627795.1. Taxonomy (NCBI): domain Eukaryota; kingdom Fungi; phylum Ascomycota; class Saccharomycetes; order Phaffomycetales; family Phaffomycetaceae; genus Barnettozyma; species Barnettozyma californica. The sequence continues at coordinate 143,535 of JAMAIE010000015.1, read as the reverse complement.
GCAAAAACAAGATTACTGGCGACGATGGGAAGTTTCCACCTGAGAAAGGTCAACCGTGCTTAAGGGATGAAACCAGAGTTTTCGCGAATGTTTGTGTGTCCCTTACCAATAAAGCTTGATATCCCAATGCGGTAATCAGAACTCTGTAGTTGAGTGACACGGCTGTATTTTTTTGTTCTCTAGTTTGGCTTTTCCTGCTTCTCCATACAAAAAAGAAAAATCTAAACATTCAGACAGCAGACAGCCAGTTTTAACCACATCTTGACATAAGAAACATCGACTGTTCAGTTTTGTCCAGATCTAATATGCCCTACGCCTGCCCTCTTAGTGGCTCCAGTGGCCCTCTTAAACAGAAGACGTCTGCTGTTGGTCTCCAGGACCGTTTGCCGCCCACACAGGCCACCATTCTCATACCCCTTGATGATGATGACAACATCGCCTTATCCCAGCAGCTTCCCACCAACGCTGGTAATAGTAATGCAAATCACGGCTCTAGTTTGTTTGATCTTTACAATGATGAGGATGAGGATCCAGAGGACCAGAAAGAGCCGACTTCTGTGAAAGATTCGCTTCTCAAATCCAAAATTCCTACCCCAATCAACACAAACCAGCCTCTTCGGCAACAGATCCACCGCAGTAATGTTGCGTCTAACCGTTCCAGTCACAACACGGGTGGTCTTTCTAAACTGTCTTTGAGTCTATCAGATCTTTTGAGGTTTCCGAAGGAGTCCACACATGCATACTCCTATGCGCATTTGTCTCCGAACAGTTTAGCAGTGCGCCTCTCCATACTGAAAAGATCTCTAGAGATTCTATTAGACAGACCAGACTTGATGAATGGAAAGGGTAACGATTTTGACTTCAGTCAGTCGGCAGGAGTTAACCTTGATATTGAGAATTTTATCAATCAACTAACATCTGAGGGTACTCCAGAAGAGAATGAAAAAAGAATTAACGTTAGATCAAACGCGTCATCTGCTGCACTATCAGCTTTATTCACCTCCAACAGCTCATCAACACCGACTAAATCTACGTCTGACAAGGATGATAAACAGACGAGTATCGGGCTCAAAACACTGATAAAAATTCTTAGTGAGGACGAACTGAAGGGCAGTTCTTCAACTACGAAGAAAGAATTAGCAAAGAACCTGCATGATTTGTCACTCACATCTTATAAAGATGAGGAGAATGATGCTGATTCAGAATCACAACTGAAGGTAAAGCTGTTGTACGCATTGGCTACTCCGTTTTATGAATCCATTGCGCAAACACCAATCATATCGCTGAACAAGGGTGCTTCCACGTTGGCTCTCTCGTCCCTCAACATCCCTACATCACCAAAACCACGATCGCCAGGTCCTACATCAAATAAATTTTTCCATTCCTCCCAGCGGAACACCTCACCCCAAGCAGTATTTACATGCGAACTATCAGATCCTTGGAATCTGAAGGCAGCAAATGATTTGTCATGCTTAGTTTTTGGAATTTCGCAGAACTCGCTGAGGAGGCTGACACTTCTGGATTTGATCAGTCCTGATTCCCGAGATTTCGTCTTCAACAAATTGATTGAGAATTCATTCACCAAGAATGAGATCATTTTCTCTGGTGAGATTATCGCCATTGCGAAATCCGCCAATAAGCTAACTTGGGCTTCTCTTTGGGCTAAGAAAAAAGGGAATTTGATCATTTGTATGTTTGACCAAGTACCTTGTGACTCAGTGGATATTGTTGTGAATTTTGACACGTTTGACATTGAATCTTCTAAGAAGATATCCGGTGGTAATTTTTTCAATAACATTTCACAGACCAAGAATCTGTGCGGGGTAATCAACAATTTTGACGTATCTATGGCGCAATCAAGAGAAGAGAATGAAAACAGTAACATACCTAGAACTATATTGGACTCACAGGCAATAAACGAGCAGAGATATTTCACCATTAAGAAATCGGGCTTCAACATTCCATGTGCTATCACGTCCAAAGTTATTGACGAGAACCAATCCAAGGCGAAGTTAAAAATTCATACAATGCCCTATATTGCTGGTGTTTTCATCATTTCCTTCGCTGATCATAAATTGATGTCTTTCAATGAGTCCATATCGAAGAATCTCTTTGGGTTCAATGAGAAACAGCTGATCAATCAACCAATAACCAAGATAATTCCTAATTTTGACGAAATCATGAATTTTATTGCCGTTAACTTGAAGAATTTGAAACTTATCCCTGGGCTGGTTCTTCCTGAACATTTTTTCAGGCAGATGGACTGTTTAATTCAGGATAAGAGTAGTGACTCATTTTTGGATTCAATTGGTCTCGATGGTGTACACTCTGATGGTTCTATCATCAAAATTGATATTCAACTGAGATGCTCACAGAAGGACACCCTAGTTTTGTGGATTACTCATTCTAGAACTGTTTATGGTGAAAGTCTAAATAAAAAAGGTAAAGTTTCCTTTAAGGTTGATGATGAGAGTCAGGGGTCTGAGAAAGCAGACTCAAAGCCAAGAAGTTTCACCAACTTGGAGGGAGAATTTTCCCAACACGGTGATTTGCCAAACCAGATGTCTTTGTTCAATGAGAATGAGATTCCTTCAATTAGTCGCTCTCCAAGTGTGAGATCGAAGCATGCATCATCCTCTTCTGTTTCTTCGGCAACAAGTTTTTCTACCGGGTCATTATCCATTACATCCTCCAAACAATCTAGCAGTTGTGACCTGAAGAATCTGGTATCACCATTAACATCCATTGAAAAGAAATCTGGTGATGTAAATGTGGAATCTTATAAGGTGCTGGATTCAAATATGGATGAGGGGAAGCTACTAGAGATTGAGAATGATACCATTCAGAGGCATAGGTCCATATCCAAACACTACCCAAAGGTCATTGGTGAGAAAAGACGTGTGAAATCGTTTAAAGAATTTAAAGTTTTGAAAGGAATGGGGAAAGGTGCATATGGTAAGGTTGTTCTTGCAGAGAATAAGAATGATCCTAACTACAGAGTCGTTATCAAAATGATCATCAAGGAGAGAATTTTGGTCGATACTTGGGTACGTGATAGAAAGCTGGGCACGATCCCGTCTGAGATTCAAATCATGGCGACTTTAAACAACAACCCACACCCAAATATCATGAGGCTGATTGATTTCTTTGAGGACGACGATTACTACTATATTGAGATTCCGCAACACGGGTTTCCTATACCAGCGATTGATTTGTTTGATATGATTGAGCTGAGGGATACAATGACTGAAGCAGAGTGCAAGTCCATCATCAAACAGGCTGCCAGTGCATTGAACCACCTTCACAAGAATGGCGTGGTTCACAGAGACATTAAGGACGAGAATTTAATTATTGACAGCAATGGTGTAATCAAGTTGATTGATTTTGGGTCGGCTGCGTACATCAAACAGGGCCCATTTGATGTGTTTGTTGGCACTTTGGATTATGCTGCACCAGAAGTTTTAAATGGCCAGCCGTACGAAGGTAAGCCACAGGATGTTTGGTCTTTGGGTATTTTGATTTACACATTAATTTACAAGGAGAACCCATTCTACAATGTGGATGAGATCATGGAAGGGGAGCTAAGAATTCCATTTGTGATGAGTGCAGGCTCGCTGAACTTGATTGAGAAGATATTACAGAGAGATATCAGAAAGAGGCCAACGATGGAGGATGTTGTTATTGATGAGTGGCTGTGTGAACCTTAATATGATAATAATTATGCGTGTATGAGGCATCTGTTTTCATCGGTGTAGACTCTCATGTAGTACTGGATCTAAACGTGGGCACGTGGGTTGTACGGAAAATTCGGACTGTAGTTCCCTAGACTGAAGAGCACAACAAGGAAAGTGCTCACGAATAGCCGGTTACCTAAGAGGTCTAAACGTTCTCAAAGTATTATTTAAAGTAGTGATTCAGCGATAGCGTCACCAGACATTCGCACTGTCTGCAATCACGCCTACAGAGTTGTGACGCCTTGATAATTTCACATTGAACCATAAAGTGATACACAATGGTGCTTTCTCTAGCCAGTTACGCTCGGGACGGTAAATATCTCTGTCCCCAAAATCAAAGCCCAATGCAGACATGTTACCATTATTGTTGTGCTGTATCTGATATAGAAGCCGGAGGTTTGAGGACCTATTTGATCGTGCGTTTTCCGTAGAAATCCTAGCTAGGAGTTTAGTCCTGGAAATTATTATCAAAAACTAGCTTTTAGTTGAAATATATGGTCTTGAGTTTGACTTGAAGTGGACAGTACAACTAAGTCGATATCGCAATAGTGATAGTTTCTATGTGGTCCAAAACTGGCTTTACCATCAATTCGGAACCATCCCAAACAAGCATTTGATAGCAACAGCGCATTGATAGGATCAGCAAAGCCTCGTAAGTTGTACATAGGTACATTGACTCGCAAATTCCAGTCGGGAAACATCATCATGCAAGCAAAACTGTTTATGCTAATATACTTGGATAGTGCCTTCGAAGAACTATCAATCATTGATTATATAAGCTGATGATGAGGATGGAGCTTGACACAAAACCATCAAAAGAGTGTGGAGAAGCCAGCGTTCAGTTGTATATTTTATTCTAAGAGCATCAGAAACAAAATAGTGAGTATTATATAGGTATCATAATTTAAATATGCCTCTTGACAATGTGATTAAAAAGTCATACCTTTTTCGAGTAAGTAAACCCAAATAAACTGTACTTCATCTACTAACGTGGCATACCCTTCTAGGCTATTGTCGTGGTGATGAATGACAAAAGGTTTCTAGGGATGTACCCAACTTTTCTAGTGGTTCATTTAATCCATTTTGCCCTAGGAGTGCTCTTTACTTTCTGGTGGGCATTGCCACTCTTCATTGTCTACTTCAACGTCAATCCTTTGTGGTTCCTATTCCCATTCCGGGGTATCTGGGACTATCTTCTTTGGATCGAATGGTATGCACAGTGGAGAACCAACGTGGTAATGTCAGGTCTGCATAATGTTATGATGTGTGTAATGCTCTCTGAGGCCGGTTATTCCTCCACTGTCCTCCGTGCAAAGCTCCCACTGTTCCGATTGACACATTCGAGGAGGCAAAAGATCATCTCCTTGTTCTTCAATGCTCCTTTTGCTTTACCTAAATTGAGCTTTACCATCATATTTTACGTGTTGATTTGGTATCTAATGATATTCTCACCATTGACAAACTGGGTGACGGTAGTGTACACTGCCCCAAGTATTGGATTCTTGGCCACTGAGACCTATCTAAAGAACATGAGACAGTTTCCTTATTACATCTCGAAACGTTTTTTCGCAGGTAACAGGCAATCCTACTATAATCTAGGGCTAAGCATGTCAATTCCCAGGAACGTTCCCATGATGTCATTTGTGTTTGGATATCTCGAAGTATTTGAAGTGAGCCTATTCGCCATTGATATGGAGAGGCAGAGAGAGAATCACAGGCCTCGATTTGTTCCTCAACTCGAACCAAAGAATGCACTGTCGGACGCTGACTGTCAAACAGAGAGTGAAGTAGTGTATGGATTATATGCCACTCCATTTACAGATCCAACGGAGATTCCCGTTGGTTTCTTTGATAGGGAAATGGCCAAGGCTATCATCAAGTTCAGAGAGAGAGGTATGAGATATGACGAGACTTACTGCAAGGAAGCCTACCGTATTTTGAAGGAGGAATATGGAATTATATACCCAGATGCAATGAGGTTCCCATTGGACGATGATGATAATTTTGATTGGCTGAAGAATGAAGAGTGGCAATCGTGCGAGATTGACGGCGTTGATTTTATCAACTTGTTCGGATATGGAGGTTAGATATTTAGTATTGGGTACATGATCATCTCATGAGGTGAATTGTAATGTTTATCATCTACATTCACACCTTTTGTAGAACCCAAAATTAACAAGTCTTGAATGGGCCACATCGCATTCTTAGCTTTGAGATCGTTATCTATTGGAGGATCAAGCACTGAACTTTCAAACCAGACTCCATCATTTGATGGAAAGAAAATCTGACTATTTCTTTGATCTGCCAATTGGAACTCAACTTGATATGGGCTATCAACATCGTCAAAGTCACCCAAATCCAGTCCTTTCAATACAAGAATATCAGAACCAGTACCCCATTCACCACCACCTGCCAGAACTTCATACGTGCTGATTGATTCAGTCTCTGTATTGGTAATCTGAGCGAATACATGTACCTTTTCACTTGTAACATGGTTACTCTCAAGAAGTGCCATCAATACCTTTGGTGGGCTGAGATGATTTCTATTCAAACCCAGCAAGAGATTATTTTGCGCCTTAGTGATGGTCAAATACGAACGCTTCTGTGAATTGAGTGGAATCAGATTAGAGAAGTGTTTAACTGGTTGACTTGAAATTGAAAGGGGGATATTGATTGACAATAATGTCAGACTTTCACCATTAACAACTTCACCGCTGAAGCGGTGCTTCACATCTCGGAAGTACATGGTTGGTGTACCTTCTTGACCAACATGCATCACAGCGGCCTCAGAAGTCGTCAACGAAGCAGTTATTCCACCGTTGAATTGCACATTAAGCTTTTTTTCAGGTATCGACCAACGTCTCCCATTAGTTGCGTCTTCTTTTTTGAAGTCTTTGATCTGTATCAATTCATCTGACCATACCTCTGACACGTAGTCACCCAGGTTCGTGTCTACGGCAACGCTAACCAACTGTATACCGGGGTAGCGGCCAATTAACTCATTGATCTTCTCAGGTATATGTGGAGTCAATGCGGCACTGTGAATAAGGAATAACGACAGTGGGGAGAAGCCTGGGCGCATTTCAAGAACATTCAAAAGGGAAGAAATATGCGGGTTCTCACAGTTTCGACGCATTGACTGCGAATTGACACGTCCTGTTCGTACATAGCACTGGAGTAACCTAGTAGAGTGACGCATGTATAGGTTGGTTTTATTTAGAAAAGTTTTTGTTGATCTCTGAGGCGCAGAAGCTTTCTTACTAACCTTCGAGTTCTTTGTTCAAAATGTACACCGTAAAGGCTATTGAAGAGGTCACTGTAGAAATGGATCGTAAAAAGACCTCCCTCGTTTGTAAATCTTGCCCACATCCAACGATTCCAGAAGTATAGAGATCCGATTGCCCAAACATTCCCATTGATTATGTCATGATTTCCCATCAAAATTTGCCCGCTTGCCGAGGCTATACCGAAGTAGAGGTCGTATAACCCCAGTTTTATAGGAAATTTTATAAAACGTTATTTACTTTCTTTTCTTCATTAACTATTAGCTTCTCTACCAAACTAACAATTGATTTACAATGAGTGATACAAATCCTACAGTCACTAGGCTTCCGTCCAAGGTCTGCACAAACTACAGTCTCCAATTAAACGAGAGGCTCCTTTCCGTCTCTATTCCATTTTCACAGGACCCTAATGGACAAGGGCTGGTGGGCATCCTAACCTGTCCTCCAACGAGTATGATACCTGAAGAGGATCTGATTAAGAACCCAACATCTACGGAACAGCACTATCCTCCTACACATAAGCTTGCACTTATCCTTCATGGTAAGGGTGGGCACAAGAACTACTGTTACCAGGCCCTTTTGGCGCAAGAATTAGCCACCAAATTGGGGGTGTACAGCTTTAGATTCGATTTTAGAGGTTGCGGTGATTCTCAGGCCAACGAAGACATTGAGACAGGGAGAAAAGTTTCACAAGACATCGAAGACATTGAACTTGTCCTAGCTGTGTTTACGAACGGCGCACAACATGACGAAATCGGAATTAACCTAATTCCAAATTCCATCGTTGCACACTCCAGGGGGTCTGTGGCAATGTTCATGTGGGCATTGAAGCAGCAAGAGAAGATGGACAAGGGTGAGTCTTACCAGTTCGTCCCGAACTTAGTAAATGCAGCTGGAAGGTTCAAGTCGAATCTTCTATTAGTGGAGTTTGGGGAAAAGAAAGACAACAATGCTTATTTGAATCAGTACAGATTAGGTAAATATCAGGACATCAAGATCCTCAAGAGCGAGGTGGTCGATTTGGGCTCACAGGATCTCGAGCCAATAAAGTACCTTGATGGCGAGATTCAGGTGTTGAGTATCTATGGGCTTGCAGATCATATAGTTCCAGTTGAAGACTCAACGAACTACGCCAATCTTTTGGGCTCAAGACACAAATTGACTCTGATACCATATGCTGATCACAATTTTTACGGTCATCAGCAAGTCAATGATGAGAACAAGAAGAAGATAAACCCATTTAACTTGCCCTTGACCAAAAGAGGCCATGTGAACTGGAATCACAGAGTTACTTCTGATGTTGTAAACTGGCTTCATACTCTGAATGACACTGAAAGATATAGGGATTCAACCAAGATTGTGTCACATTTCCCAAGATGGAGACAAATTGAAGGGATTGCGAATTTCAGAGATCTTGGAGGTTGGAAGACAAGGGACAATCGTTACGTTAAAGCTGGTGTAATTTTTAGATCTGCCAATCCCTCCACGGTGACCGAAAGAGGGAAACAGCAACTTCGTGATTTGGGGATCACTACATTCTTTGATTTTAGATCTGTGGGAGAGTACAAAAAGGCTGGTGGGTTGGACATTGAAGGAATTGATTGCAGAAATGTTCCAGTTTATAATACTACTGATCTGTCACCACAAGCCATTGCATTACGTTATAGAAATCTTTTGGCCTCATGGTACACTTTCAAGTACGTATACAGAGATGCCCTGAAATATGGCGTCACTGCTTTCAGAGAGGTTTTTGAGTTTATTAGAGACCACCCAGGTAAACCATTAGTTTTCAATTGCCAAGCGGGCAAGGACAGAACTGGTGTCATGGCAATGCTTATCTTGCTCCTGCTCAAAGTTGATACTCATACAGTCGCGAAGGAGTATGAACTGACCACAATTGGTCTAAGGCCAGATCATGGTGCCATTAAGACAGAGTTCTTGACTTTGTTTGAAGGTCTTGAGAAGAAAATCATGGAGACTGCTGCCAATGGCCATGATATATCACATTTCCAGTTAGGGTTGACTCCAGAGCAGATGTTTGAGAACCTCATTAGTTCCAAATATGAGAGTATGGTTGCTACAGTTGAGTTGTTGAATAACGAGTATGGCTCTGTTGAAGGATATATGGAGAATCAGTTGGGCTTCACAAAAAAAGACATCGAGATCATCAGAAACAACCTGTTGACTGGCCATAATGCTTACCCTGACCAAAGTTCTATTTGGAGACACCGTGTGTCGTCTGGGAGTCTTCTATGAATGTGCTCGTATTCGATAACTTTGTGCGCTCCGTTTTGGCCATTCGTCCTGTGTAACAAGATATATGTTTGTCTACAGAAATCTCTTGAACTTTTTTAAAAGTTTAGATCCCACCTTTGTTACGGTATCTTCATTGAGAACAGGATCTATGTAATTAATTGTAGGCGGCTGATATTCTACCGGGATGATACTGGAGGGATGATCGAATTTTAGGGTGCAGATAGGGAGATTGGCATATCCCTGTTGCGGAGCGAACGGACCGCGATAAACTGGCTGTGGTGGTGGAATATTGACGAATTGATACCGCTGTATTGGTGATGGTTTATGGGGAATAAGACATTGGAACAAGCAGTACGGCATGAGTTTGGCTGGATTGAAATGATCTTTCTTGGTTTAAGGGTATAGCGTGTAATATGGATTGACTTGCTTTTTGGAGACATTGAATTCTCGGTATGGACACAACTCGAAAGCTTCTGTAGGCTCTGTCTGAATAAGAACTTTCTATGCGCTCCGAAAAGAGAAGGATTTAGATCTGGTGTAAAGACCATAATTGTTTGACTATAATTAGTTTTAGAATTGTGATTATATAGTATTGATTTTATCAACAGTATCGAAAAGAATATGTGCGAATCAATACCACATGCGCTTTGATCGATAAATAGGCTGATTGATAAGCGTAATTCGGTCGGAAAAAAGGCAGCTTACCTCACAAGAAAGACTTCAATGGTTGCAGTGACGCAATACAAAAGAAGAAAAGAAATAAGAGTTACAGCGTTGAATCTGTAGAAGCGCTACGATTGCCACTATCACTTTCCCAATGAGGAAGTAATTCCGAAACCCGTTCGGTGGTGCGCAAAGTGGCGAAATTACCCAGTACAACAGACAATTTCGTCATCTGTGAATCAATTCTCTTCTTGTAAATGCTTTTCAAGCAACTCTCCTACATCACATCGAGAAGAAATATGTCCACTGACTTCAAGCCCCTATTTGACAAGATCAACGAATTAACACCACAGTTCATTCAGCGTCTACGTTCAGCTGTTGAGATCCCTGGCGTCTCTGGGGACGAATCCCTGAGACCACAGGTTGTCAAGACGGCACACTTTCTCAGAGACGAACTGATTAAGCTAGGTGCGCAGGATGTTCAATTGAAGGAGTTGGGCACTCAGCCACCACCAGTTGTTGACTCTCAGTTGCAATTGCCCCCTGTAATCCTGTCTAGATTTGGATCTGACCCAAACAAGAAGACCATCTTGGTGTATGGCCATTATGACGTCCAACCTGCTTTAAAGGAGGATGGTTGGAATACCGACCCTTTCCAATTAGTTGAGAAGGATGGAGTGCTTTATGGTAGGGGATCCTCCGATGATAAGGGCCCAGTTATCGCTTGGTTGAACTCTATACAAGCGCACAACGAGCTTGGTCTAGAGTTGCCTGTGAACTTGATCACTTGTTTTGAAGGTATGGAGGAGTCTGGTTCTCTTGGTTTGGACAAGTTGATTGCAGATGAGGCTAATGCATACTTCAAAGGCGTCGATGCGGTTACCATTTCTGACAATTACTGGTTGGGTACTACTAAGCCTGTCTTGACATATGGTTTAAGAGGTGTTAACTACTATGAGATTGCTGTTCGTGGTCCAAACGCTGACTTGCACTCTGGGTTGTTTGGTGGTATTGTTGCTGAGCCATTGAATGATTTGGTCAAATTACTTGCTGGTTTGGTTGACACCAAAGGGAAGATCTTAATAAAGGGTGTTGATGAGCAAGTGGCCCCATTGACTGAGAAGGAGGATAAGTTGTACGATGACATCGAGTTCGATATTGGTGTCTTGAATCAAGCCACCGGCTCGCAAACTTCTCTATACAGCGATAAGAAGTCAATTTTGCAACACAGATGGAGATACCCTTCTCTATCTATCCATGGCGTTGAAGGTGCCTTCTACGAAGCCGGGGCTAAGACTGTTATTCCGGCTAAAGTAAAGGGAAAGTTTTCTATCAGAACTGTTCCAAATATTTCCTCTGAGAAGTTGACAGAATTGGTTAAGGAGCATGTCTTAGAGCACTTTGAGCTCTTGGACTCACCAAACCAAGTCGAGATTGATTTGATTCACGATGGTGACTACTGGCTGTCGGATCCATATAACGAAAACTTCACGGCAGCTAAGCTAGCAACCAAAGAAGTTTGGGGTGTTGAACCAGACTTGACCAGGGAAGGTGGCTCCATACCAATCACGTTGACCTTCGAACAAAAGTTAAAAACATCTGTATTACTTCTTCCACTAGGTAGAGGAGACGATGGAGCTCATTCAACCAACGAGAAGATTGACGTCAGTAACTACATCGAGGGTACCAAAACTCTGACTGCATACTTGCACTACTATGCTCAGGGTGCTAGGTAGAAGTTTATTTATTGTTTGATGCATACCTTGGGAACTAATTGTAGAACAAATTGGGAGGTAATAGTGACTCAAGATTATTTTACATAATCAATTACCCAATCCCACCCGGCCGGATCCGTGACTCGGAGCCTTGAACGGAGACTCCTAGAAGGCCCTGGACAGATGGTGAAAGTGGGATCAACAAATTGTTCCTCCTCTCCACATATCACCTACCAGCGAACCGCAGCCAGTAAGTATCATTAAGTAGAGATGGGGTTTCTGCCGTAGGAGTGGGAGACATATCTTGGTATCATATGGTAAAGAAAGTACTAATTTGCCTAACTACATCAGGTGGTTGAGCGAATGAATCCCGAGTCTTTCCTGCCTTGAGTGCTATAAATTGAACGTTCATACTAATCACTTTACTCCAGCTTTTTTACAATGTTGACTTCCCGCCTAGTTAGAACACCTCTAGTTTCTCGCATTGCCATCATGAGCAGAGCCCAATCCTCCTTCCGTGTTGAGTCCGATGCTTTTGGTGAACTCCAGGTTCCTTCTGAGAAATACTGGGGTGCCCAAACCCAACGTTCTCTTCAGAACTTCAAGATTGGTGGTGAAAGAGAAAAGATGCCAGAGCCAGTAGTCAAGGCGTTTGGTATCTTGAAGAAATCTACCGCCATTGTTAATGAGAATCTTGGAACCTTGGACCCAAGAATCTCCCAGGCCATCCAACAGGCTGCCGATGAGGTTGCTGCTGGTAAGCTGAAGGACCACTTCCCATTGGTTGTCTTCCAGACTGGTTCTGGTACCCAATCAAACATGAACGCTAATGAGGTTATCTCCAACAGAGCTATTGAACTTCTAGGTGGTGAGTTGGGTTCCAAGAAACCAGTTCACCCAAATGATCACGTTAACCAATCCCAATCGTCCAACGACACTTTCCCAACTGTGATGCACATTGCTGCCGTCACTGAGATTACCAACCATCTATTGCCAGAGTTGGTTTTGTTGAGGGAGTCCTTGCAGAAGAAGGTTGATGAGTTCCAAGACATTATAAAGATTGGCAGAACTCATTTGCAAGATGCTACTCCATTGACCCTTGGCCAGGAGTTCTCTGGTTATGTTCAACAGGTTTCTAATGGTATCGAACGTGTCGAGTCTACTTTGAAGAACTTGAAGTTTTTGGCTCAAGGTGGTACAGCTGTCGGTACAGGTCTAAACACCAAGAAGGGTTTCGCTGAGGAGGTTGCTGCTCAAGTCTCTAAGGAGACCGGTATTGACTTCAAAACTGCTCCAAACAAGTTTGAGGCTCTAGCTGCTCATGATGCTATCGTTGAGGCTTCTGGTGCCCTAAACACATTAGCTGTCTCTTTGTACAAGATTGCAAACGATATCAGATACTTGGGTTCTGGTCCAAGATGTGGTTACGGCGAATTGGCTCTACCAGAAAACGAGCCTGGTTCTTCTATCATGCCTGGTAAGGTTAATCCAACCCAAAATGAGGCCTTGACCATGGTTGCTACCCAAGTTTTCGGTAACCATTCTGCAATCACATTTGCTGGTGCCTCAGGTCAATTCGAGTTGAACGTCTTCAAGCCAGTTATGATCTCAAACTTGTTGTCCTCAATTAGACTGTTGGCCGATGGTGCCAATTCCTTCAGATTGAATTGCGTTGACGGTATTGTTGCCAACAGAGAGAAGATTGAGAAAACCTTGCACGAATCCTTGATGTTAGTTACCGCTTTGAACCCAAAGATTGGTTACGATGCTGCTTCCAAGGTTGCTAAGAACGCTCACAAGAAGGGCTTGACTTTGAAGGAGTCTGCTTTGGAGTTGGGTGTCTTGTCCTCTGAAGAGTTTGACCAATGGGTCAGACCAGAGAACATGATTGGTCCAAAGGACTAAAGCTGGCTTGAGTCTAGTTTAAGTGTATAGGTAGCTTAGTCTATGGAAAAAGAGATATTTTTTGGAAATACAAGCTAGATATTCGGGAATCCTGTACAGACTTACAATATCTTGAACTTCATGGTTTTCCTTTGTCAGAGGGGGCTTCTATCGCCAAAACTACCAACACACAATGTATGGAGCTATGCACTGTGGTATCAACTCCGCTTGATCAACCAAGGAATGGAAGGTATGTAAAAAATTGTAACTAATGATATCTTGAGCCTCATAAAATGAGAAGTAAAACACTCCGTATACGTCGTTCTAATCTCTCGCACGTGACCAAAACATGCGTCACGTACCGATAAGAGTGTCCAAATTTTCACCCACCTCAACGCGTAAAAAAAACAAACTACGTGTCAAAAAAAAGCTGAGCTTACAGCAAGAACCCTTTTAAACTCCTTTTGGTTCATCTTCAATGTCTACTGGGTTTTACCGAGAAGAGGCGCAGATTGCCAACAGACTGCGCAGCAGAAAGCATGAGCTCGATGCAGGCGACCAACCTGACCCAGCTCTCGATGGCGTGACTGACTTCAAAAAGGAACACGCCAAAGAGGTTGATGAGTTGAAGTCGTCTCTTTTGCAAGCTGAGGGTATCTTCATGCCAATTGTCTTTACTGCTTTGGCGTTTGCTGTGCGCTGTTATAAGATTGGTGCCAACTCCAACGTTGTGTGGGATGAGGCTCATTTCGGCAAGTTTGGGTCTTACTACCTACGTCACGAGTTTTACCACGACGTCCACCCTCCTTTGGGCAAAATGCTAGTGGGATTCTCTGGGTATCTAGCGGGGTACAATGGTTCCTGGGACTTCCCATCTGGTAATGAATATCCAGACTATATTGACTTTGTCAAAATGAGACTTTTTCAAACACTGTTTAGTGCTCTATGTGTTCCTTTGGCCTACTTTACTGCTAAGTCCATTGGTTTCTCTTTACCTTCTGTGTGGTTGTTTGCTTTAATGGTCTGCTTTGAGAATTCGTATATTACTTTGGGTAAATTTATTCTACTGGACTCTATCCTTTTGTTCTTCACAGTTGCCACTGTCTTCTGCTTGGTCAGATTCCAGAATGTGAATGTCAGGGAAAAGGAGTTCACTAGAAAGTGGTGGAAGTGGTTGATTCTAACTGGTGTATCAATGGGCTGTGCTATCTCTACCAAGATGGTCGGCCTGTTTGTTATCACTTTGGTTGGTATTTACACTGTTGTTGACTTATGGAACAAATTTGGTGATTATTCTATAAAGAAGAGCACTTACACCTTCCACTGGATCGCCCGTGCAGTAACATTGATCCTTATTCCGTTTTCTGTGTTCTTATTTGCCTTCAAGATCCACTTTGAACTCCTGACCCACTCTGGCCCAGGTGATGCAAATATGTCATCCCTTTTCCAAGCGAATTTGATTGGCTCTGAGATTGGTGGTGGTCCAAGAGATATTGCCATCGGTACTTCTACCGTCACTATCAAAAACCAAGGTCTGGGTGGGGGTTTGCTACACTCCCATATTCAAACATACCCAGAAGGTTCCAAGCAACAACAGGTTACAACTTACTCTCATAAGGATGCTAATAATGACTGGATCTTCCAAAGACAGAGAGGGAGAGACCATTTCAATGCAACTTTGGACGTCACGGAGTACGTTGTAGACGGTATGACTGTCAGATTGGTGCATAAGATGACAGGCAGAAACCTACATTCACATGATGTCCCATCTGCTGTTAACAACCAAGCGTTTGAAGTTTCTGGTTATGGTAACTTGACCTTTGGTGACCCAAAGGATAACTGGGTGGTTGAAATTGTTCACCAATATGGCGATGAGGACAAGTTAAGATTGCACCCACTTACCTCCTCTGTTCGTTTCAAGCACGAGGAGATTGGGTGCTACTTGGCGCAAACAGGCAATAGCTTGCCGCAATGGGGATTCAGACAAGGTGAGGTTGCTTGTGTCCGTGCACCTTTCAAGCGTGATAAGAGAACATGGTGGAATATTGAATTCCACAGCAATGACTACCTGCCTTCTCCACCACCAGATTTCAAATTGCCAAAGACAAACTTCTTCAAAGATTTTATTCAACTAAACTTGGCAATGATGGCTACAAACAACGCCTTGATCCCTGACCCAGAGAAGCTCGACCACTTGGCATCGCAGGCGTGGCAATGGCCAACTTTGAATGTTGGCATTAGACTCTGTGGATGGGGCGATGATAATCCAAAGTATTTCTTGATTGGTTCTCCATTCAATACATGGCTCTCGTCATTTGGTGTTGTCATGTTCGCTCTACTGGTATTATTTTACTTGGTTAGATTCCAACGTCAGATCAGAGACTTTGATGCCGATGAAAAGAGGCTCAACACTTTTGTCATTGGTGGTATCTACCCAATGTTTGGTTGGGGTTTGCATTTCTGCTCCTTCTTGATCATGAGCAGAGTCCTATACGTTCATCACTATTTACCATCGTTATACTTTGCCATGCTTGTAACCGTGTTCCTAGTCGACCACTTCACTGGTCCTTTGAGAAGTATCAGATCCTTCAAGAACTCTCTATTTATTGCTATCATATATTTGGTACTATATGTTGGTTGTGTTGGTATCTTCTGGCTCTTTAGACACATTTCGTTCGGTTTGGAGGGTCCATCAAGCGAATATGCTTACTTGAACTGGTTGCCAACCTGGACTATTGCCTAGTTGAAGAAACAGAAATGGTAAGTAGAGACAAATTATACATAAACAAATACTTCGTATGGACTACGTCTAGGCCTAACTGTAAAACATGACTATGAATCGTCAAACTAATGTACAAAACTAAAAAGCACATGCCAAATCATTATCATGTCTTTCTAGATGATCTGAATTCTGGCTTTATATCCTTTCTCGTTTGCGCCTCCTTCTTATTATGCTGTTTCAATTGAAATCTTGCCAATAACGGAATGTGATCAGAAGGGAAGTGTACGTTTGGGAAGCCAATGTAATGGTCCAGATAGTCTTGGTCAACTTTTCCCAATAATCCATTAACGGAGAAATTATTAGGAGTATACCAAATGTAATCTAACACATCAGTAAATGTTGGTGTGAAGTTGGTAAATGGTAGCTCGCCAATGTTGTCATACGCTGACCTCAAACTTAATGGATGTTTGAAACCATGCTCTGTGAAGTCACCATAATCACGACCATTTAGATCACTGTGTTCTTTTACATAACCCTTAGCCATCAATTCATAAACCGCAGAGTCAATTTGAGAGTTGAAATCGCCACAAATCAACACTGGCATGTTTTTAAATGGTACATCTGGTTCAAGGTTCAAGACCTTTCTTGTTAGAATCTCTACTTCATCCAACATGACGTTCACCTGTACAGTTTTGACATCATTGAACTTAGGATCCCAGTGCAAATGAGTGTTGGCAACAAGAATTTTCTCATTTGTCAACCTATGGTTGAATACCGTGAGCAAGCCAATATTGTCTCTGCTCTGTAATCTGTTGAACACATCATCAGACTTCTTGTAACGATGGGAACTCAACACAATCTGGGTGTAATCCAAGTTTTTCTTTTCCTGAAGAGAGAAAATGTCTTGCTTATAGAAGGTAGCACAGCCATCAACTTTCTTGGCTTCCTTTTCATTCATTCTTCTTGTTCTCGTCTTAGCGTGAAAAACACCTCTATAGCCCTTAGTCATCAATAATGGTAGCCAGTAGTCCTCAAAAAGTTGCGTTTCCACCTCTTGGAGACACAAAATGTCAGCGTTAAACTCTATAATCTGTCTTGTCAAGATCTCTTTTCTATAGTCCAGGTTTAAAGCCCATGTTGGAGTGTACTGGTACATGGTAGTAGTAGCATAGTGATGACACAAAAGATTGTAGGAGAGAACTGTGAAACTGTTCTCCTCCGGCTTATCTTCACTCACCTCCTGCTGAACTTCACCATCATCGTCATTAAGTACTAACCATTGTCTCTTAGGTGGTGGAGCATTTTTTGGGCCATTATCTCTCAAATATACAACCAACTCTTTGATCCCACTCTGTGCAAGGATAGTCGCATACTCTTTGTTAAAATTTGGGTTTCCTTCAATACCCAAAAAAACCAAGGAGTAAAGGTTACCAAACTCAAAAGGGACTGTTTGCAAGTTATTATCGAAGAGATATAAGTACTTTAGATTGTACAGCAACCCAAGTTCTGATGGAACGCTGGTTAAGTGATTGTTTGACAAGTCCAAGACCATCAAATTTGTTAATCTCTTGATGACTTTAGGCATGACCGTTAAATGATTGCCATTAAGATATAGTTTGGTCAAGAATTGGTAATTGAATAGCTTCGGTGATATGTTGGTAATCTGTTGACCTGACAAGTCCAAGGATCCCCAAAACTGGTCCGGGATTGGTGCTTCCTTAATTCTTGGCACAACATTGTCATCAAAATCATCACTGACATGGTCCATTTCTTGCGCAGTCTTCTTATTATATAACAGAGCAGCCTTCAACGATGGCGTTTGATGCTTCAGTTCAGGGGACTGGGTGTTGTGGTCCGCCTCAAGCAATTGAGTAGTCAACTCCACAAGAGTTAAATTCTTGGAGCTTCCAGCGTCAGAATATTTACCTTTTCTTGAAATTAATGCAGCATTTCTGGCGTAATAATGTGGCACATTGGCCTTCCTAGATTGTTCAATCAATTGCTGTTGGTCTTGCCAATATGGGGATGTAGCATATGATGGGTCCAATTGAATCTGACGGTGATCAAGAAGGTGTTGTTGCTGCTGTTGAAGTTGAAACTGCTGGTACTGATGTTGTTGCTGTTGTTGCTGCTGTTGTTGCTGTTGCTGCTGTTGTTGCTGTTGCTGCTGTTGTTGCTGCTGCTGCTGTTGTTGTTGTTGTTGTTGTTGTTGTTGTTGTTGCTGCTGCTGCTGCTGCTGCTGCTGTTGTTGTTGTTGCTGCTGTTGTTGTTGTTGTAGCAATTGTAATTGCACCTGCTGTTGTGGTAATTGTGGTGGTCTCTGTTGTGGAGTCTGTGCTCTGAACTGACCTTGGTAATGGTTCTGCGCAATGAACTGACCATTGGAAAGTCCATCTACTCCAATATTTGCCCCACTGGTGGTGTTGCTATTGCTAGCACCACCACTGCTCATTGACTGGAAGAGCTCGTTGAAGTGGAGCTGCTGTTGGCCCTGCTGCGGAGCTGGCTGTTGAGCTTGGCCCTGTAGCTGCTGAAGTAGCTGCTGTGAGGGACCCAAGCCCTGTTGGAAGCCCTGTACGTTCATTCAAGAGTTTGTGGCGTTAAGGGTGAGGTTGTTTAGTGTTTGTGGTCCGTAGTGCTTCCTATTCGGCGGTTGTTGATTGTTTGTTTTTGCCATTTGTTGATGAAGAAATTCGCGGAAAATACGCTGATGTAGTCAAGTGTCATGGGGCACGTGATGTTGTATAAATCCGAGGCCAACAGGCGCCGTGAATTGTCCGGAACTTCTGCCATAGGTGGAAATTTTTGGTTATCAGTTTGTCTGAAAAGACGAACGAAGGCTGAATATACACTCATAGCTTTCAGCGTTTGTTATCTGACCCCTGTTTGTCACCCATAGTGCTAGAGGCCTGAAACGTTCATATTTCTACTTGGTTACCCTTCAGAATCACTCTGGAAGTTACCAATAGTTTTAATTGTGCTAAATCCCTAATAGAGCCACAACACCAACCTACTGCGATGCCTATATTCCCAAAGCTGCAAACTTCACGTTCATCAAACGCCGTCATCCCATCAAATGGGGGTCATAACCCATCTGCGTTATCGGCGAGTAATAACAACATAGTTAATACTGGATCCCATCACCCATTTGAACTTTCAATTGATTTGGAATCACCTCCAATCATTCTTTATGGTACCCCCAATGAGTGCTCAGGCTCATTGTTGTCTGGCCAACTTAAGTTCGAAATCAAGTCAGATGTATTCAAACACTCTTCAAAGAATGACTCGATTTCGGGTCATAATCAGCGACCAACGAACAAGAGATCCCATTCACAGAACACCCTTCAACAACTAACACAGACCTTGTCAAACCTGAACCTCAGCCCTTCAAACTCAAACAATGCCTCTCCAATTGGATCGAAACAGAACTCCTCTTCAAGCTTATTGAACCTCTTAAATTTGAAAGACCATATCTTGATAAACTCCGTCCAATTATGCCTAAACCAAAAGGTCCATTACGCGAAGCCATTTTTGGCCCCATCTAACTCATTATCCAACTGTACAAGTTGCAAACACAAGAGTGTAGAACTGGCAAGGTGGGATATAATGTCCCAGGCCCATAACTTACCAGCTGGCAGCCACTCTTATCCGTTTTCACATCTACTACCAGGGAACTTACCAGCCAGTACCACATTGGGATCAAGTTCACTCACTTCCATCAAGTATGAATTAGTGGCTATTGTATCCTACAACAATCACCAGAACCATCAAACCGTGGTGAAAGTTGTTTTGCCATTAAACATTTCCAGGTCAATCCTAAGGGGACCTGATCGAAACTCACTTAGAGTGTTTCCGCCGACTGATGTTACTGCAACTGCTGTCCTACCGAATGTGATTTATCCAAAATCATCATTTGCCATGGAACTAAAGCTTGATGGTATTTGTTCTAACGGAAAAAGATGGAGAATGAGACGAGTGGGGTGGAGAATCGAAGAACATGTTAAGATCAGAGTGAATGCCTGTTCTAATCACAAGATGAAGCTTAAGACAGTTGAGGATCAGGTGAAAAAAAGCCAACAGTTGCATAAGAATCCACCAATTAAAAGAAACAGACAATCTGGACCAACTACATCTATTTCACTTGCGTCTAGTGCTCCGCCACTAGCTGCTCTATCGCCCTCACAGTCTAGAAATAATGAAGTACCGAATACTGAGGGGGTGGGCCAAGCTGCAAATGATGATCAGGGATCTATCAATACGTCACATGCAGAGCTTCACCCAAGCGATCATGCGAATGAAGAGCTGCGGCAACAAGCTGAACAGCATCAGAAGGAGGAGGAGCAGAGAAGGCAACAAGATCTGTCGCTTTATACAGAAGAGGCCCGTACTGTTGCATCCGGTGATCTCAGAAATGGATGGAAATCTGATTTCTCAGGAAAGGGAAAGATTGAATTGATTGCTGATCTGTCTTGCTTCAACCTTACTACTGCTGCTGGCACTCACCACACACATGTTTCATCTGAGAAGCCAATTGATGTGCCAATGATTCACCCATCTGTGAGTGCTGATATTGATGATCCTGTTTTAGGTATATCAGCGACCCATCTTCTGATCGTGGAAGTGGTTATTGCTGAGGAGATGTTACAGGCATCCAACAGCCATTCATTGACCCCGTCTTCATCACATTCGGAGAGAAAGAATCCGTCATTGAAGTCAGAACAGAGGCTTGCTGAACTATCACCAGTTTTTGCCAATCACATTCAACCATCAACTTCTGCGACAAGTGGAGGCCTTTTGACGACACAAACTTCCAATGGCGTGGGAACTTCAAAAGCTGATGGGTCAAACATTGTTGGTGTGCCAACCGGTTCTGCTCGAGTACTACGTATGCAGTTCAAGCTTTGTGTCACTGAGCGCTCTGGCCTTGGGATTGCATGGGATGATGAAGTGCCTCCAATGTATGATGATGTCTCAGCATTGTCGCCTCCTACTTATGACAAGTCAATGGATCATCTACCACGCCTGCATGGTGAATTGGATAATGGAGTAAATCCACCGTTGTATCCAGTGAATCTGGCTCCTGCACACACACACAGTCACATTAATGGGAGTGGGGTCAGCACGCCAGGTGTCATATATGGAATAGGACACACTCCAAACATTTCACCTAGACCGTCTGTACAATATCAATCATTGCATGGTGCCCTGGAGCTTGATGACTTTACCTTGTCTTGAATGATACGAACAATATGTTAGTGCATTTATATCTACAAGTGATAGAATAGACGTTTTTGTGATAGAATAGACGTTTTTCCATTGTTAGAAAATATGTATTTCATTCTGGTAGTCCTCATCATACCTCTGTATCTCAGTGGTAGGGCCACGCCGAATAACCAAAACAAAAAAAATGCAGTTTCATACTGAGATCCCTTTATTCTGGAGCAGTTGTAATTATTTCACAGATTCATGGTTCGTACCACCGAGATACTGAAACAAACTGCTAAAAAGACTATCCAGTCTGCCCATGACGCGTTACATCTAGGGAAAGAGCCTGTAGGGAGGGCAGCAATCACGTTAGCAGCCTCTGTCCCTTCCATTCCCAAAAAGCAAAAGCCGTACAGCCCAATTAACAATCGGTCATGGCGCGATTTAGATCCAATGTACGACCGCAGAATTCCTGGAGAGAAGAAGTTTACCGTATTGAGCTATAATATTTTGAATCAGGCATATGTTTGGCCAAAAGTCTACGACAACTACGTGGACCCCGCTCATCGCGAACCACAATACCGCCTCAATCTCCTGAAGAAGAGTCTGACACATTACCAGTTAAAATCGGATATAATGTGTTTCCAGGAGATGGAATCACGTGGATACAGAGAGATTTGGAAACCGTTGTTTGAAGGAATGGGATACGGAAGTGAGTATGTGAAAAAGAACAAGCCTCACTATTGGGATAGACATGTGGAAGAGAATCACTTCATAGATGATGAATCCCTTGATGGTATCTCGATATTTTACAACAAGGAGAAGTTTGAACTGCTTGAGTCGTATCCTTTCAACATCACGGATCAGTATTTTGAGAATCTGCGCAAATCACACACCAAGACTGTTCATGGGATAAACTTGCGATATCAGGAATTGGCAGTGGAAATGGATAAGCGTAACCAAGTGGCGTTGGTACTGGTTTTAAAGCACCTTACTACCGGAAGAACGATCATCCTCTGCAATACACATCTTTACTGGAAAAACAAGGCCATCCAGTTTATTCAGACACTGACCATCACAGAAGTTCTGAGACAGTTCAGAGACAAATATAACCATTTTGTCACAACTCTGTTTATGGGCGACTTTAACTCTGGTCCGGAAACATCTGTTTATGAGCTTCTCAAAAACAAGGAAGTTAAACTGAACAAGTACAATACTATGGCATCGTTCATGGCACCAAACCATCAGAAATTCAAGGTTAAGAGTCCCATAATGTCCAGTGATAGTCTGTATGATAGATTGTACAAGATGCAATTCTTCAAGAAGGAGACTCGTAAAGTTTCTGAGCTGTACACCTGCATTACGCCAGAATACTCGAATGCCTTAGACCATATGTTTTACAATCAGAGACAGCTGAAACTGACAAGAGTTCTCACAGGCTTGAAAGAACCATATATCCAGAAGATTAAAGGATTGCCTAACGATGAGCACCCTAGTGATCATATTCCTATTCGTGCAGAATTTGCAGTTAGGGAAAATAGAGGATAACTGTTCTTCTTGCCATGATTCTATTAGGTACAAACCGTCTGAGCTTCAATCCACAAATTTACGGTCTAGCTCATTTGATAGGGCTGCCGTTTATGATAGAACTGATAATAGCTAGAGTAATCTCTCAATGCCTTATCTTCATCTCTACCTGTTAGCGAATGTTTTCCATGATCTTTGTCGCCCGTTGGCCTCCATTGATATCAAGCTATCTATCTCTACACAGTATAAAAATATCAAATATCAAGAATAATACAACAATTCCTTTGAAATTTGTCCGTAGCGCATGTAATAAAGAAATATATCAAGGAACAGACTTGAGCTATCAACGGTAATGGATTATGTCCTCACTGACACCTTAGCTTTTCCTATCCATGTGGCCACTGCTTGCATCGTCTAATGAAAACTCGCATTGATTAACGATCACAAGGAAGCATCAATATCATTAATGAGATATGACAGTTAATCCTATTGGCTTATCTCTCCAAGGAATTACATGTTTGACAGATGGGAACTTTAAGTTAATGATAGTAAAGGACCCTGAATGTTATTTACTGTTTTTAGTATCTGGTAATGAGAACACGAGCCTAGAGAAGGACCCAGAACTTACGCTAAATCCTCAATATCCTTAAGTAAGCTGATGTCTCCCCTTAAAGTCTTGTTCTTCGCCGCCACTTCTTCCGCACTAAGTGCTTCCATCTTCCTCAAAAGGGCTCTGTCGACATTACAGCATAGATTTGTCCGACTTAAGGTGCACAAATCGCATCTTCTGCCCCTCGGAAGGCAAATCACCTGTCCAAACCCAACAAGCATAGGATTAATCTCATTCCATAACTCCATAGGCAGCCAACTCTCAAGCTCCTTACGCGTATGTTCTGCTGTTTTAGCCCGCTTTGGGTCCACCCATCGCCACATCTTGGCCAATCTATCAACATGTGTATCGACACCAATCCCCACATTCATGTTCCATGCTTTTTGTAATGTCAAGAACGCCATTTTGGGTCCAACACCGGGCAGGTCAATTAAACCCTCGAGCGTGTCTGGGATGTCTCCATTATAGTTAGTTGCCAATAACATTGCCACTTTCTTCAAGTAGCTGGCCTTTCTCGAATGGAATCCAACAGAGTAAATCAGCTCATCCAATCTCTTCTCATCAACTTCCATCATCGCATCCACGGTAATACCCATTCCATGCCCTACAGACTGGAAATAATCCTTCATCTTGCTCATTGCTTTAAAATTGACTTCATCTTTGGTCTGAGACGAAAGAATCAAGGAGACAAGTAGCTGGAATCTATAAATCTTCCTTGGAAAATTCTTTATCTCCGCGTTCAGTGTGTTCGGAATTTCTGCACAGCCCATTGTATCTACTGGTGCAATTATTTTGGATCTCATAAGCTTTACATGTTTGTATATCGCCTTCCAGTTCTTTGGCTCTCGATTGCTAGGAACAGAGATAGGTTCAATGGCGTTCAATTCCTCCAATTCACTTGGCGTCAACTTTGTAAGAATCAGTTCCGGTTTTTCCGCTTTGATATCGTTATTAATCTTGCATTCAGCGTCAGAATGTTGCTGCTCGTCAAGATGTTCTGACTTGATCTCAATTTTGACTTGATTAATCTTTCTGCGCTTTTTAATGGATGGTGACGACTCTTCCTCTTTGATCTGTGGCAGCTGTAGCGAATCTGCTGGTTCAGACTTGAAGAAAAACTCAGACTTGGTTCTCTCAGAACTCTTGAGTACTCTTCCAACCATTCTGAGACTACTCTTTTTATGCATCATGAACCATGCGCATTTGTTGATGACAAACCCAGATAAATCATTGGGCTTTCGCGAAAACTAGTTCCCTAGGTTAACTGAGCGCCAACTGATGTATTTTGCAGCTGAGTACAGTATTCCTTCTCTGATTCTGCAGCCTTAGGACAATGGCACCTCAAATAATTAGTGTTTCGAAGTTGAATTTGTAAGCATCTACCGTCTTAAATGGTTACTAAAAGTTTCTGGAATCTATTGAAATTCTTTAACGGGGGGAAGTGCAGTAGGCGTTTTGGTGTGTGGATTAATTTTTGATCCCGTTGATATGCATCGGCTTTACTGGTTTTACCGGAGCCCACTGATTATTATTAGTAAGTGGAGCAGCTTGGTTAGTGCTTAGTAAACACTGTTTTACTGCAACCGACAAGCAATCGAGCTCGAAAAGCATAATGCAACTCTACCCTGCGTATAAAGTTATAATGTTTTTCCTGGAAAGTAGCAATAAAGCAATTATTCAAATTACTTAACTTCTATCATCGCGATCAAAACACTACATCATGGTGGACTCAAACTTTGTTCTTAAGGACACCCTTTCTTCTATCCCTAACCTCAATTCATTCAAAGTATTGATCTTTGGTGGTACTGGTGGTCTAGGAAGGGCCATTGCGAGATTGCTTGCCGTTTCAGGTGTCCAGGTGACTGTGGTTGGGCGTACGTTTAGAGACGATAAAGTCAACAACATAAAATTCTTACAAGCAGATTTGACTTCTATGACTGAATCAGCCAAGTTTGCCAAATCCATTGACGTGAGTGAGACGAATGTTGTCCTTTTCACTACAGGAATTTTTGCAGCCAGACAGAAGCAAGTAACTGAAGAGGGATTAGAGAAGGATATTGCTGTTAGCTACTTGAATCGTTTAGTCATTCTTGATATTATTTCTCCCAAGTTATCAACTCATTTGGATTTCAAACCAAGGGTTTTCTTTATGGGATTCCCCGGAAACAACCAGCTGGGCTCACCAGATGATTTGAACCAGGAGAAGAGCTACAGTTTTTTTAAACAACACATGAATACTGTTGCTGGTAATGAGTCCCTTGTGAATTATGGAAAAGTGAACTTCCCAAATGCCAACTTTTATGGTTTGAACCCAGGGATGGTTAAAACTAATATCAGAGACAACCTTCTTGGTCAGGGCTGGTTTAGTTCTGCTATTGAATCCGTAGTGGGCTGGTTTACTCCCACTGCAGAGCAATATGCTGAGAAAATTTCTCCTGTGCTGTTGACCTCTTCGATAAGTGATCGTAATGGATTGCTTTTTGATAAGAATGGGACACAAATGAAACCTTCTAAAGGATTGGACCAGCAGTACGCTCTGAACTTTGTTTCCCGCTCCAAGGATTTGTTGAAGTCAAAGGGCATTAATTGGTAAAGATCTCCCGCAGTGAACTTCTACCTGTCATTTTAGTTGTATTTTATAATTTGCAGTTTTAAGTTATTGTAGGACAATTGAAATATTTTTCGAAGTGATCAAATCATATCTAGTACACTTTTCAGCAATATTTAATCCTACTATATTATACTGATTAGTAAACTTAGCACAAATTAGCTGGTGAACCATTCTTATAGACCTTATGAACGTAAGACGACAGTGGGTGAAAGATTTCATATGCCAGCCGGTAAATTTCCATACTTGAAGGAACTGGGCCACTTCATTAGATTTCGGCTTTTTCTGCTTCTTCATCCGAGACATCTTTGACTTTTATAAAAGTAGCGAGAGACGAAACTTAACAATCTAACAGTCTCATAAAGTACTTCAAAGGCCCAATTGCTCTATAAGCCCGAATGCCTTATCATGCCTGTCTTCAGGATTCATTGTGCTCAGTTTATCCTTCATGGTCCTGAGTTGTGAGATTAGCTGTGTCAAATCAACCATTTCATCTCCAACAAATTCTCCAAATTCATCTTCTTCATCGTCGACTACCTCTTCTTCTGCATGAACTTCTTCAGGTTCCCAAGATCCACACTCGATACACTCCCACAACCTCTCTTTTCCCCTTTTTTCCTTGAACTTATTCATCTCCAAATTACTGAACTCCACCCATTCTACTCCTCCAATTAAATCCTCATTATCATCCAGAGGAGTCATACTTACACCAACCACAAACATATCGCCCTCCCTTTCCTCTCGACATATTACCTCTTCGATCTGATCTATACGAGACACCTCCGCAGGTGTCCGCGCCTCGGTGATATAAAGTAAACCACGGACTCCAGTGAGATCTATTTCTTCAAGTTGTCGATCACTCTCTGAGATCTTAACAGAGCGGCTGTCCAAGTCCAGGGAGATGACGGTAGCTATCGTAGAGTAGTACTTTGTCACTATTGGGAGTTCTGATTCTAGAAAACCGTCTGAAGAGGGAGCTGTTGATTGTGCATAGAGGAACTTGTGAACCCGAGACACTGCCTCTGGATCTCCATCGTGGAGAAGCAGGAGAGTCTGTAGCATCTTTTCACTTTGATCAACTTGATGTTGTGAGGACTCTTGGTTGTCGCGAGCTGAGATGTCCAGATGTTTATCCGCAGAAAAATAATAATCTAATCAGCACCTGGCGATCCCCGCTCTATCCAAAATTGATTCGAAATCGAAATCTGTGACAGGTCGGTCTATTTTATTTTTCCATGTATTCGAGATGTTACCCGGTCTGACTGTTCCATTGTGTACCACACTGTGAAACCTGAAACTGAAAGCAGTGAATATTGAACCATCTGAAGATCATCACTAACCAGTCTTGCGCCACTTGAAATTACGAAAAGAAACTGCAAATTGCTGACATCTGTAAAATAAGTTTAGTCTTTTTAAAGCTCGTCAATATGCTATCAACAGGGTGTTATCACTGGTAATTGTACGTTCTATTAGAGGTCCAAATTGGGGAAAAAGGCAGTCACTGACAAGATTATTATGGGTTGTATATGTCTTTGATTTTAAACTGCGATAAGCTAGACCGTCTCATTATTTGCTGTTTACGGATATGTACATCAATACAGATCCACAGTGGAGGTCTCCATGATCATTGGTCAGATAGCTTCACGCCGATATCGTTCCTGCTGCCTTTCAAATCTGTGCCTATTCTCCCTGCAGAGGAAACAAAAATCGTTGTAAGGATTTGACCGAGGGCTTGATAACGTTTCTTTTTTTCGGTAACCAATCTTATCTGTTAATCAAACGCACTACGAAATCGTGGAGGCGATGAGTTCAAGGGCGTATAAAAGAACGGACCCTGTCCCTGAGAGCAGACGAAACCAATCTAACAACACGCATAGATTTTTCAATGGCTATCGAGCTCAACCTCCAACAGAAGCTCTCCTCGTTCAAGACGAAGGTTACCACCAAACATGGATGGTTTGGTGACTACAATTACAAGTACCTCTTCACTCCTCGAATTCCATTTACCAAGCATGATAACTTTGTTCAACCCTTCTTTGGCCTCGACTCTGAGATGCCTATTTTCCTAGGTATGCTCCTTGGTCTTCAGCACTCTTTAGCCATGTTGGCTGGTATCATTACCCCTCCAATCATCATATCTGGTATCACAAATCTCGATGTGACAGGGACCCAATATCTTGTGTCTGCGTCACTTATCGTTTGTGGTTTGTTAACAACTGTTCAGATTACAAGATTTCACATTTACAAGACTAAATACTTCTTGGGTACGGGTCTACTATCTGTTGTCGGTACCTCATTTGCCACTATTACCATTGTTGAGAAAGCCATTCCAATCATGTATAGAAACGGTCAATGTCCAACTTCTCCTGATGGTCAGAAGCTGCCTTGTCCTGATGGATACGGCGCAATTTTGGGTACCGGTGCGGTCTGTGCCCTTTTCGAAATGCTGATGTCTTTCATCCCTCCAAAAGTTCTAAGGAAGGTGTTCCCTCCAATTGTTACTGGCCCTGTTGTATTGCTCATTGGTGTCAAGTTGATTGCTTCTGGTTTCCAGGATTGGCTAGGTGGCTCTGCCTGTAGAACTGCCGCTCTCTGTCCATTGGGTGCCACTGCTGGCGTCAAGTCTGCACCATGGGGATCCGCTGAGTTCATTGGTTTGGGGTTTTCGGTGTACGTCACAATCATTCTTTGTGAAAAATGGGGATCTCCAATCATGAAATCCTGTGCTGTGATTGTCGGTTTGCTCATTGGTTGTATTATTGCCGCTGCTTGTGGCTACTTTGATGATGCTGGTATCAAGAAGGCACCAGCAGTCAACTTTATGTGGGTCCATACTTTCAAGCTATCGGTCTATGGTCCAGCCGTGTTGCCGATGCTGGCGACATTTGTTGTCTTGATGATGGAGGCTATTGGTGATATCACTGCCACCTGTGATGTGTCACGCCTTGAAGTTGATGGTGATGTTTACGATTCACGTATACAAGGTGGTGTTTTAGCTGATGGGTTCAATGGTGTGTTGGCTTGTCTAATGACGGTGACCCCAGTGTCTACTTTTGCCCAAAATAATGGTGTCATTTCCATCACTAAGTGCGCTAACAGAGCTGCAGGGTACTGGTGTTGTTTTTTCCTTGTCATCATGGGAATATTTTCCAAGTTCGCAGCTGCCATTGTCTCCATTCCAAAGCCGGTCTTAGGTGGTATGACCACGTTCTTGTTCACATCTGTGGCTGTGTCTGGTATTGCGATTATCGCTCGTGCTAAGCTTGACAGACGTGACAGATTTGTCCTTACCACATCTCTACTATTTGGGTTTGGTGCCACTTTGGTTTCAGGTTGGTTCACCAATGTTTTTGCCAATGTTAATGCCAACACGTCTCTAAGGGGTTTCCTTGATGCTATAACTTTGGTCTTGGAGTCAGGGTTCGCCATCTGTGGTATCATTGGTTTGCTCATGAACTTGATTATCGTTGATGAGAATGAGGAAGCCAAGGACGAGCACCTCGATGCTGTCGTTATCGAGTCTGATGCTGGTGAGAGCTATGAGCTCGAAGGGAGTAGCTCAGGTATCAAGGAAGATTCTGATACCAAGGTAGACACCAAGGTCAAGCCAGAGGAGCTTGTTTGAATTCAGTTAAATTTTTGCTGTTCCCTGTTCATTTTACATTCGTTTTATTATAAAGTTGTTATATATACTTAGACAAAGTCGTAGACATCTTCATCTTCCTCACTGATAATCACTTGAGTGGAGACATCATTGAGTTCTTCGATTAGAAGTTCTCTCATTTGCTTCAAGTATCCTCTTTCAGTGTTGCTGTGATTAGCTAACAGGACAATTTTCCCTTGCTCTTTAAATGCCAAACCTTCATGATGAGACAATTCTCCTGTAACATACAAATCCACATCATTGACATTGCTAAACACACTTCCACCAGATCCAGCACAAATAGCAACATTAATTACCGAAACATTACCATATTCTTTATTGGTACTGGCGACAAGCAGGTCCTTTACACCCAAATGCGTTTTGAGTCTCTCAATTACAGTGTCCAACTTCTCAGCAGACTTCAGCTCCACTAACCTTCCACACCCAACAGTCTCATCTTCTTTATTTGGAGAGATCACGTCGATATTTCTGACATTCTTGACATCGGTGACACCTTCGATCAGCCAATCATTAACACCATGGCGCACTGCATCGACAGCAGTATGTGGTGAGTAAACAGCAATCCCTGCTCTAATGAGCTCCATCAGACTCTCATGTTGGGTGTTCGTTGTGTCCAGTTGGTTAAATTTACGGAAAAGGAAAGGATGGTACGCAATAATAAGCTGAACTTTATGTGAAAGCGCCTCAGCTACGACTGCACGAGTGAGGTCAATGGTAAGGAGGATGCGAAGTGGAGTGGTTGATGCTGTTAGCGCATGTGGCGCTGGTGGCACCAAAAGGCCCGTATTGTCCCAAGCACTCTCAGAGAATTTTTGTGGGTAGAGTTTCTGCACTGCAGCGATAGCACGTTTGACGGACATACTTTCGTTAGCGTAGTTATGGCACTCGATGCTTATTGTCGTCCATTGTTTGATTTTTTTTGAAAATTCTTACATCGTTTACTTCCAAACTTACTCTTTGATTGCTAACAACAACAAATCAACCTTCACCCTATTCGATCTTATGTTTAGCTACGAGATGCACTTAAAGGTTTCTTTATTGTGCTTTTTCAAAGCGCATACTTGAAGGGATGCCTCACTTGGGGTACTGCATGGTAAAACCTTGCTTTCCTATTGATCGTCAGATGCCTTGAATGTGTGTTCTTCTGACAATGTAGTTTAATGATAACATTCAAATCTGTAGTGTATGTTCATACGAACCACCGTACAGGCATATAAGCCACGACAATTGCTTTAAGCCACAACTCATCCTCCACAGCAAGGCCATTGAATAGAAGAATGATTTCAACGGCGCTGATTCCCATATACACCAAATTGCCACCAAGCACTTTCTCTAAGGAATATAGCACCACTAGCAAAGCATATAAATATCCGTTAACATTCTCTCTAACTAGTTGATTCACTAACAGCAGCTTCACACCATTTAAAAGAAGAAATGTAGTCAGTCGTCTGAAGAGTGCCAACCATCTGTTTCTATGTACACTCTTCACCACCAGAGTAATCACTGATAAGGCAAATGTGACGTTTGTCAGCGTTGTAAAGAACTCATCGATTCCGCGGTAGACATACAACGGACCAACGAGGTACAGCAAGATGGCAATTCTGACAATCGTGAGGACATGAACGACTGAGCACAGCAGATTGAGCAATGACATGAGATCCATTGTTCGTTTATGATGACCTGGATAATCTGAGCTTAAATGAATGAATGAGTGGTCAAGCCGACTTTTTCGCAACGAGGAAAAACCCTGCGTGTCTTCTTCATTACACAATTATCAACTTAAAATGACCAGGAAAATCCCTGCACATCTTCTTAATTATTCAATTATCAACTAAAAATGAAGCTGTTCAACTTATTGTTTATATTTGCTAGTATTGCGGCATGTCTGGCGGTATACTCTACTGCGGACGAGGAAATCTTCCATCTTCAATCACTACTGAATCAGTACTCACCTGACTCTAACTCATTCTATGATCTGCTCGACTTACCAAAGAGTGCTACATCAAAGGCAATCTCTAAAAAGTTCAAGAAGTTAACCTTGAAGTACCATCCGGACAAGAATGGCGGCGAAAACGAGTACTACGAGTTCCTCCAGTTGGCAGCAACGGTTTTGAGGGATGGCAATAAGAGGGAAGTGTACGACTACTATCTCAAGAGTGGGTTCCCAAGGTTTACATCAAAAGGTTGGGGTTTCTCCAGATTCAAACCATCTACTGTATTCATTCTGGTATTTCTTGTCGTGATTGTCCATATTTTCCATTATGTGGCCTTATGGATTAGTTACAAGGCTAATGTCGGTAGAATCAAAAGACTGGTTTCCGAAATCAAGTCTCTAGACAAGAATCCAATGGACTTCAAGAATAAGAGGGTTTTCCATCCCGGTGTAAACAAAGAGTTTGAAATCAGAGTAGATGGGATCTATTTAGTGGAAAAATCAGGCAACTGGGACGACGTTAAAGAGAAGTTTGTTCCAGTTGAAAGTGGATCGATTGATACACCAGAATGGAGAGACATGTTAGTGGTTAAATGGTGGAACGCCACACTAGGCAGAATACCATTCTTCAAGGTGGTCAAGCCAGAAAGAAAACGGGAATCGAAAGTGAACACAGCCTCTAACCAACAACCTAAGAAGAAAGGGAAGAAAGTTGCCAGGAAATTACCTAACGGGAAGATTGTTTATAAGTATGAGTAGCCTAGGTTACCCGGCTATATATTCTAGTAATTGATTCGCGCTTTTTAAGTATTCAATAGTCGCGAATTTACGCCGCCGTTTTTCGCACTCAGAATTGGGTTGGCTGCGTTTTTCACGCCGTATGGCGAAATGTTTCTGGCATTGTGATTGGTCCGTTGCTCGTTTTGACACAATCAGTTTGGAGTAAAAATTAGCACCCGGACATCACCAGCACCGATTTCGAAGTGGGAAAAAGCCCATTGTACCATTGAATGGCTTTACTGATCTATGAAGAGCTTCCGTGTAAAACCACTTGGTATTATTTTGGTGTAAATTAGTGCAAATCGCCTTCATTTTGGGAGAAATTTGGCACCAAACAAAAATTTTCGCCTCAGTCTTGGGCGTCGACGACACAATTTTTTTTTTCTGACACAATTTTGGAGGAAAAAAAACTCAACCTCTCGATTTCCAAAACGTCACCAACTCTCCAATCCGCAACACACCTGCAACGTGGTGGAATCGTTACAACGTGACACCAGGTCTGTAAACAGAAATAGCGGCCTTTTGAATTACCAGTGCCACTAGAAGATCACATACAGACCAAATTATTATTCCATCTTGACCTGACACATTATCAAGTTTTGTTTTCTCAATTTCTTTTGGTGCCACTTTTCTTGACTGACCAAAATCCCCTCTCGACAAGAAAAAATCCAGCCATCAGCAATGTCGACAGCCACTGTCCAGGTTGATTCTCAACAGCAACAAACTGAACAAGAGGTTATACTGACTGTTGACTCCAGGTCGTCAACTCCACAGGTGTCACTTCCGTCTATCGAGACAGTTCTCGAGAAGATTGAGCACTACCAGAATCAACAAAAGCTGAGCGACTCGCAGCTTTTACTAGAACTCACTCAACGACAGGATGTGAGACTACAACAACCCCTGCCTCCACCAACACCACAACAGAGTACCATAGTACATACACATGACCCGAATGCATTCCTCCAGAACCACCCACTACCTGTACCACCACAGCAGCAGCAGCAGAAGCAACAGCAACAGCAACAGCTATACAGCTATGGCTATCAACACCCCGTACCTCCACAACATCAGATGAGTCAGCCCCAGATGGCAACTTGGAATGATCCACAGCGTGGGGGCGGCTCACTCGAAATCAAACTTGAAGATGGTGGACGTGGTGGAGGCAAGCGCTTGTCTCGCTCAGTGTCCAAACAGATGGACCAGAATAGCGAAAACAACTCCTTGACAAGATCGCCTTCTATGGAATCAATGGGCTCAGTAAGCGGGGGAAGTGGATCCCTCACACCGGGAACAACGACAGGGTCGCTTGATAGCTCATTTGGAAATAATAACAATAACAAAAAGAGAACAAATTTGCCTCGAGAGACCATTGAAATCCTTAATGACTGGATCCTTAATAACATGGATAATCCATATCCAAACCACTCACAAAAGAGAATATTGCTGGAGAGAACAGGCCTGAGCAATGTGCAGTTGAGTAACTGGTTTATTAACAAGAGAAGAAGAAGAATTTTCTCGAAACTGAGTGGGAACAACGGCCAGCCTATCAAGAAGAAGAGATTGATTGACCGAATTTGATATATCCATTTGTTTAATGATCTGGACTCTTCATCAAGTCATTTTGTGTTATAGAACTTTATTGAAATGTAAAATTTTGTCTCAACTACGATGGTAGAGATTGTTCGTAACATGGATTATAACAAAAATAATTTAGGTATTGATCAAGCAACATTCTCCTTATTTTCTTCTTTTGTAGTTAGATCAGCATCAGCCATCGTGATATCAACTGGTGCCGCCTTAGTATCGTCCTCATCATCATTCTTGATATTTTCTTCCACTGGTCTGTTAATGTCCTTCTCCAATCTTCTGGCACCAAAACGGACAGTTGTATGATCCTCATGACCCTCTTGCGGGAAACGGTCAGCTGCTTGTTGTTGCTGTTCCCAATGCTGCTTACCATACCCACCTCTGGCACCATCATATTCAAATCTCATCTCGTCACGTACTTGGCCACCATGCATACCTCTACCAAACTGTCTACCATCCTTGAAACCAGGATCCAAATCAATTTGTAATACTCTGTCATCTAGCTTTGTTCCATTGAGGAACTTAACTGCATTAATAGAATCAGCAGGATTGTAATATAGCACAAAGCAAAACCCACAAGGTGTATAACTAAAACGATCCAATCCCATGATAATTTGCTTGATAAGACCAGCTTTGGAAAATAACTCATATATTTGTTCCTCTGTCGTATAGAACGATAAGTTTCCGACATAGATTGTAGCGCTTTTGTACGAATCTCTCAAATCTTGGATACCATTCGCCCTGCGACGAGCTTTTTTGAGGAGATAGTCTGATGGAGTATCGAGCTTCGCGGCTGTATGCTTGAAATCAATCTCATCAAACTCAGCAAGAGACATTATGAGCTGTAATGGTAGTACTGACGAGGTTTATAGCGTAGGGTTGACGTAAGTCGTGAATCCGTGTACAAAACGAATAGTTTCTGCATTTGTGTTCTATGGTATAGGATCGGAATATCCACATAACCTGTGAAGAGTTCCCAAAAACGTGACTAGTCGGAACTCTCCTTAATAAAACTACACTCTCCTTTTTTTTCTTCAAAATTTCACCGTTTTCCACATTTTCAATTCACAGTCTTCTTACAAATCGCCCCCAAATATTCACCTAACTACTCCGTTAACTAACATCAGCCTACTTTTCTACAACAAGATCCAAATAATCAAGTTATGGGAAACAGCCCCTCGAAGAATTCAAATAATGCCAGCCCCACTGCCCAAGCACACGGTGGTTTAACCGCCTCTTCTTCAACTGCCACACCTGCCTCTGAGCCAGAACCAGATGATAGGAAGTTTCCTTCCTTTATCAATAGTCAGTCAGGTAGTGCCACTCAGTGCACACACTCAAACCCAGCCATCTCGCGTCAAACAGCAAGCGGCAAGCAACAGGAGTCCGCTCATCTAACGTACAAAAATAAAATCCAATCAGAAGTACCGATTATTCACAACAAGTTCACTTATTTCAACGAATTTGATGATAGTGACAGGGAACTTCCCAATGAAGAGTTTGATTTGGACGTTAATATTGCCATGGCAAAGGCCTTGGGATCTTCTCCAACCGGCTATAGACACAAAGCGCCTCAGGTATGCGCTTTGAATGCCATCGGTACAAACTCACCAGGAAGACCAGTCACCGCCCTAGTGAACACATGTGCTAACGGTAATATCGATACTGAGGTTTCATCGTCATTCAGCGACATGTTTACCATCAACTCATCTTCGAATTCATCATTATCGATATCACCCCCTGCCAACAGCTTACCTCCAATAATTGAGGAAGGTTCCAAGAGGGTCAAAAAGAAAAGCGTCAGCTCATTTGACATCGACTCTATCATTGATAGACTACTGTCTTTGAGCACATCGTCTCCGGTACTCCATGGTAAAAGTTCTTCACCAATCAATTCTTTCATGTCTTCAGACTTTATTGCGTCTCCGAAGGAAATTTCAGTTATTTGTTCTAAGGTTCGTGAGATATTTCTGAATCAGCCAAGTTTATTGAAACTTCAGGCTCCAGTTAAAGTCGTTGGTGATATCCACGGTCAGTTTAACGATTTATTACGAATCTTAAAATTGTCTGGTTTACCGCCACACTCCAATTATTTGTTCCTCGGGGATTATGTTGACCGTGGTAAACAGTCTTTGGAGACGATTCTTCTTTTATTCTGTTTCAAAATCAAATACCCCGAAAACTTTTTTATGTTGAGAGGTAACCATGAGAGTTCCAACATTTCTAAGATTTACGGATTTTATGATGAATGTAAAAGACGTGTTAATGTGAAGTGTTGGAAGTTATTTGTTGATGTGTTCAACACATTGCCAATTGCAGCTGTCATCAATGAGAAAATTTTCTGTGTTCATGGTGGATTGTCACCGCACTTGAACAACATGAAGCAGATCGAAGATATTCATCGTCCTACAGATATTCCAGAAAGTGGATTATTAGCGGATTTGCTTTGGTCTGATCCTGACGGGTCTGTACATGACTGGTCTGAGAGTGACCGTGGAGTTTCTTATTGTTTTGGTAGGAAAATTGTAGAAAATTTCAACAAGAAATTCAACTTTGATTTGATTATCAGAGGGCATATGGTTGTTGAAGATGGATATGAGTTTTTTGGAAAGAAGAAGCTCGTCACTGTATTTTCAGCTCCTAATTATTGTGGTGAGTTCAACAACTGGGGTGCCGTCATGAGTGTTGACAATGGTTTATTGTGCAGCTTTGAGTTGCTAAAGCCAAACAAGAAGCTTTTGAATCATAATTACTAGCTGTGATCTAGTAAGTACACGTTTTGAGGATTCGCCATTTTTGACTTTTTCACTTTTCCTTCACTATATCTTTTACTGTTTGATGCAATGCGTGCGAAAGGGTTTGTGTTTGTTATTTGCTACGAAATTACGAGTCTTTTCCATTCTTTTATTTACACTGGTTTGTTTTTGTTTAATTTAATGTTTGATCGGTTCAATGATCGTATGGATTCACGAAAATGCATTCAGAATGGGAATTGTGTCCCCGCGAATCTGCGCCGCCGTTGAAAGGGCCGGCGAACTGTAACGAATAAATGGCGAAAACACCTTCTGGAGCTCGATTGCAGGGGATGGATATGAAGAAAATAGGTAGATGAGATGCTAAGAACTATGAGTTCTGGACACAGAAGTCTCGTCAGATAATAGTAACCTGTAACGATGAACTAATGCTTTCTAGCGTAATGTACAGCGGTCAAAAAGGGTTTGCGGTAGTAGCATGGAGAACATCTTTGACATAAATCCGCGAAAAAATGGCGAGAGAAAAGAAAAAAAGAAAGGAACTGTTGATGGCGAGTAAAAAAAAAAAGCACAAAGATTTGCCAAACAGCTAGAAAAAAGACCCTAAGAAAACAAACTAGATCTTCAAATTTACCGCTTGTTGAACACACGACAGATCTTCTATTGAAATTTCCTTAAGCTAAGCACAAGATCCACTATACCACTATCTAAATCGAACAATATACCTTTGAACAGGAGTCCAAACCAACACATTCTGACTCATTTTAGCACCCCAGACCGAGTCAAACAAGTGCATACTACCTGTTTTTGCGCTAATGGCCCCTTCAAATCTGTTACCGAAGCAGCCTGTTGAGCACAGCGACATTAACGACCCAAGCAACCCGTCCATCTGGGATATTTACTCGGCTGCAAAGCGTCTATTGCCGCTTCAATCCCGCATTGAGAATCGCAACGTGAGAGAAACATCTAAGAATATTCAACAAGGCTTTGTTGTGGGAAAACAGCCAACTGTCCGTGCAAGCTCAATCTCAGCAGAACAATCTCCATTTTCACCTTCGTCAATGGAATTTAACAAACATAGTGTGGAATCTACAAGCTCTGTGGAGGAGAAAGAGAGCGGAAGAGAACCAATGACGGTAACTCCATCGAATTTGACAAAGGGCTTGCAGAATAGTGGTAATGTTTCTCAGAGTAACACGTTGAAAACTGGATGGAATATTGATTTGCATCAAGAACAACAACAACACCAACATTCTCAACATAGTCACTCACTGCCAACATCGCAACTCACTCAGCAGTTCTCACACACTCCAGCAAGACCTATTGCAGCCAGACAGAAATCAGCCACCCTTTCTCGTACGAGTTCTTTAGCATCACTTTCATCTTCAGCCAATTCTCTTCAGAAGAAAAAGCTTCCAGCGAACTCAATAAATGCCAACACTGAATGTTTCAATTGTCATACTCAAAAGACCCCACTTTGGCGCCGTGATCCATCAGGAAACACATTGTGCAACGCTTGTGGGCTATTTCAAAAGCTACATGGCACAATGAGACCACTCTCACTAAAGACTGATGTGATCAAGAAACGTAATTCTAGGCGTGGCTCATCGTCCGTGTCTAGTGCTAATGACAAGAAGTTCGCCGCGTCTGTGGAGAAAGGTGTAATGATGTTCACACCAGTGTCAAACACGAACTCACCTCTAACACCAGTTGAGACCTCCTCAAATGCCTCTGCACAGCAACAATTCAGCAACACCAACAGCAATAACAGGCAGCGGAATGTATTGATATTACCCAAACCAGCTAATGGTAATGGTGGATCTGTCTCATCAAGTTGTGCAATTCGTAAAATTCTGCCCAAACCCTTATCAGCATCATCACAATCTCCACATGATCAACTACAACTGGGGATTTCCCCACAGAATTTTGCCCAAACACCTAGTCCAATCACCATGCCGTCACCAATGTCTCCATCAGTCGGCTCGAATTTTATGAACTCAGTCGGTTCATCACTTCCGTTGAATCACTCATCCTTAAACCTTGCAGCTTCATTCAACCAGAAACGTATCCCTCCAAGTTTCCAGAACCAGACCCCAATGCTTCAACAACAACAGTCACAACAGCGTCGTTTTGGTAGCGTCAGCAGTTCCAGTGGTGGCTTTCAACAATACGACCACTATTCACCTCACGACTACACAACGCCTCCAGGTGGATTCAACCCAAGTTTAAATGAGTTCAGTGACTTGTTTGCAAATGATGGGATCGGAACAGATAGTGTCGACGTTATGATGGACGATGCACTAGGTGGAGGTGCTGGTGTTGCCGGTGAGGACTTAGACTGGCTTAAGTTTGATGTTTAGATCAACGGCGACTAATTTTAATGGTTAACGGAATCATTTCTCTATGTAGTCTGCATTACCTATCTAAAAACTAATTAGAACTTCCACGAGCACCAGCACCAGATGTGATGAGCTTGAACTGTTCCTCACCTAACAAAATATCTGGTAATTTCTTGGTGGCTTCGCCTGTTGGTTTAGGCAAGTATCCAATCATGATCAAATAGGCGATGTACACACCAATTTGTTGGCTGTCAATACCTCTACCAGCACTGGCATCAACGCCAGTCCATTGCTCATCTGCCTTTAAACAAGCTACAGCATTTATGTCGTCCATCTCTGGCGCCTTCGTGTCAGTTGGTAAGTCATCCAGCACGAAGTGCAGCAATGGGTACAAGGCAGACTCGTTAGCACCGTGAATCACAAACTTCTCCAGAGCCTTTGTCCATGTCACGTAATCATCCAGCTTCAAGTCATAGCCGTAGTCCTTCAATGCACCAACATAGTTAGTAAAAATAGGACGTGGATGGCCAGTGACTTGGACCACTGCCAATTCATCTTGTTTCGGTGGGTTCAAAGCAGCAGCAACGACAACACGGGCAACATGATCAACAGGAACCATGTTGATATTGTTATGAATGTTTGGATAAGAGCCCAGTTCAGCACATCCCTTCAAAATACGCAACAAGAAATCATCAGTGTTAGAGGATCCGGTCTTGGTTTCACCAGTGACATAACCAGGTCTGATAATGGCACCTCTTAAACCACGTTCACCGGCACGTCTGATAATATACTCTGCAGCCCATTTGGATTGACCATAACCAGAGCCCAACCCGTACGCAGAGCCCTGCAAGTCATCAGACTCCAAGATACCAGTCTTTCCTTCAGACACGAGCTTGTCAGAGAGCTCAAAAAAGTGCTGGGTATCCAATGTCGAAGTAGATGAAACAAACGAAAAGTACTTTGCCTTGCCAGATGCAGCCAGGTTCAAGACATTGATAGTTCCAATAACATTAGCATCACGAAGCTTGGAATATGGATACACCCAGTGAACAAGGGCACCATTGTGAATAATGATATCAATTGACTCAGAAAGAGAATTCCACTGCTCTGTGGCAAGGCCGAATTTCTCTTTGGACAAATCACCGAGAACAACCTCAATATTCGCGGCAAAAGAGTCTTTCCAAACACCATAAGTCAACCCAGTCTGTTTCAGTCTCTGGAGACCCTTCGTCGCATCGCTGGCACGAACATGCGCGAAAACCTTGATGTTAGCTTTACGGTTCAGTAAATCGGCGACAATAAAGGAACCGAGAAATCCTGTGGCACCAGTAACAAAGACATTTACAGCATCACTTGGGGAGACTGATTGCTTTGACTCGTATGAAGCCTTGAGGCTCAACTCAGTCAACTCTTGTGCGTCCTTGTAGTAATCAACCTTGGCCTCCGCAGCAGCTGTATCCAAGGTCTCAGAACCAGGTAAAGACACCTCATTTCCTCTCTTAATTTGGTCAATCTCTCTAGCAAACGCCTTTATGGTTGGGAATTTGAAAATCGCACCCAATGGCAGGTCTACCACAAGCTGCTCTCTAATTTCAAATATCATTCTAGTGGCGAGGATAGAATGACCACCTAGGTCAAAGAACGAATCATCTGGAGAGATGGAGGATGGACGTTGTGG
Source organism: Barnettozyma californica (assembly GCA_023627795.1). Lineage (NCBI taxonomy): Eukaryota > Fungi > Ascomycota > Saccharomycetes > Phaffomycetales > Phaffomycetaceae > Barnettozyma > Barnettozyma californica. Next base: position 102,593 of record JAMAIE010000015.1, on the reverse strand, counting down.
CAAGACATTCAACCAAGCATCGCGAACCTTTGCTTCAGTAACAGTCCATTCAGACTCGTCAATAGCACCAGCACTGTGCTTAGCGACAGTCTCCAACTGGGCTGTCGTTGGAAATGGCAATTTTGGCTTGTCAACCTTCCCATTAGGATTCAGCGGCAGCTTAGTAAATGGGACAATGATGGTTGGTATAGCATAAGACGCCAATCTCTTTTTCAAGAAATCCTTTATGTCCTTGGTCAACAGTCTATAACCAACAAGACCAGAGATGATGTGATCATTTGGATCTTCGAGTTCATCAACGCTTGACTTGAACTGATTCAAGTCATTAGCATCGTTCCTTGGGACAATGTAGGAGATTAAGGTTGGCTCATTGTTATGATCTTTACGCACAAGGGTAATATTCTCACGGACCAATGGATGTTGAGAAATATTTGTATCAATTTCACCTAGTTCGATTCTGAATCCACGAATCTTGACCTGATCATCGGCACGACCACAGCATTCAGTGTTTCCATCTGGCAAGTAACGACCCAAATCACCAGTTCTGTACAACCTGTCCCTTGGACCCTTCCAGAATTCCCTCCATGGCTCGCCCTTATTCAACTGCACATCCAAATCAACCCACTTTTGGGAATCAACATACCAGTTACTCACGAATTTCTCTCTGTTGAGATCTGAAAGGCCTCTGTAACCTTCAGATAACCCACCAGCTCTGACGTAGATCTCACCAACCTCACCAACACCACAAGTCTGTGATCTGTCGTTTCTATTAACAACAAGAAGCTGGACATTTAGCATTCCTTTACCAGCTGGCATAATATCCTTCTCGGACTCCAAAAATGTTGGGTCTGTCTGACGTGAGGGAACTTCAAAATAAGAAACAGCTCTCTGAGTTTCAGTGGTACCGTACATGTTCACAATGAAGACATTCTTGGCCAAAGTTTGCAGTCTCAAGCAGTCTCTCTTGGTTAAGATATCACCAACAAAAAAAGCATGATGCAATGATGGAATCTCTGCGGTGGCCTGGGCAGATAGTAATTGACCCATGGCTGGAGTCAAGTGTGTAACTGTCGCCCCATATTTGGCCATCCACTCAGCCAACTTCCCTGGTGTACCGATGTCATCAGCTGTTGGAACAAGTAACTGGGCACCAAGGAAAATTGGCGTGAACATATCTCTCTGAATTGGATCATGGGCAATACCTGAGAGCATTGTAAATCTATCCTTTTCGTTTAAGTTGAACTTTTTGGACATCCAGTCAAAGTAGTACGCTAGAGAGAAATGTCTTCCAAGAACTCCCTTTGGTTTACCTTCGGAACCAGATGTGAAGGATAAAGTTGGATTCGAGTCAGGACCAACAAGTATACCAGTTGGAGCAGTGGAGATATCAGTCAGAACATCATTAGTACCATCCAGAATACCACCAAGAATCGAACCATCATCTTGGAGCGCAATTTGTGGGATTCTAGAAATCACATTCAGCTCGTCTTTGATATAGTCTTCCACCAACTGATCGAGCTTGCCTGCGCTTCTGATGACAATCAGACCTCGAGGTTGGGCAACCTCGAGGTAGATATTTTGTCTGGCCGGTGGATAGGCTGGATCAATAACAGAAAAGGTAGCGCCTGCCTTTAGGACACCAAGGACAGAGACCAAAAGGTCAACACCCCTTGACGAATAAATCATCACAACATCGCCTCTGATGATCCCAGTAGAAACCAAATAATTACCAACAATATTAGAAGTCTCATTGATTTGCTTATATGTGAATTCCCTGGCATGCTTTTCTGGAGTCATGAACGAAGGGGTCTCAATAGCTAGAACTCTGTCAGGATGCTTAGCAGCATTCTCCTGAAAAATATCGTGAATGGCACCTCTGTAATTCGACCAATCCAGATCGGCAGTTGGATCTGGAAGAATGGACTTCTGTGACTCAGTAATGAGGTTAACTTTGGTTATTTCGATGGATGGTTGAGTAATAGCGGTTTGGAAAAACTGGTTGAATTGTTCCCCAATAATTTGAAGACGCTCTTCCTTATACAGCACAGCATTGTAATACACATCGTATGTGTTGTTATCCTGGACAAAGATTGCGATGTCCCTGACGGAACCATACTCGGACAAGTTCTGGTGTTGGTTGCCATACTGAAAACTCAATCTGAAGAGCTGCGGAGCTTGTTCCAAACCAGACTGCTTTTGCAGCACCTGTGAAATCTCACTGTAGTCTACCGCTCTGTTAACATTGGCCCCGTACAGCTCAGTGATTTGCTGAACCAAGTCGGTAAATGTCACAGATGGTGAGATCGTAAGCCTGATGACGAACTCTTTATCGCCATTTGGGGAGTCTGTAGAAATCACAATATCATCATCACCAGTTAATCTGTAAATGAGGACTGCAAACACTGATAGACCCAGACTGAATACAGTAGCGCCCTCAATGCTATTGGTTAGAGACTCCAGTTGATGAAGAGATGGACCCTGAAAAGAATACTTTGCTTCCACCACGGTTGCCTTGGTCGGTCTCAAGAAATCATGTGGCAACACAGATAGCGTTGGGCTGCTTAATAGCTCTGTCCAATATTCCAAATTGGTAGACATTATACCTGCTTAGTTTTAGAGCATTTTCAGTAGTGATGCTCTGATGAAAAGTTCCAAGTTTTCGAAGAACGATGACTCACCCTCGGAAGTCTTATACTCAAATCACATGATATCTCAGCCGATATGTTCGGGATTGCAAGCTTCAGGCCTCGGTGAACCTCGAAAAAAAAAAGCACAACATAACACCAACAAAACAAACGTATTAAGATCCATTGCTCAACCCGATTTTAAGATTCTGAATTGACAAGCTCGGCTTTTGTTATAAACTATCCAAAATATTTAATAAAGAGTGCGCGGCTACTTTATCATTACTCTTTATCAATTAAAACCTACGCGTTACTATGTCACAAAGAAAACTTCAACAGGAGATTGATAAAGTCTTCAAGAAGGTTAAGGAAGGCCTTGAAGTGTTTGAGAACACTTACATCAAGCTTGAACGCTGCGAGTCAAGTTCACTCAAGGATAAGTTTGAAGGCGATTTAAAGAGGGAGATCAAGAAGCTGCAAAGACAGAGAGACCAAATTAAGACCTGGCTGAGTGGTAATGATGTCAAGGACAAAAAGCCTTTACTTGAGCACAGAAAACTAATCGAGAATGCAATGGAAAAATTCAAGGTTGTGGAAAAGAATATGAAAACAAAGGCATTCTCTAAGGAAGGTTTGAGTATGGATAGATTAGATCCTAGAGAAAGAGAGAAAAACGAAATGAGTGAATTTATCCATCAGATGTTGGAGGAATTGGAAAGACAGATTGAGAAGAACGAGGCTGAGATCGACCAGCTGCAGAACTCCACCAAAAAGGGGAGAAAGTTGGATAATGCAAAGCAGTCCCAAGTCAATGAACTGCAAGAAAGAGTTGACAGGAGCCATTGGCATGAGGAGAAGTTGGAGCAAATTTTAAGATTAATTGCTAATGATGAATTGGAATGTGATCAAGTGGCTGAGATCCAGGAAGACATCAGATACTATGTGGAATCTAACGAAGACAATGACTTTATTGAAGATGAGACCATTTATGACGAATTGAACTTGGATGAAGCCGAGGAAGCATACGGCAACATCGGGGACTTTCCTCAAGCACAGCATGCCGGAGAAGAACATGACACACCTACGGCGCACACTCCAAAAAAAACCTTTGCTCCTCAACCTCCACCACTGAACACTACCACCACGGCAACGACATTAACATCTAGTACCAACATTCCAAAGTCTACAATCACTACCCCAATTCAATCTATCGGCGCAACAAACTTAAAACCCGCAGTTGCTCCAAAGGCAGAGCTGAAATATTCTTCTGTTATTGCTGCTGTGAGCTCACCTGCTCAATCCACACCATCGGCTTCCACCGCACAACTTCTATCGTCATTAGATGCAAATGAGCTTGAACATAAGACGCCAATACCATCTGCTGCAACTCTGACAAAAACTATTAGTAATACCACATCTGAAGACAAAACATCCAGCAGAGAATCGACTCTATCACCGAAGGTGGATAAGAAGAGAACGCTCATGACCAACAAATCTATCGTGCTGCAGGATTTACTTCCACATTTTGAAAAGTTGAAGCAGAACATACATAGACCACAATCATTGGATGAGATTTCTAAGTTACTGGAAAACTCACTGCTTAACTGCCCAGACTCTTTAGACTCCGAACGAACCAAGATCTATACACCGAAACATCCACTTGCGACATCGATCCATTACCCACAAGAGCCATTGATTGAGCTATCATATCCGTCGCTGATTAGGAAACTGGACCTTTCTACCTTGTTCTACAACTTTTACTATCACCAGGGTGAATATGTGCAGCTTGCCAGTGCTCAGGAATTGGTGAAGAGAAACTGGGAGTATGATGTGATCAGTTCCAAGTGGTTTCAGAGAACAGAGGAGATTCAGCCACCAAGTTTCGTCAATGACAAGCTTGTTAGTTCAGAGAAGAAAATTATTTGGAAATACTTTGATTACGAAGCAGCTTGGCTACCTCGTCGCAAGGATGATTTTGATTTAAACAGTGTGGAGTTGAGAACAGCGTTCTAAATTGAGTCAGTTCCTGGGTCTGGTATCGCAACTGATCACTGTGTCGTTATCCTTGTTTAGCAGCTTCCAATGCTTTGCCAGATTCAATACAGTTTAAACCGGTTTGCCTGTACCCTGTGTTACGTTTGTACTCTTTTATTGCAGGAAGCTTCGCGCTATACCAAATTATGTTGTAACAGCTAGGACTTAGTATATTGAACCTTTTCGATAACCACAAGCGAGTGTACTGATTTGGGTCTTAAACATGGACTTAATTGAGTATTCAATGTGGACATCAACCCGTCTACAGATTAATACGTCCAATTAAAACCCCACTACTCTGGCTCTGCAGTTTCTATAGGGATCCTAAGACCGTACAGATAAGGTCAAAGTTGTATCATTGCACAGGCGCACGGAATTTTGGCTATCTATAATACAAGTACGTGTTTGATATCTAAGTTCCTTATGTGCAATCATGTGTGAAAAACCTTCAAAATTTTGATCTCTTCTGATAAGTGCTTAGATGTGATGATTGAAAGACACAAGCAAAAAGTCCTTTCCCGACCTCATCAACTTGAGTAGCAATATCACAGTTTGGATGGAAGTGCAGAAATCTAATGATCTTCTAGTCATAATTTATCAGATCCTAACGTATTTTTAAATTAACAAGGAGATCCACGATGTCCACTTAAGAAACATGAGCCCATCTCCAAAGAAGCTACACAAAATAACTTCAACAATCTAGTTTTATATGATTCATACCACTATTTCCAAAATCGATCAGGGGCTTACATACGCTTCAGATAATCACTTAAAATCCCTGACTGGCCTTTCTAACAGAGTGGACCTGAATCAGGACAGTTAACACCTGCTCCAGCTGAGCGCAAATAATATTAAGAGTTGGAACCAATTGACTGTACACCGATTCATCAACTTTGGGTCTGGCAAAGGAAAAAAAATAACGAAAATATACATTTTACACCATCACCAACACAAGAAAGCAATGACAAAGGACAACAAGGTCTCAGTTGCATTTGTCTGTTTGGGAAATATCTGCCGCTCGCCAATGGCTGAAGCTGTGTTCAAACACATGGCGAACCAACAGAATCTGGGCTCACACTTTGACAAGATTGAATCATTTGGTACAGCGGGCTACCATGTTGGTGAATCACCTGACTCCCGTTCCGTAGCCTGTTGCAAGCGCCATGGCGTGCCTGTTAATCATAGGGCACAAAAGATCCTGTCGAAGCACTTCGCAGAGTTTGACTATATTATCTGTATGGATGAGAGCAACCTGGCGAATTTGAACAGGATCACACCCAAGGGAAGCAAGACTAAAGCGCAATTGTTTGGAGAGTGGAATGAAGATGGTAAGTTCCAGAAGATTGTGGACGATCCTTACTATGGCGGCGATAATGGATTTGAGTACAATTTTGAGCAGTTGACGCACTTCACTAAGGTATTCTTGAAAAGAGAACTTGGTATTGACTTAAAGTAGACATCTATACATTGCGTAAAATATAAGATAATTGGTAATTCTATACAAAAAGAGTGATATCTTAAACCTAGACGTGGACGGACTCAAAGGCCTTGTTCAATGGAGATCTAACCTTGGCACCCTCGTAAAATTTGATGGTCTTGACTGCTCTGTCAGCAATACCTTCTGGGGTGAATTCAAAGTATTTGTAGACATCATCACCTTTACCAGAAGCACCAAATCTGTTGATACCGAATTGCTCATGAGAGTACTTGCCCCAACCCAAAGTGGATAAGACCTCAACGGACAAGATTGGAACGCCATCAGGCAACACAGACAATCTATACTCCTTAGACTGTTGATCGAAAGTGTGAGTGTCTGGCAAGGATACAATACGAGAAGCAATACCTTCGTCAGCTAAAACCTTGGCGGCATCGACACATATACCAACTTCAGAACCAGTAGAGACAATGATAACCTGTGGGGACCCGACATCTTGTAACACATAACCACCCTTAGAAGCCTTCTCGATGGAAGAACCTTCCAGTTGTGGTAAGTTCTGTCTTGATAGAGCAATCACTGCTGGGGTGTGATTGGACTCTAAAGCAACCTTGTAAGCAGCTGAGGTTTCATTACCATCAGCTGGTCTCCAAACTTGCAAATTTGGAATGGCTCTAAAGTGGGCCAAAGTCTCAATAGGTTGATGGGTTGGGCCATCCTCACCTAGACCAATGGAGTCGTGAGTAGCGACCCAAATGACTGGGTGACCAGAAAGCGCGGACAATCTGACGGCACCAGCAGCATAAGAGACAAAGTTTAAGAAAGTACCACCGTATGGCTTGTAGTTCGCACCGAAGGCTGCGATACCGTTCATGATAGCACCCATACCGTGTTCACGGACACCATATCTAATGTATCTACCGGCATAGGAACCAATACCGGAGTCATCTGGTTGGAAATCAGTAGCCTCCTTGGTTCTGGTCAAGTTGGAACCAGTCAAGTCTGCAGAGCCACCAATCAACTCAGGCAATGAATCGAAAATAGCCTCCAAGGTCAACTCGGATAACTTTCTAGAGGCAACTGCCTTATCTTGGGCAGTGTAAGTTGGTAGCTTGGCCTCCCAGTCAGCTGGCAATTCCCCTCTTAGTCTTCTCTCAATTTCAGCGCTTTCAGTTGGGTATTGGCTCTTGTAAGAGTTGAAAAGTGCATTCCATTCCTCCTCAGCCTTAATACCTGGTTCGATAGTCTCTTTTTGGTAGTAGTCGTAAACCTCTTGTGGGACGGCAAAAGTCTCTTCTGGGTTGAAGCCCAACTTCTCCTTTAGCTGTTTGATGTCATCGGCCTTCAATGGAGCACCGTGCACTGAATGAGTACCTTGTTGCAAAGAACCGTAGCCGATAATAGTAGTCAATCTAATCAGGGTTGGCTTGTCAGACTTCTTGGCCTCAGCAAGCGCGGCATTGATAGCATCGATGTCGTTGTTACCGTCCTTGACCCACACAACATTCCAGCCGTAGGCTTCGTATCTCTTGTTGACATCTTCTGTGAAGGAAACATTAGTGTCACCGTCAATGGTGATATGGTTGTCATCGTAAAAAGCGATCAAGTTGTTCAATTTCAAGTGACCAGCAAGAGAGGAAGCCTCTGAAGAAACACCTTCTTGCAAACAACCGTCACCCAAAATGACGTAAGTATAGTTGTCAGACAAAGTGAAGTTTGGCTTGTTGTATCTGGCGGCGAATTGCTTTTGAGCAATGGCAAGACCAACGGCATTGGAGATACCTTGACCCAAGGGACCAGTAGTGACCTCAATACCTGGGGTCTCAGCCTCTGGGTGGCCAGGGGTGTGGGAACCAATTTGTCTGAAGTTCTTCAAGTCATCAATAGACAATGGGTAGCCAAAGAGGTGTAGCAAAGAATAAATTAAGGCAACGGAATGGCCATTGGATAGGACAAATCTGTCTCTGTTGATCCAGTCTGGGTTCTTTGGGTTGAATCTGCTCTGTTTCCAAATCAAATGGGCAACAGTGGCGAGGCCCAATGGGGCACCTGGGTGACCAGAGTTGGCCTTAGCAACCTGGTCAACGGACAACAACTTGATGGTGTCAATAGCTTTCTGTTCAATGGACATCGTGAGAGGATGGAGGGATAATTGGGGCTCTGACAAACAAGAAGAAGTAGAAAGGGTATTGTGTTGTTCAGAAAATTTCGCCTTAAATTTTGTAATTCACACCGGATCCCTACGAGCCATTCGCTTCTGTCCGGGCAGGGAAATTCCGGGAATCAGGTGGTGCCGGCTCTAGGTTGCACTGGCAGAGGACTACTGACGTCCAGGCAACCTCTACCTGTGGCCGTACCAACTACAAATTGTTCTCAAATATCCCGGCGCAAGCAACCCTCGTATATCACGTGAAAGTGTGCCAAACTCACGTGACTCTTTCCTGTTTTATAATGTTATGTAAGGCGTAGTAGCATTTTTTTCATGCAACGGCCGCGGTCTGCAACACAAAGATCTCGCGCCTTCCTTAAAATAATGGTATCTTGCAAGCCTGCTACCGTGTGACATCATTGTGTCGTCGGCTATCAAATTTGCACAGTGCAAGCTCAATATGGTTACTTTCAGTACCACACCACAGACATTGGGGTCTCTCCCAAAGGACCCCGAATTGCTCATCGCAGAAGCTGATGAATTTATCAACAACATCACCAAGTCCTGGAAGAAAAACAAGACATATCACTCCAAGCTGCACAAGAGTGGCAAAAAGGAAGAGGTCACTACCTATGGTAAAACCATTGAAAAGGAGTATTGGTTAGCGCGCATTTCCGAGCACAGTACCCATGATCACAATGATTTTGTAGAATATTTGGTTGGTTCCAGAGATGCCAATGGCGAAATTGTCGATCTGTACAACCATTGCAAGCACGAACCGGAGTACATTGAAGTACTGGATAAATGGGAGCCTATTCCACTGGAGTCCTACGAGGGGTTCTCAAGTCTCTCACCAGACATTGCAAAGAGATGGGTCTCAATTAAGGCATTCTATGAATTGGGAGCCCCACTAACAACCCGCGAATTTAATGAATTCCTGTTTTTGTCCCCACCAAAGGAATCCGATCCATCGCAGACCGGTTACGTGATCCAGTTCGTTGCTGACAAGGCTTTGGAGTCGCATAACGTCCATGGGGTCTATTGCTCAATTGAGAGAGTTCGGATGTTGGAGAATGGCCACACTGAGTGGGTAATGGCAACTACATCTGATTCGGGTGGTAACGTCCCCAAATGGCTGCAAAATTCGATGATTTCTAAAGCTGTGAGCTCAGATGTACCAGCTTTCTTAAACTGGCTGGAGACAAAGAAATCCAGCAAATAGAATGTTTCTATAGTTAACTTCTAGAATTGACATGTTTTTTGTTGGCGGTGCCCGTACATTTTTCGAACTCCGAACGGCTGAGCGAATTTCTTCTCCGCAAAAGTGACACAAATTGATGATCGAGGGCAGACTCGAAACGGGGTTCCTCACTCCCTAATTGGTGGGGTTAATAGCCCAGCCAACAAGTTCATAGTACGATTAATCGCAGTGATGGGCAGGAGTGTATAAATACAGCGCTCATTGCTGTTAATTGATTACCCATAGTCCCATTAACAACAACAACTTCAAGAACAATGCTCACTACTTTGAGAACCCAATTGCACGCCAGACCAACGTTCATTCGTCACTTGGCCACCACCACTATCCCAGAGACTCAGAAAGCCATCATCTTTTACAAGAATAATGGTCCCCTCGAGTACAAAGATATCCCAGTGCCAAAGCCAAAGCCAAATGAGATTTTGATCAATGTCAAGTACTCTGGTGTCTGTCACACTGACTTACACGCTTGGAAAGGTGACTGGCCACTACCAACGAAACTTCCATTGGTTGGTGGTCACGAAGGTGCTGGTGTCGTTGTTGCTAAAGGTTCTGAAGTTAAGAACTTTGAGATTGGTGACTTAGCTGGTATTAAGTGGTTGAATGGTTCCTGTCAATCTTGTGAGTTCTGTGAGAACTCTTTTGAGTCTAATTGTCCTCATGCTGACCTATCTGGTTACACACACGATGGTTCGTTCCAACAATATGCTACTGCTGATGCTGTGCAGGCAGCTAAGATCCCAGAAGGCACTGACCTTGCTGGTGTATCCCCAATCTTGTGCGCTGGTATCACAGTTTACAAGGCTTTGAAGAACGCTCAGTTGAGAGCAGGTGAATGGGTTGCCATTTCTGGTGCTGGTGGTGGCCTCGGTACTTTAGCTGTTCAATATGCTAAGGCTATGGGTTACAGAGTTCTTGGTATTGATGCTGGTGACAAGGCTGAGCTAGTCAAGTCACTAGGAGCTGAAGCCTTTGTTGACTTCAAGACCTCTAAGAACGTGGTTGAGGAAATCCAAGAGAAGACGAACGGTGGTCCAAAGGGTGTCATCAATGTCTCTGTCTCTGACGCTGCCATTACTCAATCTACCCAGTTTGTCAAGTCTACAGGTACTGTTGTTCTTGTTGGTTTGCCACCAAACTCTGTTGTTCACTCTGATGTCTTCAACCATGTCATCAAGTCCATTAAGATTGTTGGTTCGTATGTCGGTAATAGAGCTGATTCCAGAGAGGCTATTGAGTTTTTCACTCGTGGTGCTGTCAAGTCTCCAATCAAGGTTGTTGGTTTGTCTGAATTGCCAGAAGTTTATGAGCTAATGGAGCAGGGTAAGATTTTGGGCCGTTACGTCGTTGACACATACAAATGATTAACTGCATCATATTGTGAGTATTTATGGAAAGAGCCCGGAGCTCCTATGATTATAAGTTTAAGATAAGACACTGGTTGTATTGTAGCTATGGATGTAACCTTTTGCTATATGGTCTGCTACCCCTCTTTCTATTTCAGAATAGGCTCTATCAAGGATATGGCTCAATATGCGGCATCACTTGTCTTGTAGAAGAGAAGAAGAAGTGTATAATACCACCTTTGTGAACTCCTTCGGTGGATTACCTTTCTGTTTATCGGATACTCCAAGATGTTGTTAGATCATTTGAAAACCAATAACTCCAAAGAAATTCTATCCCATAGATAGCGAAGAGAAGAAGTGGATAAGCACAAGTATTGTCGATCGATAGATAGCTGCAATATTGTAGAGCAGCACTAATTTAATAGACTAGCCATCAACATGCGAAAGAAAAACTCATTTAACCGATGAAGACAAATCTTGAGCGAGGAAACTCAACTGGAATTAATCACTGGGAGTCATAGCTGGTAACAGTTCTAGCCAAACCTTACTACCTTGAATACCGCTACCAGGCTTTTAGTAAAATACAGCCAAATATACACAATCGTAAGATGAAACAGAAAAAAAAAATTCCATGTACAATAATTTGTTTCACAGCGTAGATACCCAAACATAATCATGGTCCGTTTGAAAGCGAGATACGTCCTCTTCGACGTCATCTATCCACCAACATTGACATCTGCCAATAATCCTCTGCCCGCACCTCAAGCCCGCCTTCAACTTCACCAAACTTCTCCGCAAATCACACACAAACTCATTGCGGAAACCGTCAAACATAACATCAAACTCCTCTTTGGCACACAAGGTGAAGGATTGGCTGCACTCGCATTAGTAGTGAAGTATTTCTCAGGAAAGACATCTACTGGAATAATACGGTGTGCAAGGGAGCATTTCAGACTTGTTGTTGCTGCCCTCACGGTGATCAATACCTTGGGCGACAAGAAAGTCATTGTAAGGGTGTTGAGAATCAGTGGAACAATTAAGAAGTCGGAGAACTTCGCAGTAGACCGGAACAGACGCATGATGAGGCAGATGAACTTGAAAGAGGAAGAAGTGAATGATGGCATGGCATCGATTAGTGACGATGATGAAGAGGATGATTAGAGCTACACATTATTACATTAATAGTATCAGCATTTCATTTAGTCCGCTGCTGCTTTTGTAACCCATACTCTGAATCATGATCTAAATTACTTCTCTTTGAATCTTTCTCGAATTCAACAGGTCCAGTAGCATCAACATTACCCAAAGAATCAAATCTTCTTTCTGTGGAAATCTCTTTTAAGTGATCATCACCATCGAACCCTTGTTGTGACGCTCTATAAATGTTACTAACAGCCTGTTGAGCGAAGAGTGGGCTATCATACATCTGGTCCTCGCTGTTCTGGATTTGAGTCGCATTGGTGAAAAGTCTGGAATCAAATTGTGTCTCCGACGATTGTGTTGCCTTCGCAAGCCCCAACTGTGTACGCTCAGAGATGTCACGGCCGAGTAAAGACTTTGCCTGTGCCTTTAGTCTTGTCTCGTTGCCCATTCGAGACATTCTAAGCTCCCGTTCAGCATTTTTCCGTCTCTCTGCTCTGATTTCAGCCCTTCTTTGTGCATCAGGGTTCGCACCATCACTATTGAGTCTCTCATTGTACTTTGAACGTTCCTCGCGAGCCTTCTGAGCAAGAAGTCTAAGTTTCTCCTCCTTTTCTCGATTCTCCTTCTCCGCAATTTTCTTCTTCATCGCATTCCGTAGTTTAATCTCCTCACGGGCCTTCTTATCGGCATCTTCTAATGCCTGGGCCAAGTTCATGAAGTTTTCGTTAATCGCACCATTATTACCAGCTTCCACGTCTCCCTCGACAGCAACTCTCTTATCCAAAGCAATAGTGAACCCATTCGGATTCTTCCAATTTGAGATAGCTGGTGGAATATACCATTTTGCCTGATCTTCTTTGGTTACATTACTGCTGGTTGGATCATGCAATAACGGAACAGGGGGCGAAGGTGGTCTTTCCATCTGTTTCTTTTGTTTGAACTTGGTAGGGGCCATTGGGTCGATTTGTTGATCGATAATTTTGATAATCCGCGAGCTTGTTTGTTGGCCTGATAGAACATCTGAAGAAGTGTACCGTATATATTCGCCCTTCTTATCTTTCTTGGTTGTTGGAGGCCGATTTCGCTGTTGGAGAATGCCATCAATGACTGCCTTAGTCTTTGCTGTACATTCTGCAATCTCATCGGCTGATGGTTTCGGAAGGCGGATATGCGGGTTTAACTGGCGAAGTGGTCTTGTGTCCTGGATGCACGATTGAATTACGCGATCAGCGGTCTCGTTGGTTCTTATTAGTTGGGTGTAATCATTTAATGGCTTTTGCTGGGGTTCTGGGGCAACGATCACAGTTTTGTGTGTTGCTGTATTATTTACTTGGTCTTTTGTCAGATCACTATCAGACTTCAACTGTGAGAGATATCTGCCGATGGAGAACATGATAACAACTCTGAAAGAAAGTGAATGTGTCAATCTGGCAAGAAGTTTTTTTTTCTACACTTCTCTGTTTTGTGAAAATCAAGTCTCTTTTGAGAAGATCATGAAAAGTAGTGAATTATCTTAGGTAATAAAGGGCCTAAACTCGGAAATGGGATTACAGTTCAGAGATTTGAATTCGACTTGAACCACTAATTTTCGTGCTAACAGGAGACCTACAGAGTTATCTTAGTTAACTGCTCATAGGAAGCCTCATTAAACTGGGGGACCCCTCCATTCCCCTGCTAAGCAACTATACTAACTGCTTGGTAACTGCCAGCTGATTCATCTGACACGACTCTACATGAAAGGAGGGCTCCTGCTTTCGTCCAGATCGGGTAACTGTAGCATTTAAAGGAATGGAACACTGGTTTGAGATAGTTTTTGCATAATGCATAAGAATATGTATGGATCTCATTTATTTGGGTTGCGATAAATTTAGTGGTAGCCCCTCTATTGAAGTTGTCGTTTATCTGTATGGGATCTTTTGACCATTTAGCAAAGAAAAAGGGGCAACACCAACTTGAGAAGAGTAGACTATGAGGCTCACACATATCAAGATCAACCACTATGAGCCAATCATCTCTCGCATTACATACTTCCATCATTAAATTTTTTTAAATTTGGACCCTTTTATCGGCATCGAAATCCTAGTTTATCCAGTTGTGTACCTCCAAAAAATTTCAACCTAGACGAAGCAATTCGAAACAAATTAGGAAAATGTACCATTATGTTATAAGCCATGCTCCCGTACTAATCCATAGCCAATGCTATTCCAATTTTCGTGGTGAGCCATGATCATGGTCACTAAGTAACTTTTTCAAAGTGAACTTTCAACGTGAAGAACGACTCTACTGAACACGATGACTTAACTCTGTCCCTTGACCTGCAAACCTCAATCTGAGGTCACAATACGCTTTGAGCTCCTTACTAGACTGAAGTTGTTATCAATCCAGATGTGAGTTCTGAAAAGGCTGACGTAAAAATGATCCATGTGGATAACGTTTCTTGTAAACTTTATGTTGAACTATTTTTCCTATTGAATCTTCTTCAAATTTCAGCAATTTTTGGAAGCCCTACCTCATTATATGTGCCAATACATTCTTCACCCACAGGTGCCTCGTAAGAGGCGACATTGTTTTATCACAACCATTTTTAAGATCCCCTTGCAATATCCTGAAAAGGGTTCATACCGTCCTAGAATCTCTTATTTTATAAATCCAAGTCACCATCAACATCACCAAAGTTGGCACCCTAAATATACCATTGCCCAATCTTTTTGATGGTTCTGCCCTGCCCTAACAAGAATTGATTTGCAATTGACCAGGTGAAGTCACTCTGAACCAATGAGGAATCTGTCATAGCTATTGGAAATGCTGGTGAGTTCATTCTGGAAGATTAACCATGATGAGAAGAGTCTTTTCCATAAATGGTTAAAAAGCCAACAAAGAGTGCAACAGAGAAGACATAGAAATTTGAAACTGCCGTTATCAACGATCAGGATATCGAGTCATCATAACTACTCTAGTGTAGCCTGCGTCTTCTTTTGTTTCTTCTATCATATCTACCACTGCAACCTCTTGTTAACAGGACGTCTTCGTTGAATTCACATATTCCACTGTTGCAACTATCATCACTGAGGGGATTGTTGCAAAGTTCACATCATACAGTCGCTATCCAGCTACTGAAAAGCATGCAGTTGCCATACTGTGGTAATGTTGACTCATTGTGAGGAATACATACTCTGAAACTCCAGATACCACTAGTCTTGTCGTTACAGAGAATGAACAGGAAGTCGAAATCGGATTCATCCACTAATACATACACAAACAGCAGGACAAACACCAATTCAGGGGTACATTTCTTCAATTTTATTAAAATCTGGGCAATTCTTAAAAGTAGTACGCTTGATGAGTGAGCTAGGGCACTGTGCACGGTGATCTGTGAGTAGCTTCTAATGTTAGATTACGTCTGACCAAAAATGGTTGATTTCTATCACATATATCATGGTTGTACAACTAGGTTGGCAGATACACATCACTTGCATGCCACAGGTATATCATGGTATGTATCAGGGTCAACAAAATATGCACACACGAAAGTACTGTAGTTCTCAGGAAGATTCTTTGCTCGCATACATCATGTGCCGAATACTATAATCCAGTTTATGGTACATGGCGTAATACAGTGTTTTTATGCAATCTTCAGTGTATCCTGAATCTATGTGTTAGCTGTTACTAGCTAGTTGGGAGCTTTTGGCCAAGAACTGCACTAGTGATTGATGGTACCGGATAGTGCCCTGCCGTTGACCATCACTTTCTCGCAACAAATGTTTTCATCTTGCTGCTTGGTAGAATTAATTACATTTGTATGCTCTACTGATCGCCTGGCCTACCGATGTTGTCATGATGGCTTTTCATTGAACATTTACTGCGTTTGTTGCTGTTTTCTAGCCCTTGTCTTCCGCGTTAACCACCACCAAAACAAACAAAACAAACACATCGAACAATTCGACACTGCATCTACAAAACTACAATTACCAATCAAATGCCACAAGACACAGCAAACCAACTCAGTCTCACACCTCTAATCGAGGCATCGCAGCTTGCGGGCCCCATCGCCACTGCGTCAGATCCCGGCCTCGATCCCACACTCATTACACCCACGACATCCTTTGCGAAACCGCCAAAGAAACACACAAGCCACCAACACAAGACCCGTCCCGCCTTCATCACCAAAATATGGACCATGGTAAATGACCCAAACATCAATGACATCATTGCTTGGACACCTGAAGGAGATGCCTTCACTGTCCATGACCGAGAAAAGATGATCAGCAAGGTCCTACCTCAATATTTCAAGCATTCAAACTTTGCAAGCTTTGTGAGACAACTTAACATGTATGGCTGGCACAAGAAGCAAGACATCACGAGTGGTGGAATTGGTAATGACGAGAACTGGACTTTTGAGAATGATTTTTTCCTTAAGGATCGCCTGGACTTGCTTGATAGCATTACCAGAAAGCAAAGTGGTGGATCCAGTGGAGAAGACGCAAAACCTCAAGGAGCTAACACACGTGCCCTACCATTAGAACTGATGGACCGTGTACTGACTGAGCTGGGTCAACTTAAGTCGAACCAGGCCAAACTGACGCAGGAACTCTCTCGCGTAAGAGAGGACAACGACCTATTGTACACCGAACTCTACAAGCAACGAGAGAAGAATGCAAAGCAAAACGACAAGATTGAGAAGATATTGCAATTTTTAGCTTCTGTGTATGGCAATCGTGTCAAACAACTAGGCGACGACAACCTCGTCAATTATTCACAACCACAATTGGACTTGAAGGAATTCAACAAGGATGATGATGACAATATTGAGCCATACATTCAGACACCCTTGAATGACATTAGTAGCACTAATGATGACACAGGAATAGTGTACAATAATGATAACTTCAAGACCCCATTGCTTTTGAAACAACACCACCATGTTTCTGGTTCATCATCAGCGGTATCACCATCATCAACATCAACAGCACATCAGCTGGACGAGTCCCCAATCCAGGAGATACCCAGAACACCGCCATCTATATCCAAGCCAACCACTGCGATCCAAGCAATTAGGCCAGACAAGAGATGGGACGACCTGTCTAAGTCCATTGATCAACAAGGACATGATATTGAAGATCTTATCGCTAAATTGCAGGATGATCAAGATACGATGAATTTTGACCTTGATGAGTTTCTCGACCCTGATTTGTTGGAAAGTACCAATACAAACAGCGTTGCTAATGCTGCCAATACTGCCACAGCTACTAACAACAGTGCTCTAGCGGTGCTTGATGAACCACTGGATTTGAATGCATTGATCAAGGATGATGTGCTGAAACAAAAACGGGAGCAGAAGACAACTGGTCCTAAACTAAAAAGTGGAACAATTGAGGAGATACTTGATGATGACGAAGGACCTTTATTTGGACGTGCATTAGATGATGTGAGGAAAAGACATGGTGGTGCGGATGAGAGAGGGGTGAAGAAGCGCAAGAGTGAAGGAACGGGTGTATAAACTATATGTAAGCACAGTGAATGCGTATCTTAAATGAACTTTCGTGCATGGTTTTGTACAGAGATAACACAGATCCCACTCAAAACCGCATTTACTAATGGGCATCGTGGGGGTATCTCAGTGTTGGTATATCGAACTGCTTCCTCATGATTCACCTTCCCAGCCGATCAGCAAATTCAAATTTCAAAACTGACACATTCTAAACTCTCTCTCTCTCTACTACTACTACTACTACTACTACTTAGACCTGGGTTGTAGTACTACTCAGTATCCAGTATCCAGTATCTAGATGGTATCCATAAAGGATACGGAGGTTCGATCCATGGGTATGAAATGCGTATTATTCATATAATTTTTAATGTTCAATCTATAATATTCCAAATAGTAATTTGCCCTTTTAGGAAAGCACTTGGATGCCGTCTGGATACCGTCTGGATACCTATAAAATTGAGACCCAGTATCCATATCCATGGATACTGGATACTTGGATACTGAGTATCACCCAGGTCTACTACTACTGAGATAATTAGTAAGTTAATTGTACTTTGTTGGTTCCACTCCCTTTTTTAAATTGCAGGCCTATGTTGACTATTCTTGTGCATTTGTTGCATATTACCCTACTTCCAGGGTCCACCCACATCTGGCGGGTAAATGATCGGTAAACCATTTTGACAGGAAACGAAAAAAAATGAAGGAGAAACAATCGTTGCGAGTTGGTGTATTCTGGTACTATTAAGTGATCAACTTACAAATAACATGGGTCATGATAGCATCGAATTGAGCGAAAACTTACTAACTTCAGATATTTCAAACAACTCATCTCCTTCACGATCACCACTACCATCATCGCCAGAAGGTGAAACGACCATCCGTACTGTCCAATTCCAAGGTCATACCTTAACCATTTTCCCTAAAAATTGGCGTGCGTCACTAATAGTTCAACTCCAGATCCTCCTTTGTTTCGTCATGTTCACTAGTATTGGCATCTCTGATCAGACCGTCGGGTCCCTAATCCCCGTCTTGACTTCCCATTACTCCACGACGCAGACCACAATTACCACGGTCTTCATTCTCCAATTTTTGGGATATTCAGTAAGTGCCCTTTCGAATGCCCACCTTCATTCTCAAATTGGCCGCCGTGGTGTTATTTTTTGCGGAATCGCCTGTCTTTGCTTATCATTCCTTGTTAACTCCACTATGCCGCCCTTGTTGATTTACGTTGTCATGCATTTCTTCTATGGACTTGGGGTCGGACTGATGGACAGTTGCATGAATGTCTACTTGTCCTCATTAGTCGATCATAATGAGCTGATGGGGCTGCTCCATGGATTCTACGGAGTAGGAAGTATGATTGGACCACCCATGGTATCACATATCCTTGTCGCCACAGGTGGCGGACAGACAGGTATTGGTGGGAGATTCGGTTTTCATTACCTGATTCTATCCGGTGTAGCTGTGCTGGGACTTTTAGCCAGTTCGTGGTTGTTTAGGTTCGAAACTAGAATCAAGTACGAGTATGAATTACAATTGGAGCATGAAAACGAAGAGGAAGAATTTCAGAGTGATGGGTTCTGGAGTTTGATGAGCGATAGGCTCATTTTGTCATTTGCTATGTATCTATTTCTGTATGTCGGGACAGAAATCTCCATTGGTTCATGGTTGCTATCATACCTTCTCAAAATGAAGAATTTGAAACAAGTTGAAGCTAGCTATATTGTTTCTATGTTCTGGGTCGGTTTGACAATTGGTCGAATGGGACTAGGGTTTGTTACCAAAACGTTTAAAAACGAGTACAGAGCTAACTTGACTTATTCTTTATTATCGCTCGTGTTCTTTACCTTTTACACCATTTTTACCACTTTGGCGACAAATGATTTTACCACGGCAAACTGGTTCATCAAGACCATCAACGCCTTACTAGTCATAAATTCAGGGATTTGGATTGGTCCGTTGTTTCCTACTGCGAACGTCTGTCTCATGAAAATCATCCCTGCGAAGCTACACGTAAGTGCAGTGGGAATTATGACAAGTATTGGCGGTACAGGTAGTGCGATTCTTCCATTCAGTGTCGGATGGCTGGTGGACAAGACGGGTTTCGTGTATATGCCTTTCTACGTTGTAGTGATCATTTCAGGGTATTGTATTCTATGGGCGTGCGTTCCCAAGCTGGCTAAATCACTAGTTAGATATGATTTTTAGGTATATGCAATCTTGCACATTATAATTCGCTGTAACGGTGCGGTTCACACGTTGAAGTTCGCGCGCTGCACAACCCATTCCTCACTAGTGAATGTCTTTTGTGTGAATGCATGAATTGACGCAATCTCGTCTTTCAGGACAGTGTTGATGAGCCTCGATCTTGCCAACTTGCTTTTACCCACGAACTCATCGCTCACAATAATAACTGCAAAGGCCTGCCCGCAGCCGCCAGACATGTCCTCAACATAAACGTGTTGTGAAGGCAAGCGCGAGAGTATGATAGACTGGAGTGAATCTGCTGTGAGTGAACTGGACATTTAGATTTGGGTTGCAGTGCTGATGCGGGCTTTTTGGACCAACCAATTCAGAGGTGTGAAGCATATTTTTTTCGGTTGTGATGTTTTCAGAAAAAAAAAAGCCCCAGTTAGAAGAGAAGAGACAAATGTTTGACCTCACACCAAATCATGCAGTCATTGACCACATTTGCAATATTATGAGAAATACAGAAACTAAGACCTCTTTGTGTGCTGTAAACTTCATTTTTCATGACTAACGTGGCTAACATGGATGGTATTGACTGAATGTAGATAATCGATATTGATTTCACTGGTTATCTCGTTTATATGACATGCGAGGTAGCGGTCCAAGTATTAAGGTGACTAAGTTTCTGCGATTGAGATGTCTATTTGAGCTCTGCAATTCACTGGGCTATAGCTTCCATACGCTTTCCTTTAAATAATTGTATAGGAAATCCATCATGTAGTAAAAAATGAATTAAGTCAATGAGCAACATTATTATCTAAACACTTCGGGGAACATTGGATTACTTCTAATTGGAACCTCAAGTGCAGTTATGAGAAACTAACGGATACTAAATGGGCTTTGACAATTTAGAAATTCTCTACTGGAAAGTGGTCCTTCAAGGTTCTAACTAATAATTATAATATATTAATGCCAAATCGTTAACTTTCTTTTGATTGTAAAGGATATCCTTTCCTTACCTCAGTCATATTTTGCACAACGTTGAAGATCACCCAAAGCAACAAAAATAGTTCTATTTTCAATTTACGAATGAAAGGATATGAACCAACTTTTGATGGTTAGATTCGATCACTTAGCACTGTGCTATTGTATAAATCACTGAAGCACCTTACCGCTACTCTCACCTCGTTATGATTATTCACACATACCTCACAACAGATTTTTTTGTCAGTACCAGACAATGTACTTGGGAAGACTTCTGTATTTTTGCATACAAGTCAACTTGCCTGTAAGTCACATGATACGTTGACACGAAAGTTTGGCCAAGCACATGAGAAACATGACACCGCTTGACATCTCAAAAAAGCTGGGCTATTTCTAATCAATCTCAGTCGTCAGAGACAGGCCAGTGAATGGTTAACATCATCCATATAGGTTTCAAACACATAATTGAGATACTACTAAGCATGAGTGTTGCTAATTGATGCTGAAAAATCTCGATTTCGTGTTCTGTTGTCGGAACTCCGTTCGATCCCTATTAAATAATTGTCCTCTCAATCGAAAGTATTCCTTGACTTCCTGGTTTTGCAAGAGCTCTAATTGACGAGCAGTAGAATCTTTCCTTATGAAAGATATCATGCATTATTATCTAAGTACTAACTTATTCCCTTGAATACACAGAGACGGAAGGATTTTTGACTAGTTTCTGATGTTAATCATTCACAGTAGATGATATAAATGCTACTCAGTTACAAAATCGATAAATGTATAGAATCGTCAATCATAATAGCATAATAGCATAATTTATGTACAAAGACAAAACAGATTGTCCCTTTTTGTTAAGAATATGGAGGCGGGAGTTCAGCCCAGGCGCCCAGTCCAACAATGCTTTGTGAGCGTCTTGGCGATTGGGCTCTTTGAAAGTAATAATCCCCTGAAGATTTCAATGGAGACATGTAATCAGTAGACTTGATGGTCAATGGGGGGTATTTATCCAACAACGGATTCGCATGATGAACATGAGCAGTTGCTGAAGATGGAATGCGATGAAGTGTCAATGTTGGAGGAGATGGTTTTCTCGATACGAGCACTGGTGATGACTGTAATTTTGGAGTTATTGTGTTTTTCTTTCTCTCCGTTTCATGATCTGTTTCGTCTTTTTCAATCAGTGTGGAGTCAGAACTCACCGAAGCGGAGTCTGGCGTTGTCATATCTACCGTCTGTTCAACTCTCTTCTTTCCAGACATTCTAATCTTTCTTCTTTTGAGTTTACTCTTCGAGTTCTCATTCGTATAAATTTTGGACTGAATTTTGGTGATCTGGAGCAATGTATCATCCAATTTGATACCCTTGTTACGGGTTATAATCTCAATCGGTATCGTTTTGCTGCTCTTCTTGCCACTACCGTTGAGGCTCACATTATTTTTCTCATGCTTATTGATTGTTGTTCTCTCAATAACATCATGGAATGGAATAATGGAGAGCCGTAGTGATTGTCTTGATGTATGCAATGTCGACAATTTCAACATATTGGCAGGAGATATTTCTGGTTCTGATGGGTTGATGTCAAAGATGGAAAGCTTCTCAACTGCTGACTCTGATGAATTATCCACATTGAGCTTAGAATGAAGCTCATTGATAATGTTTGTGGTGGTCCAACGTTGTGAGACTTTATGTAAGACGGAGGGCAGAATATCCCTGAAAAGGTCTCTAATTTGATGCTCAATCTTGTTTTGCAAGAACTTCTCAATCACTTGAACGTTGTCAAAACTGGAGCTTACCTTGATGCTTTCCAATGGGTCATTCTTAAATACCAGGGTCAAACCTTTTGATTTAGAAAAAACAACAACAATGATTCCACTAAGAATGATATTGGATAGATTGACAAACAAAGGCATAGAAAACGGTTTCGCACTCAATGTGAACTTCGGAAGTGTGAAGTTATCGCCTTGCTCTTGTGTCGCTTTAGTGTAAATGTTCAACAGATTGGCTTGAATGGATGTTGACAATGTAATCTGAGCCTCGCCATCGTACTTCAGTTTGAAAATGCCACGAAATTTGTCACTCGCAACGTCACCAATTTCAAGAATCTCAATTGTCGGTGCCTTAGAGCCAAACTCGAGATCCTTTATTTGGATTTCAGACGAAAGTATGTGCGGACGACGGCCAGAGTTTAGAGAATCATAGAGAAGCTCTTTAGTCCAAAGGGTGAACTGCGGGTTCTGCACCGAGTCCCAGTGAATATCGCAGGACATGGTGGAGGGTTCTCAGGGTCGGTATTTTGCAAGACTCTGGATGACGCAGAGTATGTATTTTGACTTGTGGGGTTAATTTGGGTCGAGGGGAGAATTGTTTCCTGTTTTTTTTTGCTAATCTCGCGGTTTTGCAGCACACACACAATTACCCGATCGGGGAAAGTCGTGTAGGAAATAATCAAAACAAAAAAGAAAAATCATCTTTGTTCGCGAAAAAGTTAGTTTCTATGGTTCCAGTATCTGACCTATACTGGATATTGGATCTTGGATTTTGAACACTTAGTATTATTTCAACCCAGGTCTACAAAAACCAGCGAAATATGTCAATTAAGTGTATTTTTAACAACTTTGCGATTCTAAACGGTTATCTGATCAAGATCAAACATATACTACCGATATTTCCCAGTGATATCATTTTCTAGATACAGCACCTTGCCCTCTATGAATGCACAGTTGTCACTCTTCTGATGGAGTTGATCCGTTGCCAATCCTGCGGTTCCATGCGAAAAACAAGTGTACTGAAGAACTCAAAGTAGATGTGTATTCTAGATGATGGATGACCTGGGCTATATACTCAGTATTCAGGTATCAAATATCAAGTATCCAGGAATACTGGGCCTTAATTTCATTGACTTTCAGCTCTTCAAATCAGAAGTAGAGCTCACTGTGTTTGCAACTAATTTCAGAACTATAGCCATAACCCGGGGTAAAGGAATTTGCAATCACGTATCCCATTGACCTTGTATCCTCTCGATAACAAATATACAGAGTGAAATAGACTGAGAACAAAACACTGAAAAAAACGGTACTCATAAATTGCATTGGTATTTGAGGACGACATCAGTTATACACCCAACTGGTCCTTCTCCATATAACAGCGCCAGTGTCTAGTTCATTTTTAGAACAATCTTTCCCCTCACTCTTAGTATCAATCCATTCCTGATACGTTTTCATCTCCCAAAGGCGGTACTCTGGTCTCAGTATCACAAAAGCAATACAACACCAAACGATTAAAAAAGCATCGATCAGATAATAGGCCACTTCGCTTCCAGCAAAATGTCCGTCGCCCACTGCATTTTCTGCAAACGCTGATATGTCCAAAATACATCTATTCACAATTATCGCCATAATCACAATCAGTGCTTGTAAAAAACATCTCCAATTATACTCGGATTCATTCATTTCCATCAATTGAGCCACTTCAGTTGAATTCCTACTCATTCTCAAAAACCGCATCGTAACCACAACGATAAACAACACATATAAAACTACCTTGAGACCTAATCCAACAAATCCCAATGCTAGTCCGGACTGTCCTTCAACACCCAACAGTAGCGTTCTCCCTCCGAATCCTTGAGGCAGAAAGCACCCAATGTCACCAGTGACAATAAGCACAGCAAATAAATCTTCACGAATAATACTGCTCTTCCCACCGTGTAAAAACTTATCAACAGTGCTGAATATCATAAACACATTTGCTACTATGAATGTTGGAGCCAGCGAAATGAGGCCAATTGGTATAATGTAGAGTGTTAGACTGTCACGATTGCAAATGCTGATAGTACGTAAGATATGCCAGAATATCAAATAAAAGTCCGATATGGATTGGAATGAGGTTCGCAGATATTCGTGTTGCTATTTGAAGGACTTGCTCATCCTGTTTTGTATCTGAGTCATAATGAAACTTTAGTGCCTTATTGTGACGAAATCTAATATGGTCATCTATTCAAATTCATGTAGATGCTCCACATTTCCACACATGCTGCAGTTCATGTTCCACTTAGCCAGATCGATTTGTTGACTATGAAACGAAGATGTGTATTATCCAAGACCTTTATCTGTTTACTATTTTTGCTTTTACTAGTCTCCATTGACCCGATTTTACATCCAATCGTACCTTGTACTGAAATGCTCATATCCCAACTAGTTTGCTTTCCCCGAGTAAAACTGATCCTGTCTCCACAATGTTGTCCGTTCCGACGCTTCCTCTTCTTTCTTCCGAAGAATCGGATTCTTGGAACACCTTTATATCCCATAACCGATACTCTGGCCTCATGACCACAAGCACAAAGCAACTCCAAAAGATCACAAAAGGATCAATAAGGTAGTAAGCCAATTCACTTGTAGCAAAACTGGTATTACCAGACAGACCATCTCCAAACTCAGCTATTCTCAAAATGCATCTTACCAGAATCATAACCATGCTCACAATCATAGCCAATGAAAAACGTCTCCATTGGTAATATCTCACACCTATATCATTGACATCCATCAAAAGTGCCACTTTAGTTGGGTCTCTATTGATTCTCCAATGCCAGACTGAAGCAACAACTAAAAAAAACAAAAAGAAAAAGATTTGTAAGGCAAACCCAACTAGTGCCAGCCTTAGCCCCAGCCGTCTCAGATTATCCCTGATCATCAGTGATCCTCCCATACCTTGAATCAAAAAACTCACGACATCACCAGTAACAAAGAATGCAGTCAAGAACTTATTGGGGACAATGCTGAACTTCTCCGCATTCAACATCTTCTCGATCCTATTGAAAACCATAAACACACCCGCTGCGATTAAGGATGGGGCCACCAGTGTAAAGCACTGCGGGATGATGTACAAGGTACGACTGTAGTTGTGATTTGTGATGCTGAAGATACGCATGATGTACCCCAGTGATTCAAAGAAGAGACCAAGACCAATCGGAATGAGACTCACAGAAACTTCTTTCTTTGTCACTTTCAGTGCATATCCGCCTTGTTGTATGTCAGAGTATGCGAAATTATGCCTTTTTCTGCGAAATCTGATATAGTCCCAAATTAAGATAGCTAACAGAACAGCAAATGCAACAACGAAGACAACTGACGCGCCAATAGAGGCATTGTATGGGTAGTATGTACCGTTCGTTCTCATTGAGTGGGATACATGCGACCTAGTAGACATTGCCAAGTGGATTGCTGTTCCTTTCGGAGGCAACAGTGTGAGATGGAGAAAATTCGAAGTTTTTCTTGGTTTTTGTATTTGATTTTTGACAAGACTTTCGGAGGGTCCTTTTCGCGGTATACGCAAGATATCGCAGCCGTGCGAAAACTTACGCGTAACCAATTAGTCCGCAATTGGTTTATGACGAAGTCTAAACATTGGGTATCTTTGAACGGTAAATGTCTTCGAATATATCACACGTCAGACTGATCTGAGGTCAAGATAAAGCAGGTTGCTGCAGCTTAAGGAATACTGCACAATATGATAATATTCAGCTTCCAATAAGAAGTGCTTCAGTGAGGAATACTAATCGAATCACTAACCAGCTCTTTGTTGCTTTATGCCACGAGAGTCAGGCACTCCATAATTCTTTGACGTACACCATGGCGCATCCGTTTGAGAATACTTCTTTGGTGGCAATTCGAAAGGTAGCACGACTGGAATCTCATTGTCTCTCAATAACTTATTCTCCCCAATCGTCACAGGAATCAACTTGATATCACCCTTTCGAGAATAATCAAATCTGGAAATAAGAATACCTGTCTCATAATTTGCAATCTTGATTTTTCCTGTATCTTTCTTTGGTGGCGTTCCCCATGCTGACTTGGACATGTTCGCACTTGTAAATAGCACCCATTCCAAGCTTTTGAACCCATCTTTTGAAAACAAAAGAAACTTAGTATGGCTTGTATTAGTGCCACGCTGTCTGGAGTGACTTCTATGTAGGATCCTAGATAGAATAGAAGTGTGCTGGATAGATCCATTCTTGGAATAAGGATTATAATGGGACCAACCACCTGAATCGTACCCAAATTTTGACTGTTGAACATCTTCCAGTGTTGGAAACACAACATACAGATCAGTATTGAGTTGTTTCTGAAGTTCTCTCAGCGAATTATTACCATTCAATATAGGAAATTTCTTGCCCATGACTAGTGGGAACAGTATGTGTGTGAAGATGTTTCCAGCGCCATCTTTGGTGCATGAATAAGGCGCACCCACAGATGAAGATTGGTAAAGAAGCTGCGACTTGTTGGAGAATTCTTTTGGTATGAGATTTTTCTCCGCCAAAGCGGATAAGAGGGAAAAATAGCCAAACGTATCAGTCTCACAGGAACTGGAGGCAATAAACTCACCAACAATACCAGAAAAGTCATAATTCGGCAAATCTTTAAGGAGCGTATACTGTAGTTCTGCTTTCCCGTAGGACTTTACCCATTGTATCATCCTCTCCTTGAAAGTTGTGCTTGGCGAATCTTGGTCGTAAGGCAGTGCAGGGCTCTCCCACACAATCTGGTTATTTAATGCAAATTCAAGCTCTGTCATATTGGCACTAATCATAAATAGTTTCATATAAGCGCCACCGTCATAGATATTTACAATAAGTTTCGGGTGATGTGATGAGAAAGGCGGCATCTCCACCTCAATCATTGTCAGATTGTACTCTGCCTTCCACGCGTAATCAATAACTGTGCCTCGTTGATAAAGTAGTGTTAGTGGTATACGTTTTGAGTGAAGAGACTCAAGGATGAAGGGCAGGGAATATTGAAAGGAGAATAAGAATGATTTGTAGAGTTTAGCCGAGCCTAAGATATCTTTAATTGTAACGGAGTTGTGCAGTTTGGTGGTATCGTACGTCGGGTTATGCAAAGGCTTGAATGGTGGGATGTGTCCTTGATGGGCTATTGATGGTGACTCTGTAAGGTCAATCAATTTCACGCTTGACAATTGTCTATCGGGTAATGATGGTACCTCCTGCTTTGGCTTTTTTCTGCGAGGTTGCAAAACCTCCTCCTCAGAATCTGATAGAAGTGACACAAAAACTTTTTCTGATTGAAGAAGTGGAGCTTCAAGTTCGGCCTCCGTCATATCTATCTGCTTCTGCTTCTTTGCCCACGCCAATCTCACCTGCTCCTGTACGCTGACCTCTCCCATTACCAAGTTTCTTAGTCTTTGATAGCCTTTTACACAAACTGAGTACGTCTGGTTTTTGCTTCTTTTTCCTGTTTCGCAAAGAGGATTACCCGGACACTCATATGAAAAGAAGACATGGAAGAAACCATTTTCTAGCTGAAGTTGCAATAACTGAGATGTACAAATTAGGCTCTAGCAGCTTGAGACCATTAATCAACTATTACCAGTCTCAACGTAGAATTTTGAAAGTAGGAAAGAGAATTGATTTCATATTGTGATTGATTTCAGGAACACCAACAGTGGATGATTGATGCAAAGACTGTGCCTAGAGAATTCTATCGCGAGGCTTCCGGCTGCCGTGAGAACAACGCCACTTAACTCGTATTTTCCCAACTCTTAGTCCAAGATGTTGATGTGCCTGGCCGTTTCTAACCCAATTTACCGGGGTTCAATTTGATGGTTTACTAACGGCCATGTTTGAGGAATTCCACCCGGTCTTCTGTATTTCCTTCCATCCATTCGATCCAGGCTATGATCATGCTTATATGCTTTCTAAATATGGGATTGGTTTTGATACACGATCTCTTGAGCCTTTAACAGGTAAGGGGGAAGCCTTAAGATCCGAGCGAGACAATATTTGGGCATCCTCTCGATAAAGACAGTAGTATAGTGTCATGAATTAATTGGACTAGGCGGCTATATTGTCAGACAGAGTAGGACCCAGTTATCTATAAATGATTTGCCCATTCTAAGCAATTAAACTGCAAACCATTAAACATCGTCTCTCCTGAATACCACACCAAAGTATTCAAACGTCTGTAATGTGTTGACCTTGTTAAACACTGCTCTCACGTCGTCTTTGAATAAGTATTCAAACTCGTCTCTAAACAAACTACACTCATAATTCTGCTCAAACACATCCTCACCGTAATTATCTACTCGGCACACTCCATTGAAATACTCAACTAACTTCTTTCCTAACCCAAATTGGTAATCATCAATCATGTTCAGATTGTTGAAGTTCTGAAACTTCTTCAGAATCTTGATGTTGGTTAGTTTTCGTATGAGTCTGAATGTCTCTAGTCTGTTGACATAGCTGAGGTGTTCTAGGACCAAGGGTGATGCATATTGAGCCTCCTCTAGGAGAAAAATCAACTCACGGATACCAAAAGTCGCTGAACAGAGATAGACCTTCAGTTTCTTAAGAGATTTCTTCTCTGCAAGTGCTGAGGCCAGTAGAGCACGTTGATTTCTATCTGTCAGAGCAGTAATGCTCTCGGTCTCTTTGTCCAGTTGTTCAGGACACATCCGCCCATTCTTGTGTTCATCAAGCAGCGATTGGATGAATGTGGCATAGGACGTCCCGCGTCTGCTCATGTCAAGCAACTGTAAGCCAAAGCTGAACTCAGTGACGTTGAAAGATGATAGGTCAAAAGGTGATGCGCACGCATCCTCGAGCAAGGGGGTGGTGCCATCCTCACAAATGACATAACAATTGCTAAAATGAAGTGATGCTAAGTTATGAAATTGACAGAAATCAGTGATGTACTCCATGTCTTGACCAGCGTAAAAGTTAATGTTTGACAATACTAGGCTGCGTAACTTCGTGAGCTGAAATTGGGATAGGTGCTCAAATATGAGAGTTCGTGATGTAGAGTCATTATACCCTGGGTTGTAATTGTTAAGATCATTTGTGGAAAACTTAACGTTGTTGAGCAAGGGGGTGAGTTCTCCCTCCTCTTCTTCCTCTTCTTCCTCTTCTTCTCCATCTGAATCTGAGTCGGGAATATCTTCAAATGTCTCAAGATCAACAACAACTGCTCTCTTGACTTTCTTGCCCCCAGTAATGTCTTCTACTGTCTTCCCCTTAGAATAAAGCTCCTCACCAACTTCAACACCTTTCAAAAAAGCACTTTTGAAAGTGAGATCTCCTTCCAGAGATGTGTGACGCAAAAAATACTCAAAATCACGATCCAGTCGTCCAAAATTGCCATTGATCTCCAATGAAGTGAGAGTATTGTTTATATTCTTTCCCTGGTCGACAATGTAATCAAATATATCAAAAACCACTGGGTTTATGTCCCCTTTATGGTCCAAATTTAACACCAGTTTTTCTAATTGAGGAAGCTGAAACCTTTTCCTCAATGATTCTGAATCCAGGTTCATCCCATTTTGTAAGTCATCTTCAAGATTGATACTTACATGAGTCAAATTCGACTTGATCTCAGAAGAAATCAGCATCAGTTTCTCGATTGGAAGTTTTGGGAAGATAAACTTCTTCAGATTGACAAACTGGTTGATTACAATCTCCCAGCATTGCCTCAATATGAGAATATGGTTTAAGTCAGAGGCACTTAGAAAACGATAGCTGTCCATTTTTCCTCCATGATCCAAATAGTTGAAAGAGACTAGCTCTTCGACAAAGCTACTTACTTCGGAATCACGATGTCTATGGAGATATTTGAAGAAGCTGGTGATACTGTCCCATGACGAGAGTAATGTGGTCTTGTGCTTACGTGACTGTTCGTAGAAATATGTATCCTGATACTTCTCACAAATCACAATACGACGATACAATCGCTGGCGACAAGGTCGACTAAAGACTTTAGCTGTGAAGAGGAGGGACAATGCATCCTCTTGGTGAAGGTGACCGGCTATGCGTAGTAGCACATCTCCAGGTAGGTTGTGAAGCTTCTTACCCTCTGTCTTGAGTCTCTTGTTCGGTTCCATATTGGCTCTAGGAACCTGTGGATTGCAGCCTTAGAACACACAGTCTCAAAAAATGTCCCTGGAGTTTCGCAATCAGTTGCCAAAACTGTGGATCCTTTTCCTCATCACCATCTCCAACCAATTATTTGTAAGCCGCGAAAAATTCTTCCATATTATCAACCTCCCTCTCAAAGCACCACCGTCCACACCGACAAATGGGTCTTCTGTCGCTGGGCACGCCACTGCCCTGGGCCGATTCTCGCCAATATAATGACCATGTGAGAAGAAATGGTCTCCAGCAACTCCAGCGCTGTTTTGATTCGGCAGCCGCCAGAACTAACGACCCTTATCTTTGGGGTGACGAAGTCGAATATTCGCTCGTAAAGTTCGACACTGAAAACAAAAGGGCTACTCTCTCCATAGACAAAGACTATATCCTTGAAGATCTAAATGATAATGGCTCTCTGGCTGGACTTGCCCGCAAGAATGATCTTAATTTCCACCCAGAGTATGGCCGCTTCATGATTGAGGCCACTCCTGCTGAACCTTATGATGGGGAATCACTGGATCAGTATCTCTATGTTGAGAAGAACATGAATGATAGACGTACAGTTGCTGACATCGCCTTGGGTGATCGTTCGATCCGTCCTGTTACTATTACTGCGTTCCCATTGATGGGTGTGGGCCACTTCACCACTCCGCCTGCTAATGCCAATGGTAAGGCTTCGAGGTCTTTGTTTCTCCCTGATGACATTATTAATCGTCATGTCCGTTTTCCAACCCTTACAGCAAACATTCGCCGCCGCCGCGGTGAGAAGGTGGCGATCAACATACCACTTTACAAGGACAAGTATACTCCAGATACAGACGGCACCCCTATTAGAGACCTATTTCCAGAGGACGAAGAGTCACAAATCGGTGCGGCCAAGCCAGGCCACATTTACATGGATTCAATGGGGTTTGGTATGGGTAACTCGTGTCTCCAAGTCACAGTTCAGGCTCCGAACATTGCCAAAGCACGCTACCTCTATGACAGTTGGGTCAACCTTGCTCCTGTCTTTCTGAGTCTCAGTGCAGCAGCACCAGTCTTTAAAGGGTGGTTGTCAGACCAGGATGTGCGTTGGAACATTATTTCTGGTGCAGTTGATGACAGGACTCCTTTTGAGCGTGGTGTGGCACCCTTGCGAAAAGGTAATGGGTACGGTGGAATTGCAGAAGACAAGAGACAAGATGTCCAAAGAGTATCCAAGTCACGTTACGACTCTGTGGACTCATACCTAGGTGATGTAAAAGATAACTCATCGGCTTCGACATCCTATGGCTTTTTCAAGCCTGAACTAAATGACATTGACCCACCGGTCAATGAAAATGTACTCAATGAACTTCGTTCGAATCCGCACTTTGACGAGCCCTTGGCGCGTCATTTTGCGCATTTGTACATTCGTGACCCCATTGTGATCTTCAACGAGAGAGTGAACCAGGACAACGATATCGAGACCGACCATTTCGAAAACATCCAGTCCACTAATTGGCAAACACTACGTTTCAAACCACCTACACAGGCAGCTACGCCAGATAACAAGAGCGTTCCTGGTTGGAGGGTTGAGTTTAGATCCATGGAGATTCAAATCACTGATTTTGAAAATGCTGCGTTCTCTGTCTTCATTACACTTTTGGGAAGCGCGCTCTTGGCAAATGCTGATAAGTGGAACTTTTACATTCCAATTTCTCAGGTAGAGGAGAATATGACGACAGCACACGTAAGAGACTCCACATTGACATCCAAGTTCCACTTCGTTAAGGACTATACATCTAGAGATTTTGCTAGCATGCAACTCTCAGTTGATGAAATCATCAATGGCACATCAACAGGTTTTCTGGGCTTGATTCAACTTGTCAAGGCACACATCCAGGAGAGGTTTAGTCTTGAGCTATCACCAAGAGGTCCATATGCGCGTTTGTACTGGTACATTAAGCTCATCGAGCTACGTGCATCTGGTGCAATCCCAACCATGGCTAGTTACATTCGTTCATTTGTGACAACCCATCACGGTTACCATCAGGACTCCCATATCTCGGAACTTGTGAACTTTGATCTCCTGGAGCAATTGCAGAAGATCACTGACGGAGATGAGAATGCTCTTCTGGATTTCTTTGGGGAGGAGATTGGTGCATATTTGTTCAGGGAGGCTATAGTGAGTCAAGGTTTAGAAAATGGGGTTACGAAAGAAAACGGCGTTACCCTTTAGAACAATAGATAGTCGTTTAATAATACGAAAATGCATAGATTTATTATTGAAACAACTACAACATTATCTTAAATTAATCGTATCCGTTGAAGGATTAACCTATATTCTAACCTGTATCTGACATTTAGTCAAATCTATCGTAAACCACATAAACATAAAAAGGAAGTCATGAACACCTCGTTAGA
The DNA here is from genome assembly GCA_023627795.1 of Barnettozyma californica. Classification (NCBI taxonomy): domain Eukaryota; kingdom Fungi; phylum Ascomycota; class Saccharomycetes; order Phaffomycetales; family Phaffomycetaceae; genus Barnettozyma; species Barnettozyma californica. The sequence goes on along the minus strand of JAMAIE010000015.1, from coordinate 69,641 downwards.
CGAAGAATGGGTAAACACGCAGTTGATGCATGTTTAAAAAAAAGTAATTAACACAATGAGAAAATTAGACAGAAGCCACTTAGTATCTGTAGTGGTCAGCCTTGAATGGACCGTTCACTGGAACACCCAAGTACTCAGATTGAACCTCAGACAAAGTAGTCAACTTGACACCCAACTTACCCAAGTGGAATCTGGCTACAGCCTCATCCAAAACCTTTGGCAAAACGTAAACTTGACCCTTCTCAAAGGTTTGGTTGGCAAACTCAGCATGTTTAGCTTGGAACTCAGCATCATTAGCCTTGAAAAGAGCAATTTGAGCCAAAACTTGGTTGGAGAAAGAACAAGACATGACAAAGGAAGAGTGACCAGTGGCACAACCTAAGTTGACCAATCTACCCTCAGCTAGCAAGATGATGTGTCTACCGTTGGCCAGAGTGAATCTGTCGACTTGTGGCTTGATCTCAACATGCTCAACAGCGTTAGCCTTCAACCAAGCAACGTCGATCTCGATGTCAAAGTGACCGATGTTAGAGACAATAGCATCCTCTGGCATCTGCTCAAAGGCCTTTTGAGTGATGATGTCTCTGCAACCAGTAGTGGTGACAAAAACTTGACCAATGGAGGCAACCTCTTCCAATGGAGCAACTTGGTAACCCTCAACAGCAGCTTGTAGAGCGTTGATCGGGTCAATCTCAGAGACAATGACACGGGCACCCATACCTCTCAAGGCCATAGCACAACCCTTACCGACATCACCGAAACCAGCAACAACGGCAACCTTACCAGCCAACATGACATCAGTGGCTCTCTTGATACCGTCAATCAAGGACTCTCTACAGCCGTACAAGTTGTCAAACTTAGACTTGGTGACAGAGTCATTGACGTTGATGGCTGGAACCTTCAAGACAGCATCCTTGACCATCTTGTACAAGTGGTGGACACCAGTGGTAGTTTCCTCGGACAAACCGAAACAGTCGTCAAGCATCTCTGGATACTTCTCGTGGACAAGAGAGGTCAAGTCACCACCGTCATCCAAAATCAAGTTCAACTTCTTACCATCCTTGAAGGAGAACAATTGTTGCTCAATACACCACAAGTACTCCTCCTCGGTCTCACCCTTCCAGGCAAAGACTGGAACACCGGCCGCAGCAATAGCAGCGGCTGCGTGGTCCTGGGTAGAGAAAATGTTACAAGAAGACCAAGTCACTTCTGCACCAAGAGCAACCAAGGTCTCGATCAACACAGCAGTTTGGATGGTCATATGCAAACAACCAGCGATTCTGGCACCGGCCAATGGCTGCTCAGCAGCGTACTGGTTTCTGATCTCCATCAAACCTGGCATTTCGTTTTCTGAAAGCTCAATCTCCTTTCTACCAAAGGCAGCTAGGGAAATATCGGCAACTTTGTAGTTTACGGCTGGGGCAGACATTGTGATAATTCTGAAAGATGGTAAATTGTGATGTATGTGGAAACAGAAGAAAACCAGCTTTTTTTCCTTGAAATTTTTTATACCTGTTTTTTCCTTTGTTCGTTCCTTTTTTTTTTTTTTTTCTTCACATGTGTTTTTTCCATGTGAAAATTTTCAAATCTCGTTTAGATCTGGTAAAATTAGGTAATCGCACATACCTTGATTATATAAACACGTTGACCAGTTAGAAAGCTAAACGACATACTCTCTCTACACAATAGTAGTTTTGTATAGATTGTATTCACAAAATAAATATATCGATCTACTCAGCATTCTCTAGCGAGTCACCAGCCTCTGGGTGGGCATTGATGTACTCCTGGGCAGCAGCATTCTTTGTCACCAACTCCACAATTCTTCTAACTGTAGGTAGGTTCAACCATGCTGGCACATAAGCTTCAACTCTAGTAAATGGTCTAATTTCAGCCTGTCTGAATGGATCATCCATGGAGTCGTTAGAAACAGTCTCAAAGAAATCATCTGAGCTACCACCTTGCTCCTTCACTCTATTGGCAACAATACTCAACACGCTCTCATCCAGCGGAGATTCGTAATCAGCAACTGCATACTGGGCCAATAATCTCTGGATTTGAACAGGTTTCAACGCATAACAGATCTCAAAAATAATCTCAATGTCCTCCTTGGAAGTCTTTCTTAGTTGCAGCAATTTCGCTGCCTGTAGCAAATGCAATAAGTAGTTGGATGAATTTGGAATATCATGTGACTTGCACCATTCTTCCAATCTCGTCACATTGTAATTCAATTGCAAACCACGCTTCCAAGATAGGTAGTTTCGTCTCATGATCAAGTCATTGAAGCAAGTAGCGTTGATGAATCTCAAAAGCTCAACAATAATGTGATTCCCTGCTTCAGGTTCAATCAAGTAGTTCTTCAAAGAGTAAAATACATTGTTGAAGAAACTCAAAATGTCATCCATCTTATAAGAAACGTTCTGTGAAAACACCTTTGAGAAGAACGGAGAGGCTTCTGTTGTGATGAATCCTGGCAAAGATTGAGACATCACAACAGCAGAGATCACCTTTTTCTCCAGTTCCTTTTGAATCTTCTTCATCCACATGTTGTAAATGTTGTATGATAAAGTCTCAAAATCTTCCTTGACAACAGCAACCAATTTCAGGTACTCTGAATATTCCTCTTCGCCCATTTCATTAGAAATGTCCTCATTTTCCAAGATGGTGGCTTCAGCGTAGGACACAAATGAATAAAGCTCGTGTACATTAGACAGCCAGAATGCACCATGTTGAATAATAATATCCTCCTCCTTCAAACTGGAAACAATATCCTGGATTGCCTGCAACACTTGCCCAAGAAAGTTCTCAGACTCTTTAGTCAAGCCCAATCTCCACATATCACTGAGGATAATGATGATGATTCTGGCTGGGAACAAAACCTCTTTCTTTGTCAATTCAGTCATAACGCCACTATGTGGAATGTTCAGGTTTTTCAAAAGGCCAGTGATAATTTCCTTGTATAAAGTCTTGGAATCTTGCAACAAATTGTACAACTCATTGGTAATAGATGAAAGAGAACTCAATGTAGACTCGGCATCCTCCTCGTTCGAAACAGGGATAACAGACACTTGCTTTGGGCTAAACAACGATTTCTCCGTCTCTTGAGATTGTGTGCTGTAACGTCTAGATCTCTTTGGAGTAGATGGAATGCCAACAACAGCCGCCTTACCATTAATAGTACTACCAACACGGGCCTGTTTGCTCATTTGATCTAACTGCTTCTTCAAGCTATCCACTTCGGTCTTCAAATCCTGTTCTGTAACAGCATGCTTGCTCAATTCCTCCTTGGCTGCACTCAACTGTTCTAGGGTCTCTCTGACTTCCTCCTTTAGTTGGGTTTGTAGTTCAGTCAACTCGCTGATCTTTTGGGCAGATTCAGCTAGCTCTTCCTTGGACTTGGTAAGGTTAGCATTCAATTCCTCAATCTCACTCAAGTACGACTCTGACTTTTCATCCAATTGCTTTTGAACCGCAAGTTCTCTGAGCTTTATCTCCTCATGATCCTTTTGTGAGTTCTCCAAAGTAGTTTTCAAAGTCAGTAATTCAGCAATCAAACCCTTATTCTCGTTAACCTTATCAGTCAACTTTGAGTTCAACTCAATAACCTTATTCTCCAGTTTGTAACTGGCTTCCTTCAATCTATTAACAGATTTAGCTTCAAGTTTCAATGATTGTAGCTCCTTCTTAGCCAACGTGACTCTATAGTACGTTTGAGTGACAATAACGGCCTTTCTTAACTGCAAGAAATCTCTTCTTTCCTTATAAGACCTCATTTTATTTTGGATTGCAACCACGCTTCTCTTCTTTTGAACCTCATAGAACTTAATTCTTGCCTGTCTTGCACGGATCAAATTTTGAAGTGACACAATGGATGTCGTTGCTGACACATATCGTTTACGAGCTTGCTTAGCTCTAATCAATGTTTGGATAGAAGTAGCAGAGTTGTATTCAATTTGTCTGTGAGCTCTAGCTCTCGCACTAAATCCCAGGACCAGTGCTTGTAATTTCATGATGGAATCTCTTACATCGACATATTGGCGATGGTAGTAGACACCTCTGATGGTTTTCTGAATCAAAGTAGCAGAGGAGTTCAATTTGTCAGTTCTCAATTTTTCCAAGTGAGCCAACATACCAGCCTTGAAAAAAATCTTTGTCAACCCCAATTGATATGTCTCCTCCTTTTCCATGGTACGTTTCAAAATCTTGTCACAAATATCCCGAATAGTACCCTCTGACGTCTTACCTGTCAGCAGGCCTTCATACTCATCTGAATTTAGCAACAAATGGTATCTGCTAACAAACTCCTCGTATGTCCACCTAGAAGGGAAGCCCGCACAAGATATTTTGATAGTTTCCAAAACACCACAAGCTCTAAGTTGAGATAGAACCATCAATGGATCGAATTTCCAAGCAGCTTTCTCTTCGTTAGGTTTGATGCAACGAATGTAATGGACATTCGTAGAGTCAATCGTCTTCATCAACTCAATCAACGAACCTTTAAAGATGGAACCAAGCGTCGGCTTTCTCTTTACAGCTTTAGATGGACCCGGTCTCTTGGAGACAGCTGCAGTTACAGCTGCATTGGTTTCTTCTGACTTGGAATTAGCAACACCCAGAGTGTCCAGAATTTCCACCAATAATTCATTCTTGGCCTCTTTCAATACCTCAAGATGGCCCTCAGAAACGCTATCTCTGTTCTTCTCAATAAAACCTTCAATATCATAAGAAACATCCAGCGCATAATGGGCGACTGTGAACTTCGTTTGACCAAACCTTGGTTTCTTGAAGACGTTGTTGGTAGGTGGCTTATCGAGATTGTCATATAGCTTTTGAATCCAGCTTTCATCGCTACCGGCAGGCAGTCTAGATTCTTCATCTAGTAAAGATAGAATACCCAACTTTTGCTCGATCAAATCGATACAAGGTTGATTGTCACTGAACTCAATGAAGGACCACTCAATCTTCTCGTTGATATATTCCTCTTGTTCCAACTTGAATACGTGTTGATTGAATTCTTGTTGCAGCTTCTCATTAGCATAGTTGATACAGAACTGTTCAAAAGAGTTCTTCTCAAAATGCTCAAACCCATAGATATCCAAGACACCGATGAAAGTCTTGATTTGTTGGGCAACCTCAGGTGGACACAAATCTTCGTTGATATACCCAACTAACCAGTCAAACAACGCAGAATAAATGTACTTCGCAACAGAATCTCTTGCAACCAATGCCTGTTTGTGATTCAAGTTTGAAACAATCTTTTCTGATCTGGTGACAATCTGCTTCTTTGTGATCCACTTAGCAAAATTGAAAGGGTCAACTCCTAGCAGTTCACAAGCTTTCACCAAGTTTGGCTCATCTGAAGATAGAACAGCATCAGTTCTGGTTGCCTTGACTTCGATGTTACCAATATGAAGCAAGGCGGCCAAGATTGTGAAAATAGCGAATTGCTTATTCGAATCTATACCAATCAAAGACAATGCATCGGAAGTTTCATTATAGTCGGCTTTATCATTAACACCTTCAATATGATGGTCACCCCCTTGATTCAAATAGTTATAATCATCAACATTAGTCAATTTTAATTGAGTCTTCTGTTCATCGGAAAGGCCCTCCATAATCTGATAAAAAATATGGTAGTTTCTCTCTGAGCTAGGCTGAAAAACCAGTCTGGAGCGCTCCAACAAATATGTTCTGATTCTTGCACCAATGATAGCAGTCTTATCATTAAACAAGATCTCTAAATACTTACCAAAACGGGAGGAATTGTCATTTCTGGTTGTTTTCGCATTACCAAACGCCTCCATGATAGGATTGGTAGCCAAAATTTGCTTCTCAGTATCAGACATCTCAATTTTAGAACCATTGTGCTGACCCATTGGAGAGTCATTATTCGTAATCTCCTCCACGGAAGCAAAGTATCTCATTATGTATTTGGCCGATACAGTCTTACCAGCACCGGATTCACCACTCACAACGATAGTTTGGTCTTTCTCGTCTTGCTTCATGCATCTATAGGCATCTTCAGCAATTGCAAACAAATGAGGTTCCAACTCACCTCTTCTTCTCCCAGAATATGCTTGAATGATATCAGATGAATACATTTGGTCGACTCTTTGAAAAGGGTTAGTAGCAATCAACACAATTCCAGAATATGTGTAAATATTCAACTGCGAGTATCTGACTTTGATGGCATGAAGTACTGCAGGTTCGTTCAAATATGACAAGGACGTTAAATCCTCAGTGGCTTCAAGAATAGGCGGATTTCTCAACAGTGGGAGGTTGGTGTTATTCTCCTCCAATGAATCGGTTTCAATATTCACAATATCGCCAGATTGATCAACTTTGAGCTCTAACTGATGCTTGCCGCCCCCATTAGTGTGTTTGGCGATCTCCGCACCTATCCATCCTTCCAAGTCACTCTTGATCCAGCAACGTCTGTTAGTCTGTTAGTAATCACAATCCCAAAAACGGACTAAAAAAAGGTAGAACATTAAGACATACGTTCCCACGTCGTAAGTCGAAGCCATTTTTGTTGTTGAACACTGTTAAACTGACTGCTTGCGGGCTGTGGTGTTTTGAAACGCTTTTGACAAATTGTTGAACTTCCCTGTTGTTTTTCTGAAACGCGTCCACGAAAAAAAAAAATCTCGAAAATTGCTTTATTGGGCAATATGGTGTCCCAACCGGATTCATGGATCGCGCAAACGGAGTAGCTTGTGAAGAGTTTCAATTGTACTTATTTGGCCACAAAGATGGACAGACACACTCACTATAAAACCGAGAATGGACTTTATTACACAATTAATTATACAATTTGGCACTTGTTTCTCTGGGGTATATCTCTCTATTCATCGTCTGGAAGATGTTGAACGACATCATTTTGCTCATCGATGACAAACTGGTCTACTTCATGTGTAGCTAGGTTCTTCTTCTCCTGCTCCTCCATTGCCACAGTTTCGAGTTCGTCCTCTTCGTGCTCAATGATATCAGGTTCTTTGTCCTCTATCTCCGACTCAAACTCTTGGATCGAATCAATATCAGACTCATTCACAAGCACACTCTCTTCCTCTGCAGTTGCTTCAGTTTCAGTTAATTCTGGCAGGGAAACAGTCACTCCTTCTTCAGACTCCTCCTCATCAGTATTAGACTTGTCAAATTGGTCAACGACATCAATATGTGGCACCATGTCCTTCAGAGCCTCCGCTTCGAATTCCTCGATCTTTACAGTCTTCTTAGCTGGAACGTCAACAACATACTCAGGCTCCGCAGAAGGAACATCTTCATCAAGGAGGGTTTTAGTGATTCTCTTGATGATGGTGTTTGTGGATGTCCCCTCCCCATTTTCTAAAGCCTTTTCTCTGCTCTCACGATTTTGAAATTCAATGTTTGCCTGAGCTCTCAGAAGCGCGTAGTAATCACCGGACTCATGCACGAAAGCTTTTAAGGTACCTTGAATTTCGGCAATGTATCGATTCAACGCATCCAATTCAACCTTTTTGGAAATCAAGTCCTCACGCTTCTTAATTAAACTATTCTTGACTTTCACGTATTGTTTCCAATCTAGGAAGTTCTCAGTCTCAACATCCGGGGTTCCGCCTTCCTTCGAGATCTTGTTGAAAGAATTGGAGAAAGTGGAATACATCATCTTCTTTGAGAATTCATTAATGGCAACTTCAGCAAATTCCTCATAAATATCAACAATCATTCTTCTCTCGATATCAATCTTAGATTCTAGATCCTTGATTTGAGAGATCAGGTACTCATGGATCTTGTTCGATTCCCTTGAGGCGAAGTCTTTGCAATCATTCAAAATCCCACGGAACTCTTCACGAGAAACCTTATGATCAATGATACGACCCTCCTTATCCAACTCAACAGGCTCGCCGCTCTCCAAAACAGCTGGGTGTGAGTCAATGTTATAAATCAACTTATTGACGGCCCCATAGTTGCCGTGCAACTCTGCAGAAAATATCTGAAGGCGTTTTGTAATCGCTGGTTTTAATTCCTCGAGAGTTTCAGTTTCTATCTGACCAATTGATCTTTCAAAATTCTTGAAGATGTTGGCAATTGTCTCATTAATGAATCCTTCCCAGCTGACAATTTCATCAGCAAGGTTAAGTTCGAGCTCCTTAGTCTCCTCCTCATTCTTGACCAAAATTTCAAGATTAAGTTCGTAATCATCTTCCTCAGTAAACTCGTCAGCAGCTGTTTCAGCAACTAGCTGTGGCTCCTCTGGAACTTCTGCCTCGTTCTGATCAAGTGTTTTTGTCTTTCCAGTTTCTGCAATAGTTTTCTTGGACGACAATGAAAGATCCCCAACAAGTGATTCGGCAACCACAGAAGTCTCCTCTTCTTGAACTTTCGAAACCTGTTTCAATTGGTCAAAGGAAGAACTGAGCAATGCCTTCGATAAGTTCAAAATCTGATTGACTCTTAGCAAGTTGTAATACTTCACAATGTAGCCTTGTAACACTTGAACATAAGGATCTATATGAGCTGTATAGTATACTTTAATGTACTTGTCATAGAAGGCAGTGACCTTTGGATAAACATGGATTTGAATCTGGGGTCTGATCGTACCCTCAAAAATTTCATTGACTTTTAAAACAGTTGTAGATACGATCTTCTGAGCCTGCTCGGCAGCGACCGCCACATTCTCTAGAATGAATTTTTGGGCCTGTGACAGACTTGGAATGATCTGTTCGTTCAACGCCACCGAAGATCTGGCAATAATAAATTTGGTGTTGATACTGATTTGAGCGTACGAGACTCTCGCTAGTTTGTTTAGCCCAATCACCCCAATAGCACTTTTCTCAAAAGCAATCTGTGTATATCTTTTGTATAAGGTCACTATAGTCTTAAGTTTTGCGTACATCTGTTGAGAATGTTTGCTGTAGAATGGTAAATCAGTGATCTTCTTAATAGCAGTTTGTAAATGTGGCTCCGCAAAAGACTTGTACTGGCCGGACACAGTTCCATAAACGAACTCTAAGGCTGGACCAAAATAGCCTTCTTGTAAATTACTCACAACTGGACAAACCTTCTCTTGTAATGGTACAATATATTCTTGATAGTATGGGTTGGTGGCAAATTGACCAGAAACAACAGCCAACTCCGCCTTAAGTGGAACAAAAGGAGGCGTCGAAAAGTCAACGGTGTGCTTTACAAGAAGCACGGTCAGTACAACCAGTAGAATTTTCCTCAAGAAGCTGGCCATTGTGCTTTCAGTTGAGAACGATCTTAAGAAGAGCATATCATTAGATCCATTTTTTTGCTTTTCTCCCAAAACCAAACAAACAAAAACAAATGCGGACAATCTCCTCAAAACGGCTCCCCAAACACAGCACCAACGCACCAATGTCCTTCTGGCTTTTTGGACAGCAGGCGAACAGTGCCTCAAACCTCAAGCGATTACTGAGTCTGTACTACGACCAGCGCCAGAGTGAGCCCCAGAGCCTTCAGCAACCGACGGCAATGGCCCAGGGAGAGCAGCAACTAGCCTCCGACCAGTCTCTCGGCCAACAACAAAACCTAGCCGGACAGCCAGACACAAGTCCAGCCCGTACCCTTCTAGGCAGTGTTCTAGCAGGTGGTACATCTACTGAGCAGCTCGATGTCGAACCTCTCGACGACGCCGACATTAAACTCAACAGAAGCTTTCTATGGAGCATCTTGGACGACCCTTCTCTACTCAATGAACTTAAGCATCAAAACAACAAGCTGGTGGATTTTATTTGCTTCGGATACATAAATGAAGATCTAAAAGATACTTCAAAGGACCTGAAAAGTGACATGAATTTTGTCAATGGCAAGAAAATGACAGACGAAGGAGAAGGTAATGATACAACGCCCCAAGGTACTATTTCAGTTTTGGAGGTTTTGGTTGACCTTGTAATTGACTCTGTTCAATGGTTTATGGAGAATGAGGAGGCTCTTTTGAAGTTGAACGACCAATATGAGCCCTCTAATGATGACGAGCTCGAAGCAGTTGACGAACTCAATGCAGAACTGAATAGAATTCATGTTGCTTCGGAAATATTATCATCCAACATTTGGCTGATTTCTGAGACTCTGGTGGAAGATGCGCTACTTTCCAAGCTATGGACATTCCTTTCATGTGAGCTCACAAACTCTTGTCCTACGATACCACTATTTGTTAAGATTAACGAACGTCTACTTGAGTCAAGACCTGATCAACTCCTGAACTTTGTCAGAAACCAATCAAATTTAGTCGACCTGTTCCTTTCACATATTGACATCACTATAATAATGGATCTCCTACTGCGATTCATTACGACTGATAAACCAGATATACCAACAGGTATCATAGACATCCTCTCTGACCAGGAACTAATTGAGAAACTTCTCGACATTTTGCAATCGGAAACCGATTCTTCAACTCAGTCATCTTGTGGAGACTTTTTGAAAGCATTAATTTCACTGAGTGCGAACACTTCCATTGATGAGAACACTATTGGTCCAAACTTGTTGATCAAGAAACTTGTGAGCGATAAATCTGTTGATAAGATTATTGAGATTATCCTTGCTAGAGGAAGTGGTGTTTCGACTGTTGTGGGTGTGGTCATTGAGATTATTAGAAAAAATAATTCAGATTATGACCCAGTGAACTTACTCTACACCACCTTGGAATCGCATCCTCCTAGCAAAAGAGATCCAATTTATCTTGGAAAGATGTTGAGAAAATTTTCTTCGAATTTGAGAGAATTCAACGAAATCTTATACCATAAAGATAATACTTTGAAAAGGATCAAAAACCAAATACATCAAGAGATTGAGCCCCTGGGTTTTGAACGTTTCAAGATTTGTGAACTTGTCGCCGAACTGTTACACTGCTCAAACATTGGTCTCTTGAACACTCATTTGACTGGGAAGATTATTGAAGAGCGAGAGGACTTTCTACTTCAGCAAGAAGATCAGTTGGCAAATGCGTTGAATGACGAAATCATAGAAGATGAATCTTCGAAGATCAACGCCTCATTGAATATCTCCAATCTGAATATTGGTGGGACCTCTGAGCCTTCTGTGGCACTGAATTCCAAGAATATTACAATCTCACCAAATATGAACCCAGATGACCAAAATGGGGAACTGCCGATTGGTCACATCGATGATGAATATGGCAATGATTTGACTTTAGAAGATCGTGAAAATAGCGATGAATCTTCAACACCAAAAAATTCCAATGGGCTTTCTAAGAGAGTGCAACTTCGCTCTAACCCTACTGTTGGAGATGAATTCAAGATCCAATTGGTTGATTCTAAGATCCTTCAGAATATTATTACCATGTTTTCAAAGTTTCCATGGAATAACTTCTGGCACAACGTTGTCTTTGATCTTATTCAGCAGATTTTTAATGGGCGAATTGACTTTGGGTACAACTCATATCTAATTTTGGAACTCTTTGAGAGTTGTGATATCACCAACCTCATAATTGATGCTTATGAACTGTGTGTGAAGACAGAGAAGGAGATAAATGTACGACTAGGGTACATGGGCCATTTGGTGCTTATTGCTGAAGAAGTCGTTAAGTTCAGCTCCATTTTTCAGTCTCAAAAGTTGAATGATCCTGAGTCTGATGAATTAATTTACAACAAATTGGTTGATGATAAATGGATCGATTATGTGACAAACATCTTGACAGAAACGCGGGAGCAGTACAACGGCGTTCTTGGTGGTATCAGGACAGAGGAGTTTGAACAGTCTGATTATCTGAATCCCAATGCGATTATCTTGGGTCAAACTGAAGAGGAGATTCGGAACCAGCCAATCCAAGGAAGCGAATCCGACTCATCTGACGATAATGAAACTTTTTACGAATCCAGGCAAGATCAAAATGAAGAAAACGACAATTACTATGAAGATAGTACTTCCATGGAATGATTTATGTTTAGGTTTCATGTTTATAGTCAGCATTTCTTTATGAATGTAGAATGTCCGATATCCTTGATTTTCGCGAAAGAGATAAGATCTGACTGAGTGTTATCTTTTAAAGATGTCAAAAGATTGTTCAAGCTTCTAATAAGCTAGAACATACAATCCAGAAGGAAAATAATGACTGATTTCCATCTTCTAGTTCTTGTTCATGGGTGAGCACAAATTCTGATTTGTCTAGCGAATCTCTACTGACGCAGAACAGGCTTTGGGGAAACAAATCACATTTTGATTATATCTGCCAGGAGCTAGAGAAAATAGAGGATCAATTTTCAGGCTCTGAAAAGTTGATTATACATAGAGCTCATGGAAATGAGGGACATCGGACACTTGATGGCATTGATGTCTGTGGTCTTCGTGTCGCACAAGAGGTGATCTCACAAATCACCACACTAAATAAGACTGGAGCGGTCAAGAAAATCTCAATGGTCGGTTACTCTTTAGGGGGATTAATCTCAAGACATGCTGTCGGTATTCTCTATGATCAAGGGATCTTTGATCATATTCAACCGGTGAATTTCACTACTTTCTGCACGCCACATGTTGGGGTTCTCACTCCAGGCTGGAATATCACTGTGAGACTTTTCAACACCATTGTCCCATCTGTATTATCACTTTCTGGAAAACAAATGTTTCTGAAAGATCATCATTCTAGAGAAAAAACACTATTGTCATCGATGGCGAACCCAAGCTCTGTCTTTTTCAAAGGTTTACAGAGCTTCAAGCATAGGCAATTGTATGCCAACGCCATCAATGATAAAAGAACGGCATGGTGGACATCAGGAATATCCAGAGTCGATCCATTCATTAAAATTACAGAGAACACAAGTCTGGAATGTCTGGAATTCCCATTTGTGCCATCCTATGGCCCTATCGTCATCAATTCTGATGCGCCCTTCATCATCTCAGACAGATTCATCTCCACTGAAGAAGCAGACGCACAACCTTCTGATGAACAGGTTGAGCAGTCAGGATTCTGGGCTAGAAAGCTGAGATGGGTTTACTTCGTTGTCAACTTGGTCTTTTTCTTGCCACTGTGGGTCATCTGGTTTATATGCTCCAATTTTCTTGAGAGCTTGAAATCTTACAGAAGAATCAAGGATTCATTGAGAGAGCATGCTCAGTACCTTTCAAAGCTTGCAGTTATCGAAGAAGATGATACGAAATCCACTGATGGACTTTCAGACACTGATGAAGAAATTGAACTTGATGATTACACTGATGTTGAATCTTTCAAAAGTTTGACATTCTTCGATGACCCAATTCAGATAGAAAACACCCTACAGGATAGAGCAGATGATTTGATGGAAAGTCTGTGGGATGCAATGACCTCAAAGACAGCCACTGAGAGTGCCCGTATAGAAAAGTATCAAATCAAGCCGCTGGAGGAAAATAGTGCCGATCAGGACTTCTCTAATGGAGATATCCCCAGTATTCGAGCATCAATCAAGGAGTTATGTTATTTTGCAAAGGATTCGCCACAGGCAAATAATGACGTTTTAAAGCCATTTACTCTGGAGTTATGTGAGGAACAGCTGAACATTGTGAAGTATCTAAACCAATTACAGTGGGAAAAATATCCGATTCTGATACGCAAGACTACCTCGACTCATTCTGCAGCTATTGTAAGAAACATTGAAGAGACACAACTCTACGAAGGTAAGGTCGTAATCAGGCACTGGTTGGATAATGTCTTTAAACTGGAATAAAATGTTCAGATAGTGGTTTTTATGATTATGTAATATAGCGCGATTTGTGAGTTTGTAATTAAAAAAATTTCAAAAATCGACGAAAGAAAAATCAATGAGACTGTGGGCTTTTAAGTTTCTGCTAGTTAACTAGAAAGGTTCGATAACTATTCTGAAGATGTCGGAGTTTGGAAAACTGCTGAAGAACTCCAAGTTTGCTTCGCTGGCTAAACCTTTGAGGCCGGTCAGAGATTCAATTTACCCAACACATCAGGTTGTCGAAACCAGAAAAGCAGCGTTGGACAGACAGGAATGGGGTCTAAAGTACGCTTTACCATCTAAAATCAAATCACGTTACATAACATTCAACAACCCTGACAGTGAAGAGCGTATGGTTGATTTTGAAACTAACGGCGGTGACCTCTGGAAAAGACAGAGATTTGAGGAGATGGGTCTAGTTCCAACCCTTGAAGGTCCAGGTTCCAACCCGCTATTTTACAAAAGAGGAAGCAATTCACGACAATCAGTCGACTCGGTGCTAAATTTGAATCAAAATGCAAAGAAAACTGAGGTCCAATCTCTTGTTTCTGAATTGTCCAAATTGAGATCCGAGTTTAAAGAGTGTTTACTTCAGAGCGATCCAAGATCAGTATCTGAAAAGCAGTTCAGCGCCACCAACTTTGATGCCCAGACGCTCGTGTTCCTCAAAGATTACAAGAAGAAGATGAACGTTAACACGCTTCAGAGTTTGAAGCTTTCTGACGCTCGCAAAATCCATGGATACGGCGGTTTGTCATATGGTCTAAAGGGAAGATTAGCAACTGACCCAAACGGAGTCGTGCAACATCAAGTTGTTCCAGGTCGTTATTTGGCTGAGCAGCGTGTCGCAGTTGGTGGTTTTATTGCTAGAACTGAAAATCCAAGTAATCAGTTCAATAATGTGATCTCTAAAGGTGAATCTAGAGAAATCGTGGTACCATTCCAGCCTTCTGCGGCGGTCATTAACAACGATGGTTCTGTGAGAGTCGAGTTCAAGACCATTTCAAAACCAGAGAAAAAGAATTACCGTCCAAAGGGCGCAGCTACTGAAAAGATCAACTTAAGTTCACAGTACCATAAATATCTATAGGATTTTGAGGGTATTCATTTGTACATAGGGGTAAAAATACATTGAAATTATAACGACTAAAAGAGCACACCTTTAGTAGATGGTACTTCGTTGGTCCCATTACTTGAAATGGATTCTTTGATCGCAATGGCTAATGCCTTGAAGGCACTCTCGGCTCTGTGGTGGTCATTAAAACCTCTTAAGCAATCCACATGCAAAGTGACATGAGCAGCTTGAGCAAAACTCTCCAAAAAGTGAGGAATCATCTCACATGATAGATCACCGATCTTCTCCCTCTTCAACCCAAGCTCAATCACAGCGTAAGGTCTGTTCGACAAATCAATAACTGCTCTACTGAGGGCTTCATCAAGAGGAGCAAATCCAGTACCAAATCTTTTGACACCTCTTACCTGACCAAGCGCCTGCTTGAAAGCCTCACCCAATGCAATACCCACATCTTCAGTCGTGTGGTGATCATCAATGTGTAAGTCACCAATACACTCTACAATAAGGGACCAGCCACCATGTTTAGCCAAAGCATGAATCATATGGTCCAGAAATCCAACACCAGTATGGACAGAGATGACCTGGGATGAAGTGGACTGTGAAGCGTGCTCATCGTAGGACTTGCCTTCCAAAATCGATTTCTCTAAGGTGATTGGCCCACCGTTCAAGCTGACTGCAATCTGAATCTTAGTCTCATTGGTGATACGAGATATCGTAGCTCTTCTTTCACTGGACATCTTTAGTAGCCGAACAAAAGAGGTCTATAAGAACTTTCAAGGTCAGATTAGATCTCTGAATTTTGTTAGCAAAGTCTGTGACTCTTTCTCTTCGTTTCTCCGAGATAAAGCGCAAGTTCCGAGGCCGATGGACCAATTCCGGAGCTTCTAGAAAAGTTTTCTTTTAACCACGCACTAACTAGGTGCTTAACAAGAGAAGAAGAGTGTGAACCCACATCCCAGCTGAAGATGAGTTTGGTGCTCAAAAGATGGTTTGGAGTCAAAAGTTCTCTCCTCAGTACAGTAAAACCAGGTATTCATCACAATAGCAGCGTTAAGGATGTGAGGAATCAGAATGTGGAGAGGAATCTACCATCTCCTAGTAAGATGAAAGCGTGGGAGCGTGCAGGTGAATCGAAAGAAGAATACTTCACCAAAAGATACAGCCATATTCATGCTAAAAGACTCCAAAGTGATAATCCAAAAAGACGAGAGGTATATGTGCAGCAAAGAACTGAGAGAAAAAAGGAGATTTATCAAGACTCAAGGAATAACAGATATCAACACAAAAGAAAATTTGAACACAAGGATATTTACAGAAAGCTCGATCCTAACCCATTTTCTGAATTCATCTACGGTACATCGTCTGTCCTTGCTGCACTTAAGGCTAACAAACGAGGTTTTTTCAACCAACTGCTGATTCACAATCCAGAATCTAAGAATCCCGATATCCAGCGTCTTGCTCATCAGCTTGGAGTCAAGACAGTGTTTGTCGACTCAAAACAAGCACTAAATAGACTTACCGATAACGGGATTCACAACGGCTATGTCTTGGAGACAAAGCCACTCACACCACAGCCAATCATTCAGCTTGGGAAAGTTATTGAGCAAGATTACACCATCGATGAGGACAACTATGGTGAATTACTCCCACAGCCATACCAGACTCATAATCCCCACCCACTTGGGATATTTATTGATGGAGTCAGTGATCCCCATAATCTTGGAGCCATCGTCAGATCTGCATATTTCCTTGGTGCAGATTTCCTAGTGATGTCAGAAAAGAACAATGCCAAAATGTCTCCAACCGTGACGAAAACTTCAGTTGGTGCCACGGAATTCCTACCTATTATGACAACTGCGAAACCTCTACAGTTTTTTGAAAAGAGTAGAGCCAATGGTTGGTGCTTCATCTCTGCGGGGTCGATTGTCCACCATAAGGATGCAACGATCTCCCAGACTCTTCAGTCCAAATCCATTGATGTAGAAGACTTACATGCCACCCTGGAGAAGGCTCCATGTGTGCTTGTCATGGGTTCCGAGGGTGATGGTATCCGGACTACGCTGAAGCTGAGAAGCGATTTCATTGTTGAATTGAAGAGTGGGGCTAACGTGGACCCCTCCATCGACAGTCTGAACGTGAGTGTTGCAGCAGCTTTGTTGATACAAAACACACTAAATGGTTAAACAATGGTCGTATTATCTGTATATAGTAACTCCTCCCCACAAGCACACTTCGATAGATTTCGCTCCATTTTTGTTTTCTTGTCTATGTAGGTCGGTAGTTTTCGGCAGTTTTTATGTGTCAAACCGTTTTACCGATACGGATAAAAAAAAATTGCCGGATTGTTGGAACTTTTTCGATGACCAAAAAAACCAACAAAAAGTATTTAATCGATGGATTGGGCCTCCCTATTAAGAGCTGGCGGTAAAAAATCCTGAAAGCGACCCAATGGCTAGCCATCCGGTTCAAGTGCAGGATCACAGCGCAAATCTTTTTGCAGAAGGTCGTCATCGCTTCGAGAGCACACAAAAAGATCGCATCGGACTCGATATTGGAGGCAGCCTTACCAAGATCGTTTACACTATAAAGGACCGCATTTTTTTAGAAAAGTTTGCTACCGAGAGTATTGAAGAGATCTTGATCTTTCTGGAGAAACTCATAACTTTGAACCAGGTCCGATTTGAGCATGTTGTGACTACCGGTGGAGGCTCATGTAAGTTCTTTGAGAGGCTAAATCAAATCTTCGCTATCAATCATGGAATAGATATCGTGAAGAGGGACGAGATGGAGTGCTTAATCTATGGATTGGATTTCTTGATTAATGATATTGAGAACGAGGTCTTTATCATGAATCATGAAACTGAGCAAATCAACTATCTGAAGAAAATTGACATTAGTTACCCCTACATGCTTGTGAATATTGGTTCTGGTGTTTCGATTATCAGGGTCGATGGTCCAAATTGCCAATACAAACGTGTTGGAGGTTCCTCGCTTGGTGGTGGATCTCTCTGGGGCCTTTTGTCAATTCTCACCAATTGTGAGGACTATGACTCAATGCTGGCGCTGAGTGAGTCCGGTGATAACACTAACGTTGACATGCTTGTTGGTGATATTTATGGAACAGATTACAATAATATTGGGCTAAAGAGCTCTACTATTGCCTCCACTTTTGGCAAAGTATTCAAGAACAAAAGCAAACACAACAACAACAAGTCTACGGATGGCTTGAATAATAAGGGGTTCAGAGAAGCTGATATAGCCAAAAGCTTGATATATTCCATTAGCAACAACATTGGCCAGATCAGCTACCTTCATGCAAACATTCATAATGTTGAGAACATCTTCTTTGGTGGTTCTTACATCAGTTCCCACAAGTTTATCATTAAGACACTCAGTTATGCGATCAACTTCTGGTCGAAGGGAGAGATGCAGGCTCATTTCTTGAAGCATGACGGTTATATTGGTGCTATAGGCTCTTTCTTAGGCACTCATAATACTATCGATGGGGAGACAATGGAAGTGGATAGAGGACTGTTTAACAATAAGGTGGATGTGGAGTACATTGAGTAAAGGCAGGTATATTTATATAGCTATTTATCTATTATAGAACTATAGGATTCATTCAAGTTTAAGGGTTAGACAATGATGGACGAACATGTGTCAGTGCTAGTTCAGTTGTAAATAACGGCGTGGAAATGACCAAGTCAAACGTGTTTGTACCTACTAGTATAAAGGGATTGAAACCTATTAGGATTCTCGCTACGAGTCCTTTGGCATATTAACTCATTTGAAGGTTTCAGTCTCCTTTAAGAAGCTCCGTATATCGTTCATTTCATTCTGATAAATTGGGTAGAGCGCTGCAAGCGCTTTCCTGGGATGGAACAGACATATAAAACGGTTCAGAACGCTGTCTCAACACTTGAGTGCTCAAGCACATCAACATTCTCGGCCACGTGAATCATTTCCGTACTATATATGCTCCTGGAAACTCTCTAATCAACGATCTCTCGTCTGAAGTGAGAACAGAGAAGATTCTCTGAATTCGGAAATTTTGTAGAACTCGTTGTTGATCTTATCATTTCTCTCTGGATTCTTTCTACGTGGCCGAGACAATGACTTTGACTAGGCGAGTCTCATCAACTACGATGCGTCTAATCGAAGGTATGATCTATTCTACAAATGTAGTGCAATTGTTCTCAAAAATTATATTTCATAATGTACACTAGATGACTGGGAAAGTCCAAGGGAACGTCAGATATATTGCCTGCCATCCAAGCGGTTCTTAGTAAAATCTAGAATTAACAGGGATGTCACCAGCGGTTATTTTATCACAATGCTCCTGTACACGTTGACTGGAGAATTAACAAGGCCTGCTGTAACTTGTGAAGTGGGTCTGATTCTCTATGTATTGTGTTGTATAAGCTGGTGACATAGTATACTATCAACATGAATAAACTGAGTAAACAAAGAACAACTTTCCTTCCGGTGTGAGATGCACCTGAAAGAAGTGAAAAATACTATGTCACCCAGGAGAACGAAATGGTAGCATGGATGTACCTATTACCTTGAATCAAAAACATGGAGATAGAGATTTTATTGTGGCCTCGGGCGTCCCAGAAAACCATTGGGTCGGTTACATGATAAATGTATTTCGATCCAACACTTGTACTGTATTCCACCTACGTGCAAAATTCGCATGGTACTACTTTCAAATTCGTAACGTGCGTGTCGATCGCTGTTTACCGAACAATCCCGTCCCTCAATCGTACATTTTTAAAGCCTGTATCTAGTTTCTGATAATTAGTGAGAAGGCACCAATTAATTCGTAGCAGCTGAGCGGAATATTGTGTGAAGAATAAGCGATTTTCCAATAAGGTACCAAGAAATAATACTGTCAGTAGAACCACACGTAGCTTACCTGGTACCCTTATTCAGTTACCTCTATATAGAAAGAGATGCTCCTTCGAACGGAATACCACATAGTTACTTTATAATACAAGCACGGATATAGTCTCCAAAGTAGGCCACCAATGTATATCCCCTTTAAATTAATACATGTAAATGCATTATTTTACATTTGCATTTCCACAAATATATATGGGTAATATTCCGGCAATTCCGGCGGTATATACAATGCCATTAGCTGTTCATGTTTAAGGGCTTAGAGATGATAAATGTGATATAGAGTTGTTCCTTATCTCAGAATTTACAGGTATGAATATGTGTATAAATATGCGTATAGCAATCCTTTAATGTTGTAGTAACACTCCCAGCCGAGTTTCTTTTGATAATATTGATAGATAAAGATTTACCTATAAAATTTAAAGTTCACTCTACTAGATTAAGCTATAAGGGCAATGAATTTGGCCATTGACTCATAACCTTGCTGTTTCGAGACAGATTGATCCAACCACCAAAAAGGTTGGCGGTTCGGTTTAGAAAAATAGCAGCTGGACCAGCGTGATCCAGTCAACAGATCTATCTGCTCCTACTAACTATCAAGGCTGAGTAGTTCTGCTTGAATGCTTTTCCGAATTTTCGGTAATTAGAAAAGAGACCTGTTCAATCGGAGACAGGTGGGCAATACTGGTCACCAGACCACTGTTGGCTAGGTGAAAATGCAAAGGTGACACCGCTGCCATTGACTCTTGAAAGAGACTAAAACTTATGACAGGTTATGTCGAAGAAACAAACACTGTGGTAGAGTTCATTGTAACGAGAATCAATGCTGTATGTTGATTCCCTAAATGAGAAGGAGTTTCGTTAGCGAAATAGTGTTGATAATAGCTGAAGGCTGTTTTGTAGGCTCGACGAAGGTCACTTTTGGCCCAGAAATCGAGATACTGAGAGCCTTCAGTAGTCCCATTTCATTCGTATTGGCAACATTGTCGTAGGCTCTTTTGCAGCAACACATGTCTTAATGGCAGACCCCACCTCTCCTACCAATCGCGTCAATGAAAAAATGGCCCTGTGAAAAGGCCAACGAAAAGAAAAAGGCGGCAAGTGCTGACCTTTCTTCTCTCAAAAACAATTTCAGTCGAACCACTGTGTATCAACAATAATAACCGCCCACAAGGATGGAACCTGCTACCCACGGAGAGTCACCTGCGGTTGTGCAGCCTCCTACCCAGCCGCCTCACCACGACCACCTCAGCACTGTAAGCATCAACACGCCTAGTGGAACCTTGCCACTTCAGCAGCAACATAGAACTAACAACCATCAACAGCGTATTTCAATTTCAGCGATACTCAGCTCGCCACCAAATGAGCCTTCGGCAGATCAACAATCAGTCACAACTGCGGAAGCTCCATTGAAGGAACACAATCGATCCGAAACTGTTGGTCCTTTGTCTCCGCCTCCAAACTTTGCGCAGCAACTGGCCCAGGCGAACCAGCTCAAGTACAAGGACGAGAAGGATACATATCTACACAGACTTAAGTCTCAACTTGCCCATATCACCACATTGGATCTCTTAGCTCAACATTCGGAGAACTGGGAACTTCTTAATCAGGAAGAGTTTGATTTCTTGGATAGGGCTTCTCATGAGAACCTTGAAGTCAAAAAGCTCTTGAAGCAATTGTCATCTGCTGATCTCATGAGAAAGGTAGCCAAATCAGAGAAGAGGGATGATCTCGCTTCAACTTCCAACTCAAGAAAGAGAAGAAACTCTGAAGAATTCGACACCCTCACAAAGGCGGCTAAGTTGAAGCTGAACAAGAATATGGCACCGGGCAAGGAAGGAAACGGGCTTCTTCAACTAGCACCTGCACCATCGGGAGAATCAGAGCCTAGAAAGACAGTCAATCTCAGACAGAAGGCTTCCAAGGCAAATGCGGAAAGCAGAATGGATGCTCTGACTTCAGGAACTCCTGAAAAGGATGCTTCAGCAGAATCTGAAAATCTTTCATCTACGCCAAAGAAACCTCAGATGAGTGCTAAGGAGTTAAAAGCCATCCAAAGACAATATGACAACACCTACTTCACAATATGGAAGGACTTGTCCAGAAAAGATGCATCAAAGGTGCACAGATTGCTGCAACAGGCTATTCAAACTCGTCAAGTCAATGCCAGAAAAACATCCATTTTGTGTGCACGTGAAGCTAAGAAGTGGCAGCTAAGAACAAACAAGGGTACGAAGGACCTGCAAGCTAAGGCTAGAAGAAGTATGCGTGAAATGTTCAGCTTCTGGAAACGCAACGAGAGAGAAGAACGAGACTTGAGAAAGAAAGTGGAAAAGGAGGCCATGGACCAAGCTAAGAAGGAGGAAGAAGCAAGAGAAAGTAGAAGACAAGCTAGAAAACTAAACTTCTTGATCAGTCAGACAGAACTATACTCCCACTTCATTGGTAAGAAAATCAAGACTGATGAATTGGAAGGTAGTGGAACACCTGGAGCACCAGATACCAAGTATGCCAATATTCAAGTGCCCACTGATGCTAAAAAAACTGATGTCAGTGCAATTGATTTCGATTCTGATAATGAGGATGAAATTCAAAGAGCTGCCGCAGCTAATGCACAATCTGCACTATTAGAAGCTCAAGAGCGTGCTAGACAGTTTGATGGTAATGGAAAGGCGAATGGTGAATTGAAACAGATAAATATTGATGACGACGACCTTAACTTTCAGAACCCGACATCTTTGGGTGATATCAGCATCAAGCAACCGAGTCTATTGAATTGTACTTTGAAGGAGTATCAAGTCAAGGGTCTTAATTGGCTGGCGAACTTGTATGACCAGGGAATCAACGGTATATTAGCTGACGAAATGGGCTTGGGTAAGACTGTCCAGTCTATTTCTGTTCTTGCATATTTAGCAGAGACACACAATATCTGGGGTCCGTTTCTTGTTGTGTCACCCTCATCAACTTTGCACAACTGGCAACAAGAAATCTCCAAATTTGTTCCAGACTTCAAAGTGCTACCGTACTGGGGCAACGCCAAGGACCGTAAGATTTTGAGAAAGTTTTGGGATAGGAAAAATGTAACTTATACAAAGAGCTCCCCATTTCATGTTTTGGTCACTTCATACCAGTTGATTGTACAGGATATTCAATATTTCCAAAGAATAAAATGGCAGTACATGATTTTGGATGAGGCGCAGGCAATCAAATCATCACAGTCTTCTAGGTGGAAGTCCTTACTGGGGTTGCAATGTCGTAACAGATTGTTATTGACTGGTACTCCTATTCAGAACTCTATGCAGGAACTATGGGCTTTGTTGCATTTCATCATGCCCACATTGTTTGACAGTCATGATGAATTCAGTGAATGGTTTTCTAAAGACATCGAGAGCCATGCTCAATCTAACACACAACTTAATCAACAGCAATTGCGTCGTTTGCATGTGATTTTGAAGCCATTCATGTTGCGCCGTATCAAAAAGAATGTTCAGTCCGAGTTGGGCGATAAGATTGAGATTGATGTCTACTGTGACTTGACCACCAGACAGCAGAAGCTATACAAGATGCTAAGATCTCAGATATCACTGATGGATTTGATGGAGAAGGTGAGATCTGGTTCGGATGATTCCAACCAATCTTTAATTAATTTGGTTATGCAGTTCAGAAAAGTCTGTAACCACCCTGATTTGTTTGAAAGAGATGATGTCAGAAGTTCATTTTCTTTTGGTCAGTTTGCCGAGACTGGGTCTTTGATCAGAGAAACCAATGAGTTGGATTTCAGCTATGCCACAAAATCTGATTTGAAGTATGACTTGCCAAAGCTAATATATAGGGAAATTTTAACGCCCAATAAGAATAACCAAGTGGATATCAAGGACTATACATTGAACAGCTTGATGAATATCTGGAATTCAAAGTACATCACTGAGAACTCTAAAGATGATGAGGCATTCTCTTGGCTTAAATTTGTTGACAAGACTCCGAACGAGGTTTCAAGAACCGCTAAGAAGGGTTTGATTGAGCGGGCTATTGACCTAAGAACTTACACCAGCCCTGAAGTGATCAAACACCGCTATGAAATTGCGGATGATCGCCAGTTCTTATTGATCAACCCACCAAAGGTTGAACCGTATCTAACAATGGTCCAAGAGAAAGTTTACACTGATCTATATCTTAATGTCCATGATTCCTCGGTGATTCCACCAGCTTCAGCTCCGCCAGTGGAAATTTCATGTTCTGATCGATCATTTATGAATGACAAATCCAATGAGCTCTTCAACCCAAAGATTAGACAAGCATTGACAATGTTGCCTCTGAACACACAACTGGATCTCATGCAAAAAGATGTTCCATTATCTAAATTTCCAAAAGCTGAAATGTTACCAGCTCCATTGAATCACAAGATTGGGTACTCTTCAATTAAGATGCCATCCATGAACAGCTTCATTTCCAATTCTGCGAAGTTGGCAAAATTGGATGAACTTTTGGTTGAGTTGAAGAAAAATGATCACAGGGTCCTGATTTACTTCCAGATGACCAAGATGATGGATCTAATGGAGGAGTACCTTACTTATAGACAGTACAAGTACTGTAGATTGGATGGTTCCTCGAAATTGGATGACCGTCGTGATCTAGTGAGTGACTGGCAGACACGACCAGAGCTGTTTGTATTTCTGTTGTCTACTAGAGCCGGTGGCTTGGGTATTAACCTGACAGCTGCAGATACTGTCATCTTCTACGACTCTGATTGGAATCCAACCATTGATTCACAGGCTATGGATAGAGCTCACAGATTGGGTCAAACACGCCAAGTTACTGTCTACAGGCTGCTCGCCCGTGGAACCATTGAGGAGAGAATGAGGGACCGTGCTAAACAAAAAGAACACGTCCAACAGGTTGTCATGGAGGGGAAATCTGCCACAGAACAAGACGAGGACGTTGGCTTTCAGAAGGCTGGTCCTAACGTAGCGTTGTGGCTACTGGATGATGAGCAGGCCGCTGAGGCGATGAGGGGAAAACAATTGGAAGATGAGAGAAAAGCTAATAAGAAGAAGGCAGTTCAAGCAAGGAAGGCAGCAGCAGCAGCCAAAAAAAACATTAATCTTGAGGATATGTATCACGAAGGAGAGGGGAATTTTGATGATGGCTCTAATGGAATGCCATCAAGAAATATGACGCCAAGTGTTGGTAGTTGATGAAGAAAGAAACTTTCAAAAAGTATGAAATTAAATTCGTTTGTCATAATGAGTTGTTTCTTTTAATTCTTAATAGATAACTTAGTTATGTATAAAGATGTAGCAACAACTGTTCTGCTCAGTTTGCTTAATGCTTGAGTTAGAATAGACAACCTGGTTATATATTGAAATATATCAACAGCACTCGTTGCAAGTGCACTGAGAGATGTTTCTTTAAGAACTAGTTAAGAGCATCAATGTTATGGATATCTTCAATCAGTTTATCAAAAAAGAGGGATATGACTTCACTCTCTAAATCAGTATCCACCTGTGACGATTTTGCGCGTAACAATGCTTTAGAAAATCTAAAAGACCTTGATGATAAAACATGTTTGTCTTTATTCAAAACCCCACTCTTAAGGGCCTTTAAAACGCCATTTTTGGATTTAGTATCGACGCAATTGACCACCAGAAAGAAACTAGCGGCTTCTATGAGTAACTGAGCATTTTTGCCATTAGCCAATGACTGTGATGTGCTAATTTGTGACAGAAAGTAGTCAATTATCAATTCGTCACCTAAAAGATTCATTAATGTAATGAGTGACTGATAATCTAAAACAGGAATACTTGAGGACTGACCCCAGTTCAAGAGGGTGTGAAATCTGGCATGGAATGACTCAAGAAGGGATGAATGTTCAAGCGGCTTCTTCTTTGAACCGTCATCTGAACTCGAGTAGGTTGAAACCAACTCATGCAATGAGCAGTGAAAGAACCCGATTGGGGAGTCATTTTGTGCTGATATTTGGCGCAGATTAGATAAGAATTCTGGATCAATCTTAGTGCTATTTGGAGACGTATCCAAATGTTCAAGCACGTTGTACAAACCGTTAGTGAAGTTGGACAAAATGATTTTGTGAATATGGATAGCATCACCGCTGATATCAGAGGGGTTTAACAAAGTCTTTAAGAGAGTCACAATAATGCTCACATCCTGATTTTTCCAAAGGTAGTTCTCACTCCAAGCCAATATTCCAACGATAGTGCTCAATAGGAAGGGTTGCAGAAAATATTCAAGACCACCTTTAATTGTCTCAATATCAACAAGCCCTTGGCGGCAACCGATGAATGCCTGTTGAAATACACCTGGAAAGATATCAAAGCACTCCTGCATTGAAGACATTCTCAGCAAATCATCAGATATACCCCCAGAATCGAACAACGCAGTCATCCAGTTAGTCAAGACATCCAGCTTATTAGTGTCATTTTGATTGAGTTGCCTAGAAGTACCTAGATTATTCAGATATTCTAAGGAGAAAGATCGTTTTGTCCCCTCCTGCCTGTAAGAGATTAGATCGTCCAAGCTGATGTTGAAAGATCTCACGACCAACAAAAATAACAAGGACACGCAGCCAAAAGCAGCATAGTCTTCTTGAAAGTTCATGTCTTCGGAATCAGGTTGTGTTTTATCCAAGTAGCTCATTAGAGGTTTCAAGATGGCTGATGGTGACAGATGGAATAGAATAACACGAAGAGAATCAGGACATAGACCTAAAGCAACAGACAGCCTATACAGGCGTGGTTTATCATCTTCATTTATGAATGTTTTCAAGGCAGAAAGAATCAACTTGGATAATTCCACTTGTTTGGAGCCTTCCATGTCGTTGATTAGACCCAGAAACTCTAGCAAACCGGACTCTTCCAAAGACACGAACTCCGTATTGATAGAGATCAAGGTGCGATTCAAAGACTCCTGAAAATCAATTGGCTGGTTAATTGCGTCATATACATCATCTGTTGTTGGTAAA
Organism: Barnettozyma californica; assembly: GCA_023627795.1. NCBI lineage: Eukaryota > Fungi > Ascomycota > Saccharomycetes > Phaffomycetales > Phaffomycetaceae > Barnettozyma > Barnettozyma californica. The sequence continues at coordinate 43,009 of JAMAIE010000015.1, read as the reverse complement.
TTTTTTCCATCTGTTGATGCATCATCATCCAGGATAATTTTGAATGAGTTTTGCGACAGAAGACCCAAAGCTATACAGCTCTTTAAGAATTCATGCCTCACATCAGTGGTAGTAGATGGAAACGACGAGAACATATCATCAAAGTTGCTATCAGATGAGTTCCCACCTCCACTCAGTTGTCTGATGTTTTGAAGAATCTTTGGATCAACTAGATGGAAAGCGTTCGTTAGTGACAGTTCAATATTCTTGAGGTTTAATCCTTTAATCAACAGAGGAAGTCTTTTGAGTAAAAAAAGTTTCCAATTCTGAACAAAGTAACCCTGCGGGTTTCTGGATTGTAAGGCAATGGAATAACCTTCAAATGTAATCGCCAGGAGTTCATTCAAAGTGTTCTTCGTGGTCTTTATTTTAACGAACTGGTCAAAAGCAGACAGAAAATTGTCTTCATGGGTACTCCAGTACAAAATTGCAGAATTCAGCCAGATGAATTTTGGGAGTTTATTTGTCTTAAGGAAAGTAGAATGAACACTATAACCGTTGATGGACGGACTGATTGAAATAGATTGTCTCAAGCTCCCACTAATGGAGCCTCTCTTGGTAAATCTCGCGAGTATCTCTTCCAATTCATCAGTAAGAGGCTCAAATTTACTTTTGGCTTCTGTAAAAAATGTCGTAAGTAAATCTGTCTGTTCTGGAGTAATGACATCTGTCGACCAGACTAGCTTTGGGAGAAGATCGATAAGAAGATTAATAAAGCATTGGTAAAGCTTTAGGCTCTCTTGTCTCTGTTCTAACAAAAACTTCAAATACTTGAAGATTGAGTCCACGTTCTCAGAAACCTCTAGATTACTGAAGACAATGTTGGATTGATCCCTCTCATTCCGGAGTTCAGTGATAAGCGCACTCAAAATCAGAAACTGATTATGGTCATTAGCAAATTTGAGGTTGGACACAACAGTGGAGAACTTTAAATTGGTTGACTGGTCTGTCAATGCAGCTGTAGAGAGGTAAACCACCAGCAGAGGATCAAGTATTTCTGTGGTTGATAGCAATTGGGTGATATCTTGTTCCAGCACTTCTTCTTTGTGATTTAGCTGTTTTAAGAGAGCTTGGAAGGCGTTAGGAGGAGCCCTTCGTGAAAGACAAAACTCCACAAGGGCACCAAAATGAAGATGTACCATTGTGACACGCTGAAACACAACACAGCTGACTTTCCTGAATTATGTGACTGTACAGTTTTGCTTCGTTAATAGGAACTCACGTCTTTGATCCAGTTTTAGACCTCGGTATTTTTTCTCCGAGGATTACAGTCATGTGATATCACGGGAGAAATTTTAGGCTTTACTCGGGTATTTGCCTTAATTTTTTTCTCGAAGCTGTTGTTAGCTCGTAGGTTTTCCTTATTTCTGAGAGAAGTCATCTTTTGAACTTTTTTCAGATCGAGGCACTTCAAAGGGAACTCAGAAGTCTGTTTGACAGGTCAACAGATCATTGCATAGTCGTTCTTTTGCCTATAAACACGTTCGTTTTTCAACATTTGTTTGAAGCACTAATATTGAACTAGACTATTCTTTGTTGAGGAAGAAGCCAGTTATACGTTCGTTTTATAACTTCAAACGTCCTTATACGTGATGTTATTTACCAGTTCTGATGCACAGTTAGAGCGGACTGATACTCAAGCTGAGATTCAGATACCAAAAGGCGTTGACTCGTTTCCAACCAATGGCAGCGCTGTGATCAACAAGTCCGAGGAGGTCGTTGACGATTCGAAAACCAAGGTTGAAAGTCTAGCTTTTGGTTATCAATTTGCTGAAATTGACAAAGCTATCTCGAACTTCACCAAACACCAACCATTCAATCACCACTATGCTCCCAATGTGAATGTTAACAGAAACCACCATCATCATCACCATAATAACCACAACCATAGATTCAACAACGGTGGTAACAACTACAACAATGGGAGACATCAAAAGCAGCAAAACTTCAACTCTCAAATGAAGCAGCAACAACCAGTGCAATACATCAATAGCAACAGCAATGGTCAATCAATGAACCGTTTCAGACCAATGAACAATGGGAATGGATTGCAACAGCAACATCAGCAGAATGTGATCACGCAACAGCCATTTCAGGTTCAACAACACTCTGGTGTGTACCAACAGAACCAGCTATCAATGAATTCCTCGGGGGTTAATAATGAGTACGTGAAGTTTGACTCGTTTCAAACCATTCAGCCTCATTACAACCACTCTGATTTGATGAGAAACCATTCGCCAACCTATCAAACTACAGTTAGACCTGGATCATCAAATGGCTTTGGTAGCTCATTGGAGCCGATTCACACTAATGGTTCTTCGCCGTTTGCATTAAATGGCTCAGATTTCCTTAACACTCCATTGACCAACTCTTCTACCCCTGTTACTTCTGAAATTGATCAGAGCCTATCTTTGAATGATTCCAATACTTATCTGGGTGACATCTGGGGCAGTTCTAAGAGTGGCTTGAAAAACTCAGCTTCGGTATGGGCATAAATTCTCAGAAGCACAGAGTTTTGTATTTTTTTTGTTGTTGTTATTGTTGTTGTTGTTGTTGTTCATTTGGTGAGGAGCGTCAGATCTTGATAGATGATTGGCGGCCGTGGTTTTCACAAAATATAAATGAGAGAAAGAAAGAAGATGGATTGATTTTCCCGCTTGAGATTTTTGTTTTTTAAGGTGTAACGTGTGAATGGAGGTGCATTTGAGTTCATGATTTATTAATTGAAACTGGCTGGTTTTGAAGGTTACAATTTGTGTTTGTTTTGTTTGAGAGTGCAAACGAGAGAGAGAAGTATCTCTTTTGTTGTGTTTTTGAGTTTAATGGTTAAAGTGTCTTTGGTATGGGATATTCGGAAAGACTTACTGTATATATACAACGTTTTAATAAATAAAGGAAAGGTGTTCTTTTGGCCAATTGTAACTATTGGTATTCTATGGTTTTTGGCTTTGTGGAAATATCAAGGGAAGAAAATGTGGACCATTCGTTGATCAAATTACTTTGAAATAACAATAAGAAAAATAAGAGAAGCCAGTCCGAACTTGAACCCACAATTATAAACCACGGGGTATCTCATCTCACTGCAGAATCTGCACAAGAATTAAAACTTTGAATTTTAAAATACCATTTGATCTTGCTATAAATTATTGCTCATTTCCAAAACTGTTTCCCATTCCATCATTGTTTATTATGATAATCTTGAAAAACGAAATGTTCTCTTGTACGTCTTGCTTATATGCTAAGAGAGCTCAGAGATGCCACCATTTGAAGGAGAAATACCTTGTGTCCACCAAGTCTTCCTCTGACGTTTTCGTGAACAATTGTGATGCAAGAGAACCACTAAAGATCGATGGATTTTACAGGTTCAAAATATGTACTGATTCCAACCAGCCACTGGTTAAACACAAGATCTGTCCCCAGAATCACCAGAATGATGAGATACTATTCCACAGGGATTTGAAAGTTGACGAGAATGCACCCATTGGACCTGTCATCTTCATTTTGGATGACGAGACTAAGTTGGAGTTGGAGAAGTTTCTTCCAACGGCGGAATTGCCAGTGGACAATTATGAGCCTCACTTACTAAAGGGTTCTCTAGAATTCAATAATAAGATGCTAGTCGATTTCAAATTCAACAAATTCAAGAAAAGATTTTCGAAGAGCACCAGGAAACATGGTAAGTCTGCCACTGGCGAGTGGCTTAGTGTTGTAATCAGACCATTGGATGTGTATGCCGAACGAACTTCGCCCATGATAAGTTGCTCGAAATCTTTACGCGGCTTGTCAACGTGTGGTATTGGAACTCATTCCCTTCAACCGACCTATCCGATGGAAGATCCATTTAAAATTCCTCGAACTACTTTGATGAGAGGCAAGCAAGATGTGGGTACAGATTCAGTTATTCGTAGAGACACCACTTTTCGGATGGGTCTTGGAGGAAGTCACTCAAAGTCTAAGAAGGCACCATCGGGTGTTCCTGTGAAGAAGAGAATGGAAGAACTCTTGAAGGACACCGAACTGCTCTTGAGTTCATTTCTTGAAGACCAATCCCCGATTGACACTTTTAAGAGTTTCCCTGAGCATGCATCCAATGAGGCATTGAGCTCCATGCCAGACCTAGTTTTTTGATGTATACTTTACTGCTTAGGGAATTTGTCTTGCGCTTTGTAGTATCCCGCCAGTTTTAACGAACATTTAGTTGTCTTGCGATCGGCTTTAAGGTTTTTTGTGTCAAAGTTTGTGGGTCATAATTTTTTGAGCGAGTGAGATCAAGTGGTTTAACCCAGAGAGACAGAATTTCTGGAGAATAGTGCACTACCAACCCATTCCTATCGAGCTTTTTATTTTTCTTGTATTTTTGCTGCTGCTCAAATTACTTCATGATGGGTGCAAAACCATGTCCAAGATGTGCTAGTTGCAAAGAGGTTACATTAATCTTGTGTTGCTTCCAAGGGTCACCGCCCTCCACTAGTTCATTTAGTTCTGATGAAATGAGATGCATAGTAGAGGTTTATCTTGAAGAAGAGGATGACAATGGTAAAAAAAAAGCACTTAACTGCTTCCGAGGTGCAGAGATTGTTCATGAGACTAAATATTGGAACCTGGGCAATTGAAGGCACTGATGACGTACAGGGAAAGGGAGTTTCCATTGTGTACTCTCTGAGAGCCTGAATCCGTGAGAAGAGGCCCAGCAGAAGAGCTTTGGAATCAATGGAGGTCGATGATACCTTAAAGAGATCCAGAAAATGGGAAATAAGAAGCAAGAAAACCGTTAAAAGAAGGAAAGTTGATGGTAGCGACAATTTTACGGTGATTCATGACCATGGTTCTCCTTTGCTGAAAACGATTTCGTCAATGAACCTTTTGAACCAAGCGGGACGTTGACTTTTAATGCCGAAGATGGAGCAAGGTGCGATATAAACTATGATGATATTGAAAGCATCAGTGGCTTAGTGAATTTACCTCTGATTTATTCTGTGGGTACAGAAGTATGAGCCTGAATGGTTCGTTATGTGGAATGACGATTAAGCGAATGCTCAGAGGAAATACCGAGGAAGCCCTCTGCATCTGACAGATGATCTACATTTGAACTAGCTCAAGTGCATACAGCCATGAATGATTGGGTGTTTACAAGGCTCGCTCTCCTTTGAAAAAATGAATATTATGCTAACCTGACTTTTGAATGGTGTCTAACAGTTTAATTAATAGGAGTAATCCATTGATGGGAAGGTTCAAGAAATTTCGTATTTAAGAATATCCTATGGACCTTTTCTTGCATTGCAGAAGTACTTTTATCTACAAAGTAGTAAACTGACAGCGCATCAAAATGAATGAGAGCAAGTAAAGAGTATGTATGTTTCTCTAGAGCTATCAGAATTGGTGGGAAGAATCATTCTGTGCTTCTTGCATTGGATACTCGTCAACATCAGCACCGTGAACATTTTGAAGTGGGTATTGTGCCAGTTGCTCATCGCTAAATTCTCTGAGCTGCCCCATCTCATTCTTTTCAGAAGTCTGTTGAGAGGAGAACCCATCATCACCAAAGTGCTCATCGTACTTATAGAAACCCTTACCGTTCCACTCACAGATACGTGGCTCTTTCTTTTTAAAAGTGTGCCTTGCTGCGAAGGACAAATCCCATGCAAAGATGCAGTATAGGGCAAGATAAAAAAAGGCTAATATCCATTCGAAGTAGCTCGAGACGTTCTTGTTTGGTACAAGTTCAAATATCAAGGCAAAAGCGAATGATAAAATAATCCAAACGCTCTTCAAGACTCCTGAGACTCGGAACTTATTCCAATAATGGTGTTCAACATGAATTAACTGGTAATGTTTGCCCATGAGGAAGTATTGCACAATCACACAAATCATTGACAGCATCACAAATATAATGAACACACCAAGCAGTGAATGGTGGATAGTTGGCCATTTTGTTGTCTTGAAGATTGCACAGAGAAGAATTCCAATTTGACCCATTGCTCCTAAAATAGTTGCAGCAGACATGAGGTTACGTTCATTCTTCTTGAACCAGAACTGAAGCTTCCCATTCTTTCTTAAGCGATACTCGGTAATAAGGGTCGCAATGTAACAAATGCCTTGAACACATGCACCAGTGATAAAGACTGGTTGCATGTCTGTTGCACCGATGTGTGAGATGTAAACTGGTGTTTGATGTCTTCCCACAAATGGGTACATTGGGTGTCCTTGAGATGACCAGACTGCCAGCAAAGTAATCAGCATAGCAGTCCAGGACAGTCCACCCACAACGGGGATTAGGAACCACCAATTCTTCGGTTTGGGGAGTTTCATCATAGTCCAGAAAATAACGAAGGCTGAATTGGAAGAATTAGAACTATGATGATGAACGAATAAAACAAAAGCTTTAACAATCACACCACTGAGCTGTATATGGTGGGGTCCAAATCTCAAGAGTTAGGAAAAGGGAACATGGACCCTTAAATCAAACTGAGCAATAAGGATTTGTAGTTTTAGAGAAATTTTGCTGTTCATAGACGATATTTTCTCAATTTGAAGCCAAGATTAGGAAATCTTGCAGTTTTCTGTCTGTCATTCAACATCCTCGATTATAGACACATTTCCAGGGCCACAAGATGCTGACGAACGTCAAGGAGAGATCTGAACAGCAAAGATGAATGGGTGGCAAGATAAACGAAAATGAACAAAGACAAAACAGTTTAACTAGTAATACTTGATATTATGATAGTTTCAGAGTCCGGCGATCCTTTGCACAAGTACTAGGCGCAATATTTTTGTTGTGGTATTCCGAGGGTAAGCGCTTCTAATTGATCATTTTTTGTATTTGTTTGGCGTGTTGTATCTCTCTCATGACTGTATATTGCGATCAGGTATGTCACAAAAATACTCAATCACCAGCAATCCCACAAACACCAATAGGAGGAAATCTGTGTTCACTCCTAATCTGAACAACTCGAATCTGACCGAGGCGTCTTCGCAAACTATCGAACTGGAGAGATTAGAGCAGGAGATCACTTTAACGCTCCAAACAATTGATAAATCATTTTCTAAATCACATAAGATTATTAATGACAAGCTCATACCTATTGTAAAGAAATATCATGCGAATTCGAAGAAAATATGGACCGGTGTCAATTTCTGGAAGACATTTTTAGAGGCGAGTGCAAACGTTGAACTGCGGGGGTACGAGGAAGCTGTGCAACATGAGGATTTTGACAATGAGGTCCCCATAGGGCAAGAAAACGCGCTAAGCGAAAATCAATCAGACTTTGATGATCAAGAAATGAGACAGAATGAAGATATGAGTCCAGTCAAGGTAGGCACAAGTATTGGAACTCATACTATGGGAGGAGATGATGTCTTGATGGAGAGCACCGACTATGCTTTGGACAAGGGAAGTAGAGGCTCTGATTTACAAAGCAATCCAATTATGCCACATATTAACCAGAAGAATATTGGATTTGACACTTCAGATAGTATTATACCATCTCTTCCACCAGTCACTGTTAATTTGACTAATACCAATGAAACCGATGTGAACCAAACTACGCCAACATTACAACAAACAGAGTCAAGACATTATGTTATACATAGTAATCTAGATTCCACCTATAAGCTGCAGGTTTCACCAAGAAAGGTACACAAAAGAGCTTCTGTCGTACACACTTTCTCCCCAAACAAGGCAGTCACTAAAAAGAGAAAATCATTCTATCAACAAAAATTTGATTCATCACCTTTTGAGGCTGAGCCGCCACAACTTCGCTCTGATGTTCAGTTCAGTCCTGTAAGGAGAACTTCTCCATTGCGCAAGTCCCAGGATAAAACAAGTTTTGCTGCTCCAGATGAAGGCGAAACTCAAAGGTTCCCGCTGACCCCCAAATATGGCGCTGGTGGTAACCTACTGAGAACACCTGGACAAGTCGATCGTGTTGCTAAACGCTACAGCGGGAAGTTCCAACCTGACACTTCCAGAGATAAGAACAGTACATTGGCTGATGGGTTTGAGGATTCTGAAGAAGTACCAAACCTCTCTCCTCCAGTCACAATTAATTTTGCAACTGTTCAGGAAGCTATCTCTGGAAGACAGAGTGCTCAAAACATGGTGAAAGAGATGCTCAACAACCTTAGTGGAATTGACGACTCTGGCGCAACAGATAATTCATTGTTTGTTGAGAGAGTTGACAAGGGACAGGAGAGCTTGGGCGATGACTTTGATGCTTTCCTTGACAAGCCTGAAAGAAAACCTAATGACGATAATGACTGGAGCGAGTAAAAGCCTGTTGTGTATAGTTAAGAGCTTTCAGGACTTAGATATTTATGACACTGTGTTTTCCGGTTGGGCCACAGAAATCCTTAGGACATTTTTCTCGAAAAATGACAGTGGCAATCTGTGCTGGTTCAGACGAAGATCTAACCGTTCAACAGGAGAGTGTGACATGGGTAACGCAATGTCTTCTAGTTTCGCCCCAGAGTGTACTGCAGCTAAAAAAGAGTATGATGACTGCTTCAATAATTGGTATTCCGAAAGTGAGTAGTGTTGCCGATGCTATTAGGACCACAGGAGACTAACAAGATTAGAGTTTTTGAAAGGTAAGAGTTTATACAATGAGTGTGATGATCTTTGGCATGATTACAAAGCCTGTGTTGATGTATGTGACGTTTTTTTTCTCTTCGAAGGTGATGCGAATGTGTGTACTAATAAGGAAGGCAGCTGGCACTAGCTAAGAAGGGAATTTTGCCTATGCTGGAAGAAGCTAGAGAGGAGGCCCCATTCGAGAAAGGCGGCCAGTTACAGGAGACAGGCACCAAGAAATAGGGGACTTTTGAAATATGATGGCGCTTGTACATAGTTAATAGTTAATGTAAGAGTTTTGGCGGCAATACCCATCGAAGCTCTCTACCAATTAGGATGGGGCTATTTCTTGCAATAAGGTAAACAGTAAGTTATGAACTGCGAAACGTTGTACTTTTCGATAACTAGATAATGACGATGAACAACAAGTCTATCATCTTTTGATAAAAGGATCCGCAAAAATATGAAATGCGGGCACCAGTGCGCGTTTGGTACAGGTTTCGGCAAACACTCGATCCGTGGAAAAAACAAAAACAATCGTTAGCTACTTGAGGATATTTTGCACCAATCTTGGGTTGATTACGCAGACACAAAACACTGAAATATGAACCCTGGAAGTAACAGAATCCAGCTGCCGCCTTTCCAGCCGATGATGATGGACCATTTGGGCCAACCACCACAGCAACCAAGCCAACAGCAACAGCCGCAACAACAGGGTGGGCCTCCACCCCAACAGCAACAACTACAAATGCAGTATGACAATAGCCTCAACCAAACTTATCGTGGAAACAACGCCGTAGCTGCTATGCCAATGAGCTCACAAGCACCAAACAGCATGCTGTCACTCGCCATGGGGTCTGCACCACCGCAGACAACCAACCTCACAAAACAGGGCAGAAGTAGGCTCAGGGTCAAGAAGGCTTGTGATCGTTGCAAGAGACAGAAGAGCAAATGCGATGGAGAGGTTCCTTGTCAAACGTGTTTGAGGCACAAGCATAAGTGTATATACTCAAGCTCGCAACAGTCAGAGGCATCGAATGGGTCGATATCTGTTCTGGAGACACCTACCCAAGAGGACAATACAACGGATCCACTCGTATCTGACTATACCAGATACTTAGAGAATAAGATCAGAGAAATGGAGGCGTATATCAACCATAATACCTTCGATGCAGATGACATTGAGGAGACGTTTGATAAGAACATGTACACGTTCTCTCAGGACAAGTACCGTGTCATGCGGAGATACCAGAATATTCTTCCTCAAGAACTTGGAAAGTCAATTATTGGTGCCCTTAACAAAGAAGAATCGAAAGACTTACTGATTCCCAGAATCCAATTTTATGGTTGGAACATGTCTGGTGGTCACTTTTTGAACCAGAGAACTCTTCCACCTATGGTTCATTTGATTGACTTGACTCAAGAGTCGAGACTGGGCACCTGGCTACTAGATTACTACATGAAAAATATCAATCCTTTGTTCTCAATTATTCACGAAAAAGTGTTTAGGGACCAATATCGGAACTATATCTCTAACCTTCAAAAGAATGATACCTCACAGTCAACAAGATTGTTTAGTGCCCTGCTGTACTTGATATTTGCTATTTCTATTAGATTTTCCGAAAATGACCCTACATTACCAGTAGATATCAAACAGCAGGTTACACCACAGCTAGAAGAGAGACTTTTTGATTCCGCCTACAACGTTGTGACGCAGCTGAGTTTTGAATGGCAGTCATATGAACTGATTCAATGCTGGATTTTGGTCACTTTGTTCTTGAGAACCACATACCGCCAGAATTCATCCTACATGTCTCTTGGTAGTGCCATCAGAATGTGCAAGGGCATGTCACTAAATATGAACTTTGTACCAGAGAAGCTGGACAAGCCATATGAATGGACTAAGGCAAGACGAGTGTTTTGGCTAGTTTACACTTGGGATAGGCTCCATGGATTCCAGTCAGGCAAGGGTTATGATATTCAAGACAGAACAATTGTGACACCTTTTCCTGATCTCTCTGACGATTCTGAAGATGGATGGTTAAGTAAACCTGCTTTGGCGATGATTCACCTGGCCAGAATATCTGGAGAAATTCAGAACTTCGTTAATGGCCATTACAGAAAGAATACCAGTTTCATTGAGAAAGTGACCGATCAATTGAGTCGCTGGAAGGAATGGTTTAAGGAGAATTCTGATGGCTATGAAGAAATGGTTATTGATCAGGTTTACTTAACGTACCATGACATTATCTTGAACTTCAATAATAAGGTTTTATTTAAACTTGTTGAGAGAAAGTATTACCCTGATGATTCCCAACAACAAATGGAGACCTTGGTCAAACATAGTGGGGAAGTTTTGGAACGGTTTCAAAAAATTGATGCTACAAACCAATTGTTTGTTCCGTGGTGGTTAAACCTCGTGTTGCTATTTAATATTGCTCTTATCGATGTCACATTGATAAATGCGGGGCTGTACCACAGCCATTGTGCTTCCAATCTGGCGGAATCTTTGAAGCTCTTGACAAGGCTGGAACCGAAAGCTCATATGGCAAGAGAATGTGTATGGGCTCTAAAAATGTTGAACCACATGTGTGTGCAAAGAATGACCAAGAGTATACGAGTGCTGAGTGATATTGGTATTGATCATGGATCTGGAAATGTCAACCAAGTCAAGTTTCTACAGTTTGGAAAAGTTGAAGATGAGAGGCCAGCACTTAAGAGAAGGCGCATCGAACAACCACAAAGCGACTCTAGTGGCCCTCAACAAGTTTATCCCGATTCATCCACTGAACAGTTTTTCCAAAACGACAATAACCCAGGTGATTTTGCCCTTGGTAATGTTGACTTGTTGGGTAATTTGAGGTGGTTTGATCAGTGGGTCAATGAATTTGATCACCACCAGGATTGACCATTTAGTCTTCTTATTCTATTTCACTCGTATGTGTTATTACTGATAATTGACAACTACAACGTCAAATTAGACCTATAATATAAGTAGTTAATCACGTGAATAAACTGCTAACAGAAAGTAGAAAGAAATTTTCTAAAAAAATAAAAGAATGACACGGACAGGAATTGAACCTGCAACCCTTCGATTGCACTGATAATTCCAACTGGAGTCGAAAGCTCTACCATTGAGCCACCGCATCATCTTATAGTCTTCTGAGTTACCTTAAAAGGCGCCTTTGTAAACATAAGTGTCCCAAATAGTGAGACCTGATTGGTTAGAAAGTGCTCAGCCTGGTGAAAAAGTTCGGTGAAATTCGTATGGGTAGAACGTTCACTGTACACTGCAAAGTAGTGTCTATATATATATATATAACCATAGCCTACAAGTATTGAGGGGTAATATATTGGAAGCAATATGTGGACGGAGCAATGCGGCGGTGGCATCTCAATGTCGAGTTTTTAATTCAGCTTGACTCATCGTGAACGGAGTTCAAAATTATCAGAGCTGCCGGTCGTAATTGGACTTCAATTCGTTGGAAAAGGAAATAGTACATCCTACTATAGTCGTTAGACCAGTTTTCAAACCCAACGAGATAGCAGGCGGTCCAGGCTTGAAAGTGAGACCTGAAGGTCTGAGTGTAAAGGCACGCAGGCGTACTAGGTGGGATGTCAGGGGCCTGGTGCCTGATGTATGCCTCAACGGTTTTGGTACATCTCGAGCGCAGACTCGCGGCAGATTTTACGTTTCGCTGTCCATAACTGCGGGAAAACCAATATAATTTTGCAAGGTCGCTTTGAGAATTTGCAATTCTACAGGCATTAGGCACAAAGCATTGTGTAGTAGTTAACACAGCTCAGTTACCATAAATGTACGAATTAAGGTCATGCTGCAAAACCAGGCGTTTTGTGAGCCCCACGCGCGTCTATTGTAAAATAGAGCACACGAATTAAAGGCTAAGATCGAGCATTACCTATACAGCCAGCTGCCTCAGAGTTTATTTTCGGCACTTCACCGCACGTACTGCCGAGAATAATCTTCAGTAACTACGGAGACTTGCCCAGCTCGTTCTAATTAAAATAAGAATCCCGTTTAAAAAAGGGGAACCTTCCTCAGGTGCTTAACTGGATAATATTGCTCTAATAACATTGCTAGAAAAAGCTCTCCCTCGCTTAGGCCCGTATTTCACTTGATACCACTGCTGTGATTTCGAATCCTTCCCGGAACTTCTACCACTTCCAGGTAGTGCAGCCAACGCGCCAGATATGGGTAGCCTCCAGATGCACCCGAATGCAGAAAAATGGAACACGAACGGTTTTCATTGGACAGATTGTAAGCAGTTTGCTGTAAAATTATGCACAGCAACGGGAGGCGAAATGGACACAGCGGGCTTTTGCTTCTTTTTTTTTCTCTTTCCCATCAACATAATCTTTTTCTTTTCCTACAACAACTAACAAGAACGAATCTTGCACGGATCGCCACTGGGTTCCTTGCTGCAGTTCATCTCACCCACAGCCTCATTTCAAACCAATTTATCGGTCCTAGTGAAAGCACCCGTGCGCCACCGTCCTGCCTCTGTTCGCTTGTTTACAAATAGAACCAACAACAACAACAACAACAACAACAGCCCTATTTTAAAAAGCAAGAACAATGTCTGCTCTCCCACCAGTCAAACCTGAAGGGGAGGATGCTTCTGGTACTACTTCAGCCGCTGTTAATACTGCAGTCGAGAATTCAGCCACTGACTCCAACAACCATGCAAAAAATGAAGCAGGCCCGGCCCAGTCAGGCACTACCTTGGATGATCCAAACAGATATGTTCAGCAGCCTCAAGATCAGTTGCAACAACAGCCCCAACAACCTCAACAGCAAGCTCAACAGACGCAACAACCTGGAGCTCAACAACAACAGCCGTATACTTACTATTCCTATCCGCCTACTTACGGTCAACAGTATCATTACCCATACTATCAAACCAACCCAATGTCCTCCCAAAATGCAAACGCTGCCTCCACTGGAGCCATCAGCCAGGTTCAACCGGGCTATAATTCGAACTACGCAGACTATTCGAGAGTTTCTTATGCTCAAAACTATATGCCTGTTTACCAAAACTCTGTGTTGAATGCTTCTTCTAGTGGCTTACAGACTGGAATGCTTCAACAATCGAACGGTGCTATTTCTGCCCAAGTTTCTGCTCCAACTAGTTCTACTATTACGCAGCCAGTTGCTGCATCAACGAATGCTGCTGCTCAATATGTTCCCACTAATGGTCCTGCAACAACTAACGCAGTGGGCCAGGTCCAACCTCTCGGTTCCAGACCAAGAGTTACCACAACTATGTGGGAGGATGAGAAAACTTTATGTTACCAAGTTGATGCCAATGGTGTGTCTGTTGTTAGAAGGGCGGATAATAACATGATCAACGGTACAAAACTGTTGAACGTCGCTCACATTACAAGAGGTAGAAGAGATGGTATCTTGAAGTCCGAAAAAGTTCGTGACGTAGTTAAGATTGGTTCTATGCATCTGAAGGGAGTTTGGATTCCTTTTGAGAGAGCACTAGCAATGGCTCAGAGGGAGGGTATTGTGGATCTACTGTATCCCCTTTTTGTTAGAGATATTAAGCAGGTGATCCAACAAGGTTCCACTACTCAACCACAATCCAATCCGGTTGCACAGACCCCGAATGCTCCATGGACTTATCAACAAACTCAACCTGCTCCTTCCCAATTACCTCAATCTTCTATCCCGCAGCCAACACACGCGACACACACGCCGCAACAGCCTTCTGCCACCCAGAGCCAGTCTCAGCAGCCGACACCATCTCACGCCCAGTCTACATTGCAGAGCACATCACAGCCACAAGTTGCAGGCCAATCTCAACAACCAACAAAAGTTTCTCCATATTTGACTCCAAACTCGTTGTCGAATTCTTCTTTGCCAGCCGATTCTAAACAGCAGGCGCCCCAATCATTGCCTCAGCAACAGCCTGGCATATCCCAGTACACAATTCCACAATTGGGATCTGGCCCACAACATATTCAACAAGGATACTACGGCTCGCAGTACCAGTATTACCCTCAATACCAATACAGTGGTGGCTACAACTCCACTGTCCAAGGCTCAACCAGCACACAGGCATCCTCTACTCCTTACCAATATGCTCAATATGGGTATGGTTACGCTCAGCAATACCAAAATCCCCAATTTGACGACAAGGAGTCGAAGCAGCAGTGAATCTATCCAATAGGGCTTTGATTGTGTCTTTTTAGCTTTTGCTTTTCTACATTAAAGGTTCAGTAATTGAATTCCCCATTATCTAGGATACCATAGTTGTATCATTTGGTCAATTTGTTAGATCGATTATTTTGGAGTGTTTTCAATCCGGATTTTCTGATCTTTTGTATCCCATTTGCATAAGAAACAGTCGTGTTTTGATAGCGTGATCCGCTTTTGGAATCCACATGTGTAATCCATCATGTACAGTATTTTGATTACTTTGACCTACTATGTATTTGTCTACGGAATAGTATCGCGTATCACCTTGTAATAATCGGACCCTTGTCCTTTCTATATATATGAACCTAAAAAACCTAACAAATAAACATCCAGTACCCAACGAGAACAAAAAAGAGACATAGTGCAAATACACAAAGTCTAAAAAGGGGTATCAAAATCAACGAGCAACATCACAAATAATATATCAACACATACCAAGAGGGCGAGAAAGAAAAGAATGGTCATCAAACATGTCATCTACCTAAATCCCAGAAAATCACTACTGCTTCTCAAAACTTGGAAGATCCAAACTCTTGATGCTTGGCAGCTGGATATTTGGAGTTACAGGGTTCATCTTTGGACTCTGGAGTGGCGTATCAAAAGGCGTCTCACTCAGCTGAAACATCGTTGGAGAGTTTGGTCTCGATCTCTTCAACACACGCTGGTCATCATCAATAACGGTATTAGATGGACCATTAAAGTGATGGTGTTGGAACAAAGTGGAGTTAGATAAGGATGTGCGTAGTGAGGTGTAGATGTTTGGGGATGATGAAGACAGAGGAGTCATTCTTTTTAGATTGGATAGCGCGTTCAACGGGTTGTGGGAATGACTGTGTGCCATCGAAGATAAAGAGGTAGATGAATTCGATTTAGAAGTCAATGGTGAGATGTTAGCAGGAGAATTGTTGGAGGAGGAGAAGAGGGACGAAGTTTGAAAGGACTGAGAAGACATTGACTTCATAATCTTTGGAGGGGACTGGATGTTAGGTAGATGAATTTGGTTTCCATTGCCATTATTTCCAAAGAGAGATGGTGGTTGAATTGGAGGCAGGCCGCTTTGGGTGATTTGAGTTGGGGATACAATTTGTGGTTGTTGGTGCTGATGTGGAACAAGAAAGTGGTGTTGTGGCAAAGGCGCCTCCAAGTGTTGAACAGGAGCAGGAACTGGTTGCGGCAAAGGAGCAACATAGTAAGTAACGGGTTGGTTTAATGCTGCAATATTGGAGCTGGACTTGCTGTTCTTCTTCGTTCTGATGTTCGAATGTATTCTTGTGTGTCTTGTAAGCTCGTCGCTTCTGCTGAACTTTTTAGAACAGAAGTTACACTTGAATGGCTTCTCACCAGTGTGGATTCTCATATGTCTGGTCTGATGCTCCAATCTATGAAAGGCTTTAGAGCAGATATTGCAGACGTATGGTCTTGTTGCATCGTCAGATTTCGCCTTCACATTGGTTGAAGGAGGGGTTGGCTCTGAGGTTTCGGCTTGAAAGGCGTTAGCCCCAGTGGACAGGGATGGTAGTGTCTGCTCGTCATTCATCATTGTGTGGAAAAGCGAGTTCGATCAAATAAGACTATTAAGACCACTCTACCTTGTACGATAGAGTATTTGCCAGTGATATTTAGTGGAACTGTGGAAATGCGGTTTTGGTGGATTTAAATCTTAGGAAAACAGTCAGAGACAACGGTTCTATTTCGATAGCGCAATGGAAAATCTTTTTCACGATAAACGGTTCGGACCGCATTTTCATGCAGTCCGGAAAAACTCAACGTGCACAAAAGAAACGAGAATTGGAGGCTTAGGTAAGCTCTAAAATGTCTTCGTGGGGGCTTTTCATTTCTAACGACAATATCATGAATGCCAGTTGTAGGTGCTGCTGTGTCGTTAGCTTTACTTTGAGATAGAGGACTACTGTTAGAGTGTAGACTGGTTTAACATTAGGGGTACAACCCATGAGGGGCATGACCATTCAGTGTTCCGCATTGTCCGCACAAGGGTCCGTCCGCGTTTTGTAAAGTGTTGCGTCTGTTTCGGTGCAATAGTCGCTAATCAGATGTGATAGTGAGTGTTACACCGTTAATTGTTGCGCGATAAAGACCATGTAAATCTTATGTGATCAGCCATCTGGGATGGACCATGACTCCTCAATTACCTACGAAACTACGTTATTTCGTTACGTGCGAGTTTTCAACAGTATCCTTGTATCTTGGACTTAATCAAACGGAAACGGAGGTTGTTGTGTTGTAGCTTTTAACTGTCCATAAAATTAGCCTAATGTTTGAAGCGTGGTCCCACACTCAATCACGCACGGACGCTCGGATGTAGCTTGTCTGGGGTACATCTCATTATCCGACTCCAGTGGCAAAACACTGGAGAATGTACCCCACCCCCGCAGTACATGCGGACTAATAGTACTGTAATAAGATAAATCCAGGGAACTTTGATACCCCGAGCCGACAAATAGCCTATTTACAGGTTTACTGCTGAACTGGCAAATCCAACCTATTTACGCCCCATACACACATCTGCATTAAATTATGTAACGTCCTGTGGCGTGGAGATTGAAAGTGTTGCCTGGTCGGAGAGGCAAGCTCGAACCTCTGCCTAAATCTATTCTGAATTTAAAATTCCTGTGCAAGATAACTAAAACGGTGCCTCTATTTAAGCCTGTTGAATGTAATCACCTCGAAAACCCAGGGGGAGGGTTAAAGCCCTTTGGAGCACCTGCAAACCCTGGAATGCTTGATCTTACTGGATTGCTCAGTTTTATATTGTCATTCTTTTTTGACAAGCTGGAAGTCGATGCACTAGCTGAGCTCTTGATTGGCTTAATCACGCCCGATCCCGCCTTGAGTTTCAACCTTTGCATGGCGGTGACAGGTGGTGCTTCCGCAGTAACAGATATTACATGCTCCCCCCTGAGGATTACAAGTCCCAGTAGTCTCTTCTCCTCCTGTATCAATTTTGATTCTGGTTGTTCTGCCTTTTCTCTGGCTCTGTCCTTCAATGATAGTAATGATTTCTTTGTGAGTCTGTACTCCTCTGTGTTTGCCAGAACAAGGTTGTAATGTTTGTCAAATGCTAGGAGTTCACCAATAAGCTCACGGGAATCAAGTGTTATCACTCTGACTTTGTAGTTTATGATATCTGTCTGTCGATGTTTTGTTAGTATAAGGGATGTAATAAAAAAGGATGCCAATGACTTACGAGTCTTTGCTTCTTGTTGGATGTAGTTGGTGACTAAAATGTTAGTATATCAAGTAATGACATCATATAGAAAAAAAAATATAGCATACCATTGCTCTTCACCCAATTGTATCGTAGATGGTCAATAGAGAAAACTCCAAGATCGTCATGCTAGTAGTTTCTTTTCAGGAAAAATTGCAATATATGCTGACATAATCGGACTCGGCGCGTTTGTCAAATTCAAATCGATTCGCCAACAGCAACAACTATTTAACGTGCCAATTTATCCCAAGCAATGTCTGAAGAAGCTAAGGAAACTCAACAAGAAGTTGAAAAGACTACTGTCACAACTCCTGGTGCGAAAGAGGAGACTGAATTGAAGAGAAAAGCACAGGGAGGTGAAAAGAAGGAGAAAAAGAGACGCAGAAGACAATACGATGATGCCCCAGAGGAGGAAGAAGAGGAAGAAGATGTAGATGATGAGGAAGATGATGCGAAATTAGATGCCAAACTAGAAGAGGATGATGATGAAGAAGATGATCTTGCTGAGATTGATGCATCCAACATCATTACAACCGGCAGAAGAACGAGAGGGAAAACCATTGATTACACCAAAACCGCTGAGAAATTGGATGCTGAAGGTAAAGGTGCTGCTGATGAGGATGAAGAAGATGATGGCGACTTCAATGAAGCTAATGAGACTAAATAGTAGGCTCCTATATCAAACAATAAGGCTATCTGAAACCTGATGCGTACTGTTTTTCATCATACTATATCTTCATTAAAATCACTAAAAACAGGCGCCGACAAAGCACATACGACGAATAAACATAGATACAGATATCCATCAATAAAAGAAAAGAACTTCCAGCAAAAGAAGTTAATTATGGAACCTTGGAATAAAGGCCCAGGACGTGAGCAATGATCCCAGAACTTCCATGATTATGCAAAAATCAAATAAAAACATCAAACCTAAAGCTTTATAGTCATTGTAGGGTAAGTACTATTACCAAAGGAGCAGATCTAACAGCAATTATTGCTCTTCTTAGTGTTCTCATTGCCTTGAGTGGGGGTCAACGAAATCGTTTGACCTGTTGGTGGCTTAGCAGCACCAGATGGATAGTCTGATAAATCAAATTGGTGCTTGGAAACCATTTCATAGATAGACTTCAGTAACTGTTGAAAAGATAAGTCAACATTTGATGCATCCAAAGCAGAGGCCTCAGTAAACAACAATTGATTTTCAGCAGAGAAGTTCTTAGCTTCGTCAGTTGGAACGGCTCTCAAATGATCCAAATCAGATTTGTTACCAACCAATTCGATGACAATGTTTTCATCCGCATTCTCCTTCAATTCCTTTAACCACTTGTTCACATTCTCGTAACTCTCAGATTTCGAAATATCGTAGATGATTAATGCACCAACTGCACCTCTGTAGTAAGCACTGGTAATCGCTCTGTAACGCTCTTGACCTGCAGTGTCCCAAATTTGCGCTTTAATCTTTTTACCATCGATCTCAATTGTTCTGGTAGCAAATTCAACACCAATCGTGGATCTGGTATCCAGTTTGAATTCATTACGGGTGAATCTCGAAAGCAAGTTAGACTTACCCACACCTGAGTCACCAATCATAACAATCTTGAACAAGTAGTCGTACTCGTAGGAATAGTCGTCAGTCTCAGCCATTATATGTGTGTTAGTTGTGTCTTTGTAGGTTAATTAAGCCTGGTGAATGAGTATAATCTCAGAGAAAGAATGGGAGGGCAACTTCTGGGAGTAGTGCGATATGGACAGTATAGCCAGCACCTTAGCGTTTTACTAGATATCGTAGGATCAACTAAGTGGTGACTGGTTTTAATGAATGTCCCCCGTACCAGTTGTCCATTTTTTTGGTTTTTAACAAAAACTAGCCACAAACGAGTTCGCGGTGTCTGAATCTGGAAAATTCCCCATTATGGGGACTCTTTTACCTGAATGGCGCAAACTCTCGAACACGAACAGCGACTCAAATTTAGCTCCGCGAATTTTCACGATGGAGAGACGCGTTCAGACTTTTCTCGAAAACAAAAAGGCAAAAAGGAAAGATTTCAAGTACCTCCAGGCTTGATATTGATCACACAATCACACTGTCTGTATTGCCACACTTCTCCATTGATTGTTTGTCTTTTGTTTTGCATTCTGTGCTGTCTTTTTTTGCCCTTGAAATAATTTGTTTTTCACTGGAGTTGACAAATCCAAACACGATATAGAAGCAATGAGTGAACCCAAAATTGATACGCTTGCTTTCAAGCGAAGAATCTCAGTGATCCAGAAGAAGATTGGCGATGATAAATTTGCAGGTGCTGATGGTTTTCTGGTTGTGATTGGCTCGGCTGATGATCAAAACCCATATCAGAAGGGCACTGTCCTGCATAACTGGTTACTAGGCTACGAGTTTCCAGCAACAATCATTTTAATTACCAAGGACAAGACTGTCTTTATCACGTCTGCAGGCAAAGCTAAGTATCTGGCCGGTATTAAGGGTAACAATGTGGAAATCTGGACTAGAACTAAAGATGCAGAACATAACAAGAAACTCTTTGAAGATTTGACCCAATCACTCGAATCCATAAAGAAAATTGGTTATCTACCTAAAGACAAATACCAAGGTAAGTTCATTCTGGAATGGGAACCTATTTTTGAAATAGTAAAACCCAAATTGGAACTCATCGATGTCACAGTTCCATTATCCGAGTCAATGGAATCCAAAGACGATGATGAGCTCAAAAGGTTAAGATTAGCATCCAAAACCTCCTCGCTCTTCATGGATTACTTCCAAAATGAAATGGTCAGTATTGTTGATGAAGAAAAAAAGGTATCTCATGAGAAATTAACAGAGAAGGTTGAGAACCAAATTGACAGAGATGAATTCCTAAGAAAATTAAAGAAGAAATTAGGCCCAGAACTAGACATTGACCAACTAGACTGGTCATATACTCCAATTATCCAATCTGGGGGTAGATATGACCTGAAGCCAAGTGCGCAGTCCAATAGTGATAATTTGCATGGTGGCGTTGTCGTTTCTTCCCTTGGTATCAGATACAAATCTTACTGTTCCAATATTGGTCGCACGTTTTTGATTGACCCAACTTCTGAGGTTGAGAAAAATTACGATTTTTTATTGCAGGTCCAAAAGAAGGTTATGTCATCGTTAAAAGAGGGATCCACTGGTTCTTCAGTGTACAATGCCGCTCTTGCTTTTATCAAGAACGAGAGGCCAGATTTAGAGAAACATTTTGTCAAGAATGTTGGTTGGTTGATTGGGTTGGAGTTCAAGGATTCATCATTCATGCTGAATGCCAGGAATGAACGTGTTATTCATGACAAGTCGACCTTCAACATTTCTGTTGGTTTCCATAACTTGTCCAATGAGGCGTCCAGAGATCCGAAGTCGAAGACTTACTCCTTGCTCCTAATTGACACTTTTAAGCTCCAGGATGGTGAAGTCACTGCTTTGACTGACCACAGCAAGGTCAGGTCGGATATCTCTTTTTACTTTAAGGAAGAGGATAATGTCAAAAAGGAGGTTGAAGACTTGGGTGATTTTGCGGGATCTGGCATCAAGAGAGAGACAAACGGCGCTCTGCCTACTAGAAATTCCAAGATTCTCAAGTCCAAGCTACGTACTGAGACCAAGAATCATGATGAAAGTGATGAGCAACGTCAGAAGGCCGCACAGAAGGCGCTTCATGAAAAGAGACAGAGGGAAGGTCTATCCAGATTCAGTGATACCAGTGCAGCTGACCCAAATGAGAGCAAGGTTGTCTTCAAAAAATACGATTCTTACATTAGAGAGTCGCAGATCCCATCTGTGGTTAAGGATTTGAGAATCCATGTCGATCTGAAGAATCAGACTATCTTGATTCCGATCTCTGGTAGGCCAGTTCCATTCCACATTAACTCCTATAAGAATGGTTCTAAGAACGAGGAAGGTGAATATACTTACCTAAGATTGAACTTCAATTCACCTGGTGTTGGAGGTAACACCTCGAGAAAAGAGATCCCATACGAAGATGACAACACTAAGGAGTTTATTCGCTCTATCACTCTAAGATCTAAAGACACTGAACATATGCATGACGTTTTTAGAAAGATTCAGGACTTGAAGAAGGAGAGTGTCAAGAGAGAGGCTGAGAGAAAGCAATTGGCTGACGTTGTTGAACAGGCTAAGTTGATTGAGGCCAAGCCTGGTAGATTGAGAAGACTCGATAATGTGTTTGTTAGACCATCTCCTGATACCAAGAGAGTTCCTGGCTCTTTGTCTATTCATGAGAATGGTTTGAGATATCAATCGCCATTGAAAAATGACTCCCGAATTGATATTTTGTTTTCCAATATTAAGCATTTGTTCTTCCAACCTTCTAAGGATGAGCTGATCGTTATTATTCATGTCAACTTGAAAACTCCGTTGATGATAGGTAAAAAGAAGACGCTTGATGTTCAGTTCTACAGGGAAGCGAGTGACGTTACGATTGATGAGACCAATGGAACCAGAAGAGGTGGTCAAAAGAGAAGATATGGTGACGATGATGAGTTGGAACAAGAACAAGAGGAGAGGAGAAGAAAGGCTCTTTTGGACAAGGAATTTAGAAGATTTGGTGAATTAATTGCTGAGAGTTCTCAAGGCTTGGTGGATCTGGATATTCCATTCCGAGAATTAGGTTTCCAGGGTGTTTCGTCCAGAGCTTCCTCTTTTCTCATGCCGACGAGAGATTGTCTGGTTCAGCTAATTGATCAACCATTTCTAGTTGTTGCTCTAGAGGAAGTTGAAATTGCTCATTTAGAGAGAGTTCAATTTGGTTTAAAGAACTTTGATCTTGTCTTTGTATTTAAAGATTTTGGCAAACCTGTCGTCCAAGTTAATACGATCCCGATGGAGGCACTCGAAGACGTCAAAAATTGGCTGACCGACATTGAGATTCCTTACAGTGAGAGTACCATCAATTTGAACTGGACACAGATCATGAAGACACTACAAGCTGATCCAAAGCAATTCTTTTTAGATGGCGGTTGGTCCTTCTTAGCTGGTGATTCTGACGACGACGATGAAATGAGCGAGGAGGAAGAGTCGGAATTTGAAGCCAGTGATTTAGATCCGAGTGATGAGGATGTTGCCAGTGAAGAAGATTATAGCGATGGTGGAGATGATGGATCAGGAAGTGACTTCTCTGGGGATGATGATGAGGAAAGTGAAGGTGAAGACTGGGATGAGTTGGACAAGAAAGCTGCTAGAGCAGATGCTGGTCAGAATTTTGACTAGACCAGTAGCCCTTCTGTACAGTAATGGAATAGCGCGTTCACAGAAAATATGTTGTAAGAATAGATAGATGTAAAAATTATTATTATTGGGTGACATCTTCATTTAGAGATGTCTCTATTTAGAGGGTTAGTGTTTGGTGGGGGGTAGACAGGCGATTGTGGAAGCTGGGGTAGAGGCAACTGCTGAAACTGAATTAATGGTGTCAGTTCATTATAGCTGTACTGAGGTCGCGGCTGGGTCACTGGTTGCAAATGATCGGGTATCCGTGGCAAAGCTGAGAGAGGAGGCACTTGTGGCTGATATTGGACTGGTATTGTTGATGTAGCAGTCATTGGAAGTTTCAGGAGCTGATGTGGTATTTGATGAAGGCGATTTTGTGGTTCAGAGATTTGGCTCAGATGGTGGTTCATCATTCCAGGAGGCTGGCTTCCATATTGATATTGTGAGTGGTCATGAAGATGAGGTGGTTGGTGTGGAGGAGGATGTCGGTGTCGGTTTTGGTAATGTTGCGGTAGGGCGTCTTGAATCTTGATCACTGAAGGAGCGTGTGACATTGCTAACACTTGGTTCGATGTGCTAATTGGCGATGGGGATGGAAGTTGGGCAATAGCTGGTGCCAGTTTGCGGTGTTTGTAATGTTGCTCTCTAGCAGATGATTCCTCTGATTGGGTTGAAGTGCTCGTTGTGGAAGAGCGCTTTTGAACAGGTCTCTTGCGTTGCCTGATACGGGCCCCTTGTTTGAAGAGAAATGCAGTGAGTGGTGTTGAAGGGGTCGAGCCTGGGAACTTCTTTGGTGTAAATACCTGGAATTCACGCGAAGTTATCTCACTGCGTTTGTGAATACGGCCACCAGTGACCTCAAAAAGGTCAAACTTGAGTTTGAACCGACCTACTTTCTTCACAGATAAATCTGAGAACACAAAAGTCGTTGCAAAATCAGTCGAACGTATACTTTCTTGTGGGAGCGCTTTCCTAAGGAAAGAGTTTGCTGGTGATGCAAGTTTTAGTGGGATAGACATACCAGAGGACACTTTGGTGCCAATTAATAAGTCTTCCAGGGATTTATCGTTTTGTTGATGGGTGCGAAACAGGTGGGAGATATCTTGTTCGTCATCAGAGCGCAGGCGTGCAATCACAAAGAACGTAGAGTAATGTGTCCAAGAGGGGACCTTGTGCCTTGACAAATCACGAATCACCCGAAGTTCATCTACACGCTCCACTGATTTAGGATCATCTGAATTGGCCAGCCCATTAAGAAATGTATCATTAAGAACAGTGTCATAAGAACAGTTCCCTTTGGGAAGAAATCCACCAACTCTGAGTTGGAGGACAGGTGGTGGATGGATCGGGCGGTGCTCAGCGAATGGAGGAAATACCCTAGTAGGCATTGGCGGTGTAACTTTCGCATGAGAAGGTTGCTGAACAAGTTCCAATGAGAGCTGAGGATCCTGGGGACGATGAATTTTGCGTATTCTCCTTACTGATCTTCCTCCTTGTTTAGAGACCATCTTGGACTCGATGAGCACGTGCTCGTCCTTCTTAGTCGCTGGTGAAGAGGTGGGAGCGGCAGTAGAAGCATCAGTACCGACATTGTTGGAAGTCCCGCTGAGAAGGAAGCCAATGCTTGACTTGTTCACGACATCGACCATAGTATCGTGCGTGTGACCTTTACTGTCTCAGTTTCGTGGGGAAAGGAGATGGCAGACGGCAGCTGAAGGTTGCTGGCGAAAGCTCAATCCACAGTGGTTAGTATTTTAATTGTGGCGGTAGCTGTTTTTAATGCCTTTGGAAGAAATCAGTTCCAGATTTTGCGGTTCCAAAATGATGATTTTAGAGAACAAAAGTGAATCAAACTTTGTTAGGAGAAGGGAAGAGAGCTTGTAATAGATTGATGCAAAAGCACGTACTCCGACGCAGCTGTACTGCATAAACATGCACAATAATCCAGCGGAGGGTGACAAAGTTCATATACGAACGGTAGAAGTGGTGATGGTCTTCCCGAGAGGTACACTTATTGGGCCAGAAATCAAATAATCTGATGCGGTAATCTCAACTGTGACCTAAATCCACTTTATATATCGCCGCAAATTGATTTAAGGCTTCGCTGGTGTGTTGATCATATATATTTTCCCAATGTGTCAAAGTTATTAGTACGGTAAACATAATACGCTATAAACTCTTCAGTCTTGTTGTAAAAAGTGATACATTGCAGTTAATATATGCGCAAGGTTTATATAAACAGGATTTCGAGAAGGATACATCGCTCCTTATATATAAGCCTGAATTCAAACCGCCATAAGTTGTCTCTTTTGATATCACAAATAGCGCAACCTGGCGAGCGTAATAAACCGACGAAGCATGCCTTGTGTATACTTCGAAATCATGTTTCAGGTGTTTTCTTTTTCCATTGAATTCATGGACTGATGATGGTAGCTATGAAGACCCCCGCAGATACTGTCCAGCTTCAACAATAATAGGAGAGATTCAAATTCGTCCGGCGGAAATCGGAATTTAAGGATAATTGAAACTACCAGGCAAATTTGTGCAGCCAGCTCTATCCAGCAGAGTAAGTGTCTTCAACTTTACTCACATTCGCTCGAACAATCTGCAAGGGAGAGGGCACATCATATTCCAGAACTGTTTACAGATCCGGAGAGAAGTTATGTAAATCGATGCAGTGGAAGTTGTAGCGGAAATAGTTTGTTGAAGCGAAATTTTTCACTACATAGCATTACTAGCATGAAACATATTTCTGCTTGTCTATTAATATCTCGATCTCCATACAATCTGATAGAAGGATTTTAGGAGGAATAGATTCATTTTGGTGTGTCCAGAAGAGAGCGAAATACATTGTTCCGCAACTGCCTCAATCGAAAGTAATCACTCAACGTCATGTATAAGTGTCTATGGTTTATATGCATCTCGTACCTTGTGGGACAAAACTGCTACCAATTCGCAACTTTCTTCCAAAACCAAGTTAAGAAAAGGTGACCAACCATACACCGGTATATCAGGTAAACTGCACAACGTCATCCATAATTTTGATGCATACAAATCCGCTGTATGCCGCGCGCGCGCCTATGTGGTAGATTACCAAAAACGTTTGTTCATCAGCAAGCTAAACGCCGTTTCATGGGCTATATATAGCAGAAAGCAAGCCAGAAACTCAAATATGTCCTGAATCTTGATAGCACATACATGGTATATGTAAGTTTGCGCGTGTCATACGTGCTGAAACATAAAGATGGAACAACCCTATGTAGATCTCGCACTATCTTTTCCAAAACTATAAAACCGACAGCGTTAAAATCATTATTGGCCAGATTGGACAGAGAAGAGGAAGATCTGGCATTTTTGCAGCACTGCCTGAGCATGGATCTTCTAACATAATAGCCTAATTAAACTAATTGAAATCGAAAGGATGTAGCAGGCATTATCTGTTTTTGTGACCTTGAGCCACAACCAAGCTTGGATGCAGCTCATTCAGCTCAGTACCTCCAAAAGTGATTATATAGAAATGAGCCTTGTGATCTTCAAATCTAGTCGTCTAGAGTCAACAACAGTTGAACGGAACAACAAAGTAGGCATCAGGATCATTCTATATCATGCTTCCATGATTTTTAGCAAATATCGACCAGGGTTGGAATTCGGCAAGCACTTCGAAGCAGAGCTTCGTAAAGTGTAAATTTTCTGTGGCATCCTGTTCTTAGAAATTCCTTGTTTCATCGAGCGTTGTAGCTCCAGCTAATTTAACGAAGTAGTCTCATTAGCAGAAAGAACGAATCATACTTTAAATTTATGGTCTACGGATAGTTACAACATACTCATTAGTGCGAGCGTCGATTGATGTTTATGTTTACCCTCACACCTGCCCCCTTCCCGCTTTGACAATGTGAAGAGCTAATCTACCAGTATTTTTAATTGAGTATACACTCATGTTATCTGCTCCTAATGGACTCGTTTTGTTGTACAAGCTTTGAGATTATAACTATTCATGGAGTGGCGCTCTATCTTTCCAGCATCCGTGGAACTACCCGGTGTCAAATAAAAATAAAGAAATCGACATTGACCGCGAGGTATGGCGCATTGCTGGGATCGTTTAGTGTGTGAATCAATGGGCTACAACATGATCGGTATCATTGAGTTTTGAATAACCCTCGTCCATATCTAATCGTCGCATGCCGCTTCTTTGGACCCAATGTATAAGCATTTCAAAATCACTGCTTACTTTGGGTCTCATGTATCCATTTGTACTATTTCAAAAGCCTAGATTCCAGAAGTGCCTTTTTTGACCCTTTCCTAATGTTATCAAGAGTTCGCATAAATGTATGCTTAACTTATTTTATGAGCTATGAGGACCCCAGTTTCAGATCCCAAGTCCTGCTCCAGCCTGGATCTGCCAAGGACATATTCATCTTCTACGTTTAGTATTTAGGACCGAGGCTTTTATGTGCAGCAAGGTTGAGCTGAATGGCCAAGTCGTAGTTATTTTTAAATCTTAGACAATTGATACCAAATTACGATGCATGTATTTATCAATTTTCATGGTAGTTCTTTTTGCCTATAGATTTACTGTATCGGGCTCTCTTACTCTGACTCCTAAAGTTAAAAAAGAATTGAAAAGGCGTTCAAGATTACCTGAGATTGACAGGCACTCATGAGCACATACGCACTGTCATGTTAGTTTAACGTTTCGTTTACGTTTAAAATCTATTTAAGTCAAGACCGTTAAGCAGCGGCCTGTGTTGTGTTGTTTAAAACCACAGTTTTTACAAGACCATCTTCGATGAGAAAATGCTGGATTATGTTAAGGCACAATAGCAAGGGAAATTGAGGAGGAGTGGACGCGTGATGAGCTCCTACTACACCGATGGAACTGGGCTTATTGTAAGATGTGCAATTCTAGAAGTGAAGTGGGATTCGTAACCATGGCAACATTATGTGGCTGTGCCATACGTTGAAAAAGCAGTCATGCTTTTGGTTTTCATCTACTTGACAAGGCTAGATATTCTAAAGGTTTCCTCTTCAGCATCATTCTCAAAATCTCCTCTGTCCTTCACGTATATATTCCCCTTCAAACGTCATATCAATTTAACGATCAGGGCTGAGCTGTCTCTTTTATTACTGAGCAGTTTTCGATTAAACTTCAAAAAGTCCAAGAGTTTTTATCAGGATCGATATTCAAGATAATTTCTTCTACGATCTCCACCTGTTTCACTTTATAGCAATTCCATATATCATCGAATCAATCAACATGGCACCTGCTCTCAAAGAACAAGTTACCGACGAGCTTCTTAAACGTTACTGGTACTATGACGCGTACGGCAACAGAAGGTGGAGAAGTTCGTCACCATGGTGGTTGGTATTCGCAATTGGTGTTCCGGTGTTTATCCTTGTGCTGTTGTGCCTGGCCAGAAGAAGCAACTTGAATAGACGCAAACAAGGTGCACAGCCGATTCCTTATACCGGCTGGACCACCTTTGGTGGCGGCCAACAGCAACAGTACCAACAGAATCCACCATACCAGCCACCACAACAGCAGCAACCATACTATAGCTATGGCCAGCCGCCACAACAAGATCAACAATACTACAGTTACAAACCTGAAGGTGATTCTCAGAATCCACCGCCGGAATATGACAGACCAGATGGTCCTCCTCCAGGCGTTTGTCCTAACGATTCTACAACTGAGCCTTACGACAGACCTGACGGTCCTCCTCCAGGCACCACCAACTACCCATCATACCCAACCGAGACCTTTAAAAGATAAAGAGACATGGTTCAATTCTGTTTGGGGGTTTGTTTTTGATTTCTAGTGACTCAACACTTATCTTTTAATATGTTGTTTGTGATATTATCGGAAGGTTTCCATGTAGTACTTACTATCTAGACACATGTATTCATAATAATCATTCGCTTGGATTATATGCGATAAACATAGGGCCATTCATTTTTGTCTTCTCTGCTAGCTCATCCTCAGCTATTTTCTGCTCCCTTCGTATATCCTTAATCATGTTTCCAACATCACGAGTAGACGTCTGTTCCTCTCCCAAATCAAACCAACTGGCCCCAATCACCAGATCTATAGATGGCGTCAGCTTGTGCAAGTTTCGGGCTACTCTCACTTTGCCATAATCAGTAGCAACAATCTCTTTGATATGTGTTTTGATGTAGCCCGCATTGCGCCCTTCTAGAGCTTTTCTCTGTGCAATATGCGACAAAATACGTGACTTCTTCTTCAAGTGATGAGTGGGAATGTCGATTTTATGAGCGATGACTTTGTTGAATACCACAACATGTTGATCAAAGTGGTAATCGACTTCAATAAATCCGTCGCATTCCAAAGGTGGCACTTTTGGTGTCTTGCGCCTTCTCTTCTTCACCTGTTCATCCCCTGCATAAGGTCTTGGTGTAGTGTTCAGATTCTTCTTAGATGGGGTATCATTGATGCAACACATGTACGTGGCACGATAACTGTGCATTACCTTGGTACTTGAAACTGGTGATCTCTTTCCTTTAAAGAAATGCCCCATATGTAGCCATAGCTTCAAAAATTGGTCAAAGGTGAAGCTGTATTGGGTTATAACTCCACTGTTAGATCCATCAAATATGTTGTATGTTAGCTGTGCGAGTATCTCCTTCTCATCAATGCTGAGGTCAGCAGTGTCGATTTTATCAACAAGGCCGAGAAATGTCTTGACAACAACATCTTGATTGAACTGAAGTTTCTGTAGCTCATTATGTAGGCAATTTGGGAGTGGTCGCAGTTTATCGGAAAAAGGAATCTTTTTGTATATATTAGATTCTGTCATTTAGTCTGTTAGCTAGTGCCAGTAGCTTTTCTGTGTTTTCGGACACTGCTTCTGACGAGATTTTTTTGAGTGTGGAATCCCGTTTTTCTAGACCTATGCCGTTGATCTGCTAAATTGGGACAGACTCGCGAATATTCCTGGATTGAGTCATGTTATCACCGCATTCGGAAATCTCAGATTTTGACGTTTTTTTGGCCTTTTTTGGGTACATGACAAAAATCTTTGAGACGTTATCAATCACTTGCGCTTTGCACTTCACGCTGGAAGGTCAATCCTACATATACATCTGACAAGCTAAGATATTTCAATATGAATTCGGAGCTTTCTATTCTTTTGGGACTAGGGCCTAATGCGGAGTGGCCATACAGCGAGAAGGCACTGATCGAAGTGATTCAGCTACAGCGGGAGAAAGAAGTCACAAAGCAGCTCTATTATCGTGCAGAAAACACCTCAAGGTCGATTGAACTGTTTAACAGATGTGTACAGACTGGCATTCCCAGTTTTCTCATTCCTTTTGTATTCGTTGGTGAAGCAGTAAGCGAGGAGTTAATCCAAAAAGCAGCGGCATCTGAACAGTTCCACGACACACCACCAGCCTCCACAGCACCATACTCATCATACAGACCCAACGTTCCAGCTCCAAATATGTCAGGTCAGCAACCAACACATTTGGCACCACCAGCAACCTTCCACAGAAACTCTAGGCCACTGTCACCGGCAAAAATTGGTGCTGCTGCAGTTAGCCACCTTGACCGTGGCCGGTTCCCATCGTCGCCAATGCATAAACGAAATAGCTCACTGCCCGTTATCCCGACACATACCACACCACCCCCTAACAGGTTAATAAAATCACCATCTAGCAGACCTCATCCACCTACTCAAAGCTCCCAAGGGTCCATGATGAATACCATTGGATCGCTTCAATTCATTAATGAGAATCCGGGCAAGAAACGCAGGCGCTCCAGTGGGCAAAAAGAAGAAGACGGGCAGGTAGATGAAGATGGGAAAGATAAGGAAAACGCAGCTACAAATAGCACTACTAATGGCTCCGTGAAGCAGAAGGTTGAAGAGATCAACAAGAATGCAATGAAACACTCACATAGTAAATTTAATTAACCGCATTATAATCACGACTCTTCCTGACCTTGTCTGTACATCTCTTCAGCAATTTGTTCAATCTCCAAAATGTTGAGATGTGTGTCCACATCCCCGTCATCATCCAACTGTTCAAAGACAATCTCGTTTTTCTCCAATGTCATCAGCTGCTTTGATAGTTCGCCACCAAGTGATTTTAGAACAAATTCATTGTCTCTGGAGTCATTAATCAGCCAGTTGATCAAATCATCTATTAGAATTTTATTGTACACGTAGTAAATGTCGTGAAATCTAAATGGTTCGTGGAGTGCAAGAAGAGCCTTGAGGACAGTTTTCTTGCCGCTCTTGAGGATTCTAATAGCATCTAACCATGCCTTAAATGCGAGTTCAAAGTTTCTATGCAAGGGATAAGATAAAGCTCTTCTAATGCTTGTGATGACGATTGCTTTCAGGATGGGTACGGAGGTCACGTCGTCCATAATGATCTGCTGATCAAGACATGAAATTTGAGGTGTGAGTTTCCCGATGCACCAAGCAGACTCGGTGTTGAGTTCGCCTTCTGTTTCTCTCATCTCAAAGCAGTAACTGAAGAGTAAAGAGACAATAGCATAATACAGTGATTTGGGATTAGTTACCAGGTAACTCTTCTTAGGTAGCTCCATCATCTTTGAGTTTTCCTCGTCAGTGAAATCATCATTGACAAATAAAGGGTTCTCCCATTTTAAAAGGTCCCTGACTTGAGAATAATCGTCCTCATCAGCATACTTGGTGGTCATATAATCAGCAGCGTAATACTCAGGATCAAATTTGCAGTTCTCTTTCAACAGTCTCTCCTTGATTCTATCTTCGGGGGTTGTATGCTCAGGATCATCTAGCTCATTTATGTCGTTCCCATTAGAGATAGATACTGCTATAATCGAATCATACATGCTGTTAAACCCATATTTCACTTTGAGAACCGTGTCCTCTTCCACTTTTTGATTAATCTCCCAGTTGAAAGCATCGCCTTCAAGAGCAGCCTTCTCAACATCACTCTTACTTTCATCCAAAACCTCAATCAAGGGTCCCTTCACACGTTCTTTTTGATTTTGTAAATCATTATAAGTCTCATTGATGAATGCTTTGTCGGATATATCGACACCAATCTCCTGGAGCAGAGTCTTAGTGTCCATTTCGTGTTCACTATCCACCACCTCTTCACCCATTCTAGCCATCAGTTTTTTTGGCAGATCCAGATCTTTAAACACATCGCCTGGGTTCATCTTAGGAATGTTGACAATGACAGTTTCATCTTTGGAAACGTATTCGGCCTTGGCTGGGTGGTCTTCATCATCAATAAGGGGCTTGTCGAAACGAAGACGTAAATAGTATGGTGATAGTGAGAAGATCACCAACGTATCATCAACGAGCACTTGAACACCAGGAGCATCAAAGCGGATATGGGATACGGATATATGAATAACCACATGTGTCTTTGTCTGCGAACAGGCGAATTTCGGTGTGAGCATTTTGCAGTGGACTTGATTATTCCTAGGATGAAATGAAAGTGCTTTTTATCCTAAAAAAAAATCTTCATGATGTGATTTATTTTAATTCAAATCTTTACTTTCACAATACAACAACCATATTAGATGAGCGCCATATCTGAGCCAGCTCTCACTGTTGAGAGTCAGACAGTCACAAAGCGTGTACCCAAGCGCAGATTCGTTGGTCGCAGAGATAGTACCAACGCCAATGGCGCCGCTGATAGTTCGACCCTAGTGAGAACAACCAGACTGAAGAACCACGTCGGCCGTGCCATGACACAGGTTCCAGCGGAGATTCTCGAGGACAACGAGCTGAATGAGGCTATCAAACTTCTTCCGTCAAACTACAACTTCGAAATTCACAAGACTGTCTGGAATATCCGCAAGCAAAATGCAAAAAGGGTCGCCTTACAAATGCCAGAAGGCCTCTTGATATATTCACTAATTATTTCTGACATATTGGAGCAATTTTGTGATTGTGAGACGGTCGTAATGGGAGATGTATCCTATGGTGCTTGTTGTATTGACGACTATACTGCCAGGTCGCTCGAATGCGACTTCATTGTTCATTATGCCCACTCATGTCTTGTGCCCATCGATATCACACTGATCAAAGTTCTTTACATATTTGTCACTATAGCCATTGATGAGAGCCACATGATTAAAACCATTCAGCGTAATTTCCCTGCTGGCTCCAAAATTGCTACATTTGGCACGATCCAGTTCAACCCAACCATCCACTCCATCAAAGATAAGCTCGCTAGCAATAACAACCATCCAATCTTCACTATACCACCACAGATATCACCGCTTTCTAAAGGCGAGGTACTTGGATGTACCTCTCAAAGACTGAATAAACAGGATATCGATGCGATGATTTATATTGGCGATGGACGCTTCCACCTGGAGTCAGCTATGATCCATAACCCGGAGATTCCTGCGTATCGATACGATCCATACTCTAGAAAGTTCACCAGAGAGCACTATGATCAAGAACAAATGGTTCAAATCAGAAAAAATGCCATTACCACCGCCAAAAATGCCCAAACTGTCGGACTAATACTTGGCGCATTGGGAAGACAAGGTAACTTAGCCACCCTAAACAATTTGGAGTCAGAACTAACAGTGCATGGTAAGAAAGTTGTGAAGATTATTCTATCTGAAATTTTCCCGCAGAAACTTTCAATGTTTGAAAATATTGACGCTTTTGTTCAAGTGGCCTGTCCGAGATTGTCCATTGATTGGGGGTATGCGTTTAACAAGCCGCTCCTAACTCCATACGAAGCGATGGTGATGATGGAAAATGACAGAATGTGGACTAAGAACTACTATCCAATGGATTACTATGGAAAAGATGGTTATGGTCGTGGCAGGGTGCCGGACCATGACAACATTAAATAGACGTTGTTGTTGTACTTGCATGGATATTACACAAAGACACATATCCTATACCTTAATCTCTGTGTAGAGCTCCTCAACACCTAAAAGTGTAGCCACTTCAAATGTGGACCATTCCAGAATTTGCTGGTCCTCATAGAGAATCTTAAGAATCTTATTTAACACATTGTAAAGCCTTAGAAACTCCAAACTGATTTTTCGTAGAACATCATTAGCGATTGAAGGCGAAGAGATCTTGAACAACGATTGTTGGATATCAATGATTGCTACTGGCAGGTACTCGTGTAGTTTGTCTTCAATAGCCTGAAGGTTGTCCAAATTGAAGAGTTTATTCTCAATTAGGGATGCGTACATGTAGTATTCGTCATCAGTTTCAATTTGTGCAATAGGGAAAATCAGTTCGATCAACTGCTGGTGAATTTTTAAACCAGATTTAGTCAAAAGAGATTCGTACTCTGATTTGATCAGTTTCACCTTTGTTTCGGAGATCAAAGCCGCAACCTCCTTGGCTTCAGCGGACAATCTGGACGTGGACAAAATCTTGGATTCAATGACATCATAACAGTTTAATCTGAAGACCCACTTTGAATTCAGATCCTTCTTGTAGTTCTTGTCACTCTGCAAATTGATCATTTCAACAGGTTTCAACACAATCAATTTAGCAAGTTTTTTGAACTCATCATTACTCAACTGTAGGATATTACCCTCTTGGAAGTCGTCATATTGGAAAAGCGCCATGTTGTCAATGAGTCTGATATTCAACCACTCTGGAGCAAGGAGTGAGTCGTCTTCAGTTGCCCAATCTTGTAGCTCCATATCCTTGGAGATTTTGGAAAATCCATCAGTAACAACATTGAAAACCCGCTCAATGCAGAGCTTTTGCAAAAACTCCAGGATTCCAATTAATCCCGATCCATCATCCTCTTTTAGTGATTTATGATACATCATTTTGTACAGCTCCAAAAGATTGAAAACTTGATAGATGATATCTAACTGAGTTTCATTTCTGAGCACTTGTGCAATTCTCAACTTCAACGGTTTCTGCAACGACCCAAGCACCTTTGAAATGATGGAGTCCATAGATGCCTGTAGATGAACAGGATCCTCAAGATCCTGTAAACTCTTCTCAAAGTCAGACAATTTTTCAGCCATCAGGTTGCCCTCATCCTTAAATCTAAACAAGTTTGTAATAAACTCTACCTCATTCACGATGATAGAGTGCACATATGCTAATATATCGCCAATATATCTAAGAGGATCATGCGCCGACAATGCGATAGGTCTATAATGGTCAAAATTGTCATCAAGGTTGTTCAGTTGGAATACAAACTCATCGTTTATAATCTTGGATCTTGACTGTACAAGTTTATCAATGATTTCATTAAAGCTCTGCAAGTTAGATGAGAGGTATCGAAATGAAATCTTGATAAGTTTGAGGCTTGGTGTCTGGTAGTTCTCTGAAGTTTCAAACTGGGAAGACTTCATGAAACTTAGTAGTTTATTCGTTAGGAAGAATGATATTCTCTGATACGATAGATCTAGAATAGAATTCATCTTCTCCATAATTTTAATGCCCAAATTTTGATTATCCAAAGAAAGAAGAATGGTGCAGCTGGAGTGAATCTTCTTTGCTTTATTCAAGATCTCAAAGTACTCCATCGAGATTGGTTCACTGGTCAAATAGTGCTCTTCATATTGTGTTAATGTAAACTTCATCTTGAAGTTCAGCAAAATCGTCTTTTGTAATGATATCAGCTTCTTCTTTCTTCCGAACTCCTCCACTTTTTTCAAGAATTCTGGATCCATTCCCTTTACGTCATTGAGCTTTCTGCTTGTCTGACTCAGATCGTTGATCTTCCAAGTCAAAGACTCAATCTTGGAAACGATAGGTTCATAGGTCTTCAATATAGCAGCATGTTGTTGTAATAATTCACTCTCTATGTCACTTCTGAAGCTTCTTCTAGCAATAGAACCGTAGAGGTCAGAACGGATCAGAGTGTCTAAGTCCAAATCACGACGCGTCTCTAAAATATTGAGAGCCTCTCTGAAAGATGAATCATTAAACTCATACGAGTTAAGCACCTGCGCAAGCTTGTTGCTCAAAACTCTGTTATTTCTTGTCTTCGAAGTCTGACTGTGAGAATCCTGTGCTGGTAGGTCTGCAACCAGCATAGAGCTGTCCACTGTGGTTTGCAGTAGGTCCAGAGCGAGTTTGGCATACTTTTCGGTCTTGTTGTTAATGGACATGAACTCTGCTGTTGTTCCGTCTGATCGATTACTAGCTTCCTGATTCCCCAAAAGTGATAGTGACTTCAGTTTATTGGTCAATGAGCTGGTATTTAATGGAAGAACCAGCGGTGGAGCTGGCTCGGGCAATGTAAGGTTGTGATCATCTGTACTGCTCGTAGAGAACGTGTTATAGTCAATAAAGTCCATTATGGCCGTACTGTAACAAATTCAGATACAGTGGATGTTGGACACTTTTTAC
Source organism: Barnettozyma californica (assembly GCA_023627795.1). Taxonomy (NCBI): domain Eukaryota; kingdom Fungi; phylum Ascomycota; class Saccharomycetes; order Phaffomycetales; family Phaffomycetaceae; genus Barnettozyma; species Barnettozyma californica. The sequence goes on along the minus strand of JAMAIE010000015.1, from coordinate 6,373 downwards.
TCTCTGTTTTGTTTTGTTCTCTATTATTGCAGTTATTAAAAGTGAACATTATGACATAAGCACAACTTATCTTACTCTTTTAAAGTTTTTTTTTTTGGCTAGTCTTTAGTGAAGACAAACCTATCAAGAGCATAATGAATCAGGTGAAGAAGTAGGGAGAGTATATTTTTAAGAAGCCCTTTGAATTACATTAACACTATCTGTTAGGATATCTAGAAATCAGTTATACCAGTCCGAAGAGTCTGATCATCAAGATGGTGAAGCGTTGATACTCCCAGATATCGAGTTTGAGATAGTTGAAGCTCCTCAAGAAGCCTGTGACTTGAACTCTAAAGATGATGAAGGGAAAGAGGCGGGCGAGAATGAAGAGTTTGATTTCCCCCTATTCTCTTTAGGCGGCGGTACCGGTGACAACCTGTCCGAGAATAAAGAGGACGTACAAGAAACAAGAGGCAGAAGTGCAAACAAGGACAATAATCTACTAAGAGTTACACTTAGGTCACCATCACCAGATGTAATAGATCAATCAAGGCCAGATTCATACTACTTTTCAAAATACACTGATCAGCAGAAACAGGATTTCGCCAAAAGTGCAGTGTCTGGCGATTATGTATGGGCTCAATCCCGCAAAACTGTACAAACACGAGGAAAGATAATTGATATTAAAGAATATAATGACCAGATTAAGAAAGAGCAGGCAAGAATGAAGAAATTGAAGCAAACGAGGCCTGGAAAGGGGAAGAGACTAATCAGGGCACAGGCTAGAGTGCTTGAAGCTGAACGTCAAAAGATAGCCCATGAGAGAGCAAAATCGCAGAAGCTTAAACTGAAACAGGCCAAGTTTCAAAAATCAAAGGTCACTAAAAAAGGGAAAGCCAATGGCTGCAAGAGTGTCTAAACTCAAATTCAGAACCGAATAGATCTAGTGTTTACGGAAACCATATATCAACGCTATCATATCAAAACGTTCAAACCAATCTCATATTATAAACTAACTCCCATTCAAAACATTCAGGATCCGCCATTAAAACAAACAAAAAGAAACAAAAACATCAAAAATAACCAAAGATACAAAAACACCGTTTTCCTTGTGTGGGCCCACACCTTGCATCTAATGCATCCATAATATTTCAAACGATCAGGAATGATATCCAAACTAATTTCTAAAAGAACCCAACCCCTTGAGATCTAGCCTTATTTTATAGCATGTAGTAGTACCCAGTACTCATATTAACCCAGAAGCAAATCAATATCCATTCTTCTTTTGCTAGGAGTAGAAGTGGTGCTGTTGTCGCTCGACAATGCAGTTGTGTCCTGAAACAACTGATGTGCCGCCTGTAACAAAGTCTCAAACCCATCATAGCTTTTTGGAATGGATTCTCGAGTAGTGTTTGAAGAGCTTATAACAGAGTAGTCATACTCATTATCATTTACCACGTCATCATCGATTGCACTCTGGTTTGGATCTTTTCCTAAGATCTTCAAGTCGTATCCGTCCCTCCATAACCAAGTGAATCCACCATAGCTGAAAGAGTCTCGGTGATTAGGGTCTCCAGGAGACACTGACAACTCATGCAATCGTCTCGATGCTTTCAGAACTTCCTCCATTTCCAATAAAGGCGATTTAATATCGCTTCTGTTGACAGAATCAGATTGTGATCTAGGCTTCTGGATGGTCGATGATGAGCCTCTAACGACTAGATTCAAACTATCAGTAGTGATACTGGAATTAGTACTTGCCCGTCTTCTTCGTTTGTGAGGAACGAAGTCAAGCAATCTCCCGAAGCTAGGATCTTGTGGCTTCAAACATGAGTCAGGGAAATCCACACCAAACAAGGGTATTAAGCAATATCTAATGTTAAAGCAAAACTTCTTACATAGCTCCTTTGAAACTCCATAAGGTAGCCATGTTCCTTGAACTTTCAAAAATCCACCCCTTACACGTTTGACACTCTCAGCGCTCATGTTGGGAAATCTGTCAATCAGTTTCACTATATCAGTCTTATTGTTACCACACATTTTCCACAACCCTGTGAAAAAGACATAACCAGTGTTATAGTCCCAGATAACCCAATTATTATTGATCTCAAATTCAAAGACAGTTAGGTAGCTTCTCTCATCCACATTTGTGACGTACTTCTTCCGTGTTAGAAAAGATTCTGGGTCTTTGAAGTACGGTCCAATTATCTTCAATTGGGAATCTGGAATCTGCGTCAACAATAGTTCGGGCATGAGATGGTATCTGTATTTAACAGAGACAAAGTCCAATAGTTTAAGGTTCTCTCTGTGTTGTTTCATAGATTGTGCTGGTGTCGTAACAGAGACGTTCGTTCCGGATGATCTTCTTCTGGTGATTCTCACATTCTCCGACAAGGAGAACGGTGTTTCTTGACTAGCTGTTGCTAAGTTTAATAGCTGCTCAGTAAGATTATGATCGGGTTGATCCCCTTGTAAATCTTTTCTCAATAGCGCCCTATACTTGGTCATACGAGGACGCAGAAATGAGGTCGTTCTTGTGTTGAAGAGAGTGGACTCGGGGCTAGAACTAACTTGCCGAGTTGCTTTGGTGCTTAAATTGGCGTCTTGTGGGCTCACTTACGCCTTCTGCTTCAGGGTGGCAAATTGGGAGAACTAGAGGGTGTTCACAGAACGGGAGCAGTGCCACAGTAGCCTATTTCTGAGAGATGAGGCGATATAGACAGTTAACCGGTAGTCTTCTGATGTATCCTCAACACAATGTAGAAATCTCTTTTGAGATACGCTGTATTGACCTCTTGTCAATTTGTGTCAGAGTGGGGGGATAGAAAGTACACAGCGAAACCTGAGAGTACCGTTTTTTTTTCAAGTCTCGATTCGAAAGATAAGCGGAAAAAGACGTCACAATTTTTTTTCTTTATCTTTCTCGCGAATCAACACGTCAAAAGCTATGACACATACTCTGAAAAACCTATGTTCGCTTAACAGTACTTATACTTCAAAACTACTGAGATCTAAACAGAAACGCCAAAAATAATTCCCATGCAATATACTCTATAAATCACGTAATAAATAATCCACAGCTCTATCATCTATCCTTAGGGGAGATGATCCTTAGGGTACCCAAAGACTAAACGAGAAGTTTACGCCTCAACAACCTCAAGTAGACCACTATCAACATTGTAGATCAAACCCCAAAGCTCGATCTCACCTTTAGCCAAGGCATTGATCACTGGTTTCTGCTGTTTCAAAATCTCCAATTGTCTTAGGACGTTAAACTCAGCAAGCTTCTTTGCCCTAGCGGCCAAATCTTGAATTGGTTCCAACTCTTTCAAATATTCATCTCTTAATTCATCAATCTTCACTAGGTACTTCATCAAGTTGCTATTGTCTGAACCCAAATCTCTGTACGAAAGGGAATTCCAAATACCACCGCAATCAGTATGTCCGCAAATAATGATCTTCTTCACCTTTAACACATTGATACTGAACTCCAAAGTGGATACGGTGGTCAAATCGGAGATACTAACCAGGTTTGCGATACTCTTGAATGCAAAGACTTCGCCAGGCGAAACGTTCAGAACATTCTCATTGTATCTTGAGTCAGAGCAGCCAATCCACAAAGTGTGTGGAGCCTGGCCTTTTCCGTTGATTTCAAAAAGGTCTGGTTTATATTCGTTGGTCTTCTCTACCCAGAGCTTGTTGTTATGAAGATAGTCCTTTAATGTGGATTCCTTGGTTAAGGCAAATGGTGACTCGTGGTGATCTTCAATGTGGTTGTGATGTGAGTGATCGTGTGCACAAGTGTCTTCACGTGGGAAGAAATTAGTAGTAACGGTTTCAACTTGAGTGGCAGCCATTTTCGCTTGTTTCTGGTTCAGCAGGTTAAAGAATCGGTTTACAGTGGATGTGGTGATTGTTCTCTTGTTTAATAGTCGACCAAGGAACTGATGTGGCATAAGTAGGTTGAGGGGCCAGGGGTGTTTAAATAGTTTTGGTGTTATCATCTCAGGTGGAACATTTGGGATACCCCGGGCGCAGCTTGATTAAATAACAATAGCGCCTGAGAGCTCACCTACTGTTGACGTAACACTTTTGTTCAACAAATTTGAGAAGAAATGGTGAAGTCATCACCTTAACTATAGCGTAACTAGGACAACGTTACAAAGCAAGGTTGGTGATGTAATCAAAGTGTGGCTCAAACCAATTTTTGCACTTATGAAACAAATAGCACCGTTGAAATCGTTTAGTTCAAGATTTGGTTTTGCAGAGGTGGTTGCTAGAGGCCTCTCCATAAGATCCCAGTGAGAATAAATACTCAAGCCTAACAAATATGGAGTACAGTATAGCTGCAGATGTCTAACGAAAATCAGATGCATTTATCAGAGTGGTGACATCTTTATCTTTGCAGCACTATTTCTAATCTGGCCAAGGGTTCGGAAATTACCACCGGCCATTCACCACAGAAAGTTTTTTCTTTTTTTTTTCTGTGGGGGCAACTAGTCCACGTTTACAAATAATTCCTTGAGACTCGATAAATGCAGATTCTATGATGGTACATGACATAGTCATAATCATAACTAATTGTTATTGGTCGACCTTTAGAAAAATCTAACCTTATATTCTGTAGAACAGGTGACATTTGCACCTAATACCAAAGATTTTCAGTGGTGGGGAAGTGCGCCACTATGTACATGCTTTGAGGTACATGCTTTGAGGTATATCCTAAAACTTCAAGCTTCAAGCAGAAGACAATACTTAAATTTGGAGTAGACTAACAACCATAAACAAAGTAATGCTTCACCAAAACCCATGTCAAAAACTTCAAATAAGTCTGACGCTTTCTTTAATCGGAAACAAAAAAAAAATGCCATTACCTGGAATCGAACCTGGGTTTGCTCGGCCACAACGAACTGTACTAACCACTATACTATAATGGCGGATTTTTCATAATGTGAGAAATCCGGAAGCTCAATCACAAAAGGAATCACGTAACCACGCCTTAATGTAAACCAGAAGTTAAGCGAAGAACTGAACAAGGAAATGATCTGAGGATAAGCGGATAGAATGGCACGAGGAGTCCGAAGATGGGTGGGTGACTACAGAGAGTTTCCAAAGAATCACACTATAAAAGAAAAGGAGTTGGAAAGAAAGCAGAGAGAGAAACATATAGGGAAGCAGTATTAAGTGAAAGCGACAGAAGAATATGAAAGGAAATCTATTGCAAATCGATAAAAGAACAACTAAGTCTAACAAGGACCATAACCCAGTTAGATAAGTAACACGGCATTCGGCAATATACTTACATATTAGAGAATTCTAAAATATCAAGAAGACAATGAGTCATGACGCACCCATTAGAACTAATAAACGTGGTAACAAATCGGAAAATTATTGAAGGCTGTTGAAGAATTATATTCTAAACGACCAGACGTCCAAAAATGGAAGTATATGGGAGTATAACGAAAAGCGGAAAGAAAACGAATGCTCCTGTTAGATTACCCACGCGCCGTCAGCTGATCACTTACAATATATATAAGAATATGGTAATGTTTGGATTAGTCAATTAGGAGGACTTAGGAATTGGGACAACCCCCAGAGAAAGATCAGAAAGGATATGCAGTAGACCATGACTAAAGGAGTTAGACTTCAATTCCTTGGGATTTTGATGGAAGCACTTTAGGGTATAAATAGAACCAAATTCAGTTTATGAAAAAGGGCAATGAAAAGAAAAATGGGAGCGGCTAAAGAACAGTTTATTAAAAGTATCACGAAATGGATACACAGTATATCGGTAGTGGTTCAGACCATTACTCAATATTGGTATCATCTTCAGTTATTTAGATTCTCAAGAAATATTGTTATAATCCAGAAAATGCATCTTTTTACAATACTAAGAAAGGTTGTATCAAGACCCACAGCGTCTGCTAATTGGTCATCAAAGCTACATCTGGTATAACTCCTAACCACACCTCTAAAGATATTATTCCCTAGTTTACTCTATAGTCAAAGAGATCCAGATTCGGCTAAATTCAAGGCGACGGGAACCAATGATAATAGATTTTTAAGAAAAGATTTATTTATGTAAATAAATGTAATAAATTAGTATAATAAATATTGAGTTTATAATTTAACGGTATTTTTATATTTATATTCCTTTGTATTGTATACCCTACATCAAAAAAAATCAGGCCTTTAAATATAGAAATATATAAAGTTAAATATATTTATTCTTTTAGTTTTGGAGATACCAACGATTATGTTAATAGTTGTTAATCTGCAGACAAAGTTTCTCAAGCAAAGATGGATTTGTCTTCAACAAGATTAAAGACCGTATCGTCTCAGGTGACAATCTCTGTCTTCGGTAAGATAGAATGGCTCTTGAAATGCTAAATAG
>JAMAIE010000014.1:0-227933 GCA_023627795.1 Barnettozyma californica | reverse complement strand
CTCCTTCAATATTCTTGGTTTATCTTGGAGAGTGCTTACGTGATTCCTTTCGTAATTCACATTCCGGATTCCTCACATACAACAAATGTTGTTGGGGCAAACCCAGATTGACTACTGAATTATACTGTTTTCTTTCAGGCTTATACTATTTTTATAGTATAATCATCTGACAACCGTCACTTTTATCGAAATTCTAGATCAGATCCAAAAACAAAGTTATGGATAGTTACAGTTCTTACCTACTTCAATACTAATTGCTTATGAGCGAATAGAAGTACTTTCTCTTCTGAACCTAAACACACCAATGCTGGAGATATGACTTCCTACACAATGCTTCTACAACTCAAAGACTTGTGGTAAAAAGACATAAATAACATAGGCTAACAATGAAAGATTAGTTGCCAGCAATAACCTTTCTGTGGTTCTCCACCAACTTCCAATATCTGCCCTTCGTCTTGTTTCTCCAGTACTCACCAGTGTATCTCATGATCAAGAAGGTGGCATTACAACCAAACAAGATGAACCCCGATGAGATAAAGGCATTCTTGTAGCCCATGTTCATAACCCAGTCAGTCAAACCATAAGAACAAGCAAAGGACATCACGTTTCTGATAATAATGACCACAACCATGGCTTCAGTTTCCATCTCGTGGTAACAGTCCACAACATACGTGCAACTGCAAATGATGGCAAATACACCACAACCACCCAGAACACCCATGGATACAACAAGAAGAAACCAGTGTTTTCCATAATAAGCACCAACGCCCCAACCAATCGAAGCGAGAAGGCCAAGAACCATATAAATTGTTAAGGACCAGAATCTATCTTCAGGGATGGAGGCACCACCTTTCCTTCTGGCAAATCTCACTTTCAAGGTATCAGACAAGTTACCTCCCAAATATTGAAACAAAACGGCAAAAATGGTTGGCGAAATGTACGCAAGACCAGTCATAGAAGATTTGAAATGGTATGGTGGACCCATCAAGATGGTGGCCTCGGTGGCATTCAGAAGGTTGAACCAGACAAGAGATGAACCATATAGGAAGCCGGCCCACAAGACTGGTGGGAACTGCATCATTTTGAAAGGACCAAGAAAGTAATGTCCCAATAAGAACTTGGATTTGACTCCACCAGTCAAGGAAATCTTTTGTCTGTAGGTCTTCATTGGCTTTGGGGTGGCTGATTCGTCGTCCGAGTCAGCAAAAGCCTCGTTCACACTTTGCAATCTCTGGGCAATACTCTCACGGGATAATACTGCTTGGACCTTCTTCTCATCGTCGACAGTGACACTAACAACATTTTTCTCGTCGCCAGAGGATGCATTAATGGCATCAATTTCTTCGTACTTCTTGAGCAACTTATCAGGATTCAATTTTCTCTCGTAGTTGGTCTCCTCCATGAAAAAGAACATGAATACACCACAAGTGCAACCCCAGATGCAACACAAGTACATAACCCACTGCCAGCCGATGCCTTGGTTGATGAAACCGGCAACCATCGGAGCTAAAAAGTTGGAAGTAATCAAGGAAACGGCATAGATGCCCATGTTTCGAGCCAACTGGTGCTGGAAACTGACATCAGAAACTGAGATTTCACACAGGGATTCTATTGGAGAGGAAACCAAACCTTGGATGATCTTGGAGCCAATCCATTCACCGTTGGATTTGCAGAATGGAGACCACAGACAAACTACAGCTGTTGCGAAGACTGAGAACAAGTAGACAGGTCTCTTACCATACTGAAGCGCCAATGGCTGGAAGATAAAACAACCAATACCCAGGAACAGGAACATGTAACCTGTACCAGCATTCAGTTGGGATAGTGTGATACCAGTTTCGTCAGAAATGTTAGGTAAGATAGAGTAAATAGCAGCAGATGGAACACCAACACCGAATGTGTATACCACCATGCTGAAGATACTCAACCACTTACGTTTCGTAGTCCAATTCAATGGATCATCTGGATCTTCGGAAGGTGTTGGAATTAAAACAATAGATTTGTCTCCCTTCGAGTGGACCGCAGCAGCAAGGTGACCGTCAAGATCGACAAGTTCCACGTTACCAGGGATAGCATCGTAATTGATGGTGTGATTAGAATGTCCCATCTTGAGGATTTATGAAGTTATTGTAAATAGAAATGTGAATGTGACAATCTTCGGATTGTGGTTGCCTTTTATAAGCTGCTATTAGTACCTTCTTTTTACGAGGATCTATCATCTCAGGGCGATAGTTGCTGGCAGTGGCTGATACTGCAGAGTGAACCTCGTGGAGGGTAGATACCACAGTTTAAGCGTTGATTTGCGTCCTGAAAAGGGTAAGTGATCAGTGATAATGTTATCTGCATCTGATCGATGGCCTCCGATCTACTATAGCTTTAGTCACCAGCATGTCTTATCGATTAAATCTCCATGATTTCCTATTTCGGCCTAAAAAATGCGCAAAAACTAAACCGCTTTTAGTTAGGTTAAAATGAAGAAGTGTCGGACTTGCCCACTTTGGGGATTGAATGACACATAGGTTAATGACAACAATTGGTGCTGTTTTAACATCGAATGCCGGTCTCCCATGCCCAGAAGTGTAAAATTAGTCTGTAGCAGTAGCAATAACAATTACGTATGATAAATTATTGTATAATTTCGTTATGTAACCAGTGTCTATAGACAGAATTCAAACAACCATATCCGACAAGAACTCAGGACAAAACAAAAGATCCAAGCCCTTCCCATTCAGATACCCGAAACCTTGATCATCCTCATCATCAACACAATACTCACCCCACGAAACCTCCAGAGCCCGCATTACACTAAAAGGGTAATGAGCATGCGTAATTGTGCTTATCATTTCCAATTCCCTATAAACGAACTCTCTGTCTTTACCCTCAATGCAGGCCAACCCACAGATGAATAAAGCCCAACTTGACACTACTTTGCATTGTGAATCTTCGCAAACTTGTGATATTGTTCCGATGATGAACTGCACCTCTTGTTGAATGATGATGTCTGAAGTCTCGATATCAGGATTGATCACCTTATTGAGCAGAATCTTAGTGGCGCTTGTAATACAGTCAGTTACAAGAACTGCATCTCTCAGACTTTTGTACTTAGAAGAACTTGATCTCACCTCTGCAGGTATTATTGGTCGTGGCAAGTACTTTGCTAGCTCATAGAGAGCCATTGCACTTTTAATGGACATTGGATCGTTCAAATTTCTTGTAAGGTATGAGGCCTTTGCAGCAAGTTCAAATGCATTAAGTGAAGGGCCAAAAATTGGGTTGTTCATCCACGAGACCTCACAGCTGTACAGTGTACTTTGCAGTAGAGGCTTCAACTCCTTGAACACAACAAACGGTGAAGGGATCTGGCTCACATCTTTAACAAAAAGAATGGAGACACAAAAGTTATAAATAAAACTATCGAGGAACATTTTCTCAAAGTCCCAGTTATGATCAAACAAACCCTTGTAGACTATTGCGCGTTCTTGTTTAGTAGCAGCAATCATACTGTTCTCAATTTCCATCTTCAAATCACCACCACATCCACTTAGGAATTCAGACCTTCTTATCGGGTCTTTTCCATTCAAATACTGTTTCTCTTGCTCTAACAACCCTTTAGCCTTGAGTTGCATTTTGATCAACTTGTAAGAGTGTTTCAGATTCCCGACGCTTGACTCGATAGTACAACCATGTTGGACTTTTGCACATACGCACAACAGTTGAAAGCAAGCAGCAAGCCAGAGAAGATCCTTTGTAACAGAAAACTGAGGAGACTCCATATACTCAACCAACGTAGTAAAAGACTCATTGTACTTTCTAAATGAGATCTCTTTCATTTCGGGCCTGTCCCAGCTCAAAAACGCCGCACCACATGACAAAGCTACTTGCTCAGTAATTTTGTTGCTTTGAAGAAACGGGGTAAATGTTGCTGTAGTTGTGAGTTGTGGGTGGGTGTCTTGTGTGTTGATAGACTTTATAAACCCATTAACACATGCCACAATGAGAACATCCTGTATATTGGAACGGAAGAGCCTTAGCCATGGATCCATCAATGGAGACGCGGAAGAGCTCATCATTTCAAGATCTAGACACTGGTTCTCTGGTGTAGACTCTCTTGTTGGTATCTCAACGATTGGAGAGTCCTCTCTCAAGTAGGGTGTACCAATGATATCTCTCTCGTAATCTTCTGAGTTGGAGAACTTTATCAATGTCAGTGTATTAGGGGTGTTCTGTGTTACTTGCTTAAACTCAACCGGGGTTTCTGTGGAAGGTGCAAAGTGAATAAACCCCTTCACCTCTGTGGGATTATTGAACTTCTCTCTCTTCTCTTGTTTCTTAGCTTGAAGGAGGCTTCTGTTCGGCTTCGGTACAGAGTAATTTCTTGGTAATTTCTCCCCTGTCTTGGGCCAAACGCAAGGAATACATTTCGATTCACAGGAAGCGCAGCTCGGTTTTGTCTCATCGCATTTCTTCTTTCGCTTACGACCTGTTTATAAGTCAGTACTTATTCTTATTCCTAAGCTTTATCATTGGAAATATCTGTCCAGCTAAAGTATAAGAGCTCATATTTGCTCAAAGAATATACTTACAGTTAAAACAACCACTTCGGGTTCGTGAGATCTTAGGTTTTGGATCAAATACCGTGTTAACATCATCAAAGTTGACAATGATCTCCAATGGTTGTGTAGACATCCTTCAAACTGTTTAAGTCGTATTCGCAGCCTTACTATCCCCAATGCGTTTAAGCGATCGCAGACTTTGTTTTATAAAACAGCACTTTCTCTTTTGTCGGTGATAAGGGCTTCCAAATACGAACTCTGATTGGCTATGGTTCACTCTTGACAGGAATTGCGGAGAAGTATGAGCACTCCGTGATTGCAGTTTTTAGGAGTTTCAAAGATTCAGAAGTTTGATGTACAGTCTATTTGCTATTTCATCGCTAGTGGGGTACTGATACACTGTCTTGGTACACCTCTGAACCCTCAATGCCCATATTTGTTAATCCGCATTCTCATGATGAACGATAAGATAAGGAACCTATGCGCTACTAACCTTTCCCGATATGGACTGGCGATGAGGCTTTGCCTCTATCAGTTTTAACGACATGCCTTCACTTTATGCTTTGCTAACAACTAATCCTTGGTGGCTCAACGTTTCCGACACCAACCTTTGCATATGCGCATCTTATCTCCAATGGTGCAGTATAAGAATATGTTTCTCCCCAGCATTGGTTTTAATTACTGCTTTTTTCTCCATGCAAAATGACAGTCCCTATCATCCCAGTTCCTCCAAAGTTCACAATCAACCACTCTGAGAAACCTCTTTTTGCTACAGCCAGTGCTTATAAGCCAGATACTGCAAAGTACGAGAAAGAATGGTTACCAAAGGTCCAAGCCTACCAGCAGGCTTTGGTCGATGCTATTCCAAAGGAGTACTTAGCACCAGAAGAGCTAGTTCCAAAGAACTTGGATAACTCCTATTTCAACGCCACGGAGATTCCAGCCAAAGTCTTAGATCCAAAGACTCTTGCAATCACTGAATTGACTGCCGTTGAGATCGCTGCTAAGATCAAGGGAAAGGATTTGTCAGCGGTGGAGGCCATTACTGCCTTCTTCAAACGTGCTGTGTTGGCACATCAATTTACGAGCTGCATCCTTGAGGTTGTCTTTGACGAGGGTCTTGAGAGAGCCAAGTACCTCGATAAATATTATGCTGAGACTGGCAAGTTGGTTGGCCCTCTACATGGTGTCCCAATTTCCTTGAAAGAGCACTATAACTTCAAGGGACATGTCACACATGCAGCCTACGTCTCCAACCTTGAGAACGTCAGTGAAGAGCATGCCCTTACTACCCAACTTTTGTATGATCTAGGTGCTGTTTTCTATGTGAGAACCAATGAGCCACAGTGCTTGATGCATCTGGACAGTATGAACAATATCAGTGATCGCTGTAAGAACGCGTATAACACTGCTGCCTCTCCTGGTGGCTCTTCTTCTGGTGAGGGTGCCATCCTAGGTATGAAAGGCTCTCCACTTGGTCTTGGTTCCGACATTGGTGGCTCTATTCGTGCACCAGCAGCCTTCAATGGTGTCTGGGGGTTGAAGCCAACAACAAAGAGAATCTCTCTCGGTGGTTGTGTCAGTTCACACGAGCACACCGTCGGTGAATTGATTGGACCAACACTGGGTCCAATGGCCAATTCTGCTGATGACTTAGATTTGTTTATGTCTGCCTACCTGTCCAGTGAGCCTTGGGAGAAGGACCAGCAGTTGGTTCCATTGCCCTGGAGATCTGTTCCAGTCCCAAAAGCTGAAGAGTTGACTATCGGCATTGTGTATGACGATGGTGTTGTTAAACCTCATCCCCCTGTAATCAGGGCCTTGAAAGAAGTCGAAAGCAAATTGAAGGCGGCAGGTGTCAAGGTTATCACGTGGGATTCTCACAGAGTTTACGACGCTGCTGAGATTGCCAACACAGCTTATGCATGTGATGGGAATTATGCTGCTGTGCACAAGCTTGCTGAGTCTGGTGAGCCTTTGATGCCGTTGACTGAACACTACCTAACCTTTGGTCCAGGCGACAAGGGTATATCTGGCTTGGATCTAGAGGAGTACACGTATGCCAGGGAAGTTTTGCGCCAAGAATATCTTGAATTATTTAACTCTAGGGGAGTGGACTTCCTCATTGCTCCAACCTATGTTGGTACCGCTGCTAAGCCTTCAGGATCTATATACTGGGGCTACACTTCACTCTGGAACATCTTGGATTATTCCTGCGTCACTTTCCCATCTACCATTTTCGCTGACAAGGAGATTGATTTCAAAGACGAATCGTACTCCTCACGTAACGCTTATGAGGAGGCCGAATACGCTGCATACGATCCAGAGTTCTCTCATGGTTTGCCTATTGGGTTGACATTGGTTGGTAGACGTTATACTGAAGAGAAGGCTGTGAAGGCTTCCAGGCTGGTTCATGAAATCATGTCTTCCGCTTGAACCCTGAATTTAGATCTCAATTAATCAGGGTGCTTTAAATGCATATTGTACGTCCATTGATCATCATAAATGTTTCTGTAAACAGTAAGTAGTTAGGAATTAGTATATCCTAAATTTCTTCAACTTCCGAGGACCGTAAACCCGAAATTATCCATAAGCTGTTCAAAACGCCTTGGGTCCCGGTTTGGATAATCGTTAACTTCATCTTTAATAATAAATCAAACTGAATGATGACTAGGGATTACTCAGAACTTGCTAAGCGTCTACGGGCTAAGCAATGGAGCGATCTTAAAGCCGTTCCAGAATTGTTACCTTTCATAGTTTCAGAGTCTGAACTGCCACCACTCTCTCAAACAAATGTCATCGACTTTATTCCAGAACAACTCTCGGCCAATGAACTGACAATAACAAACTCTAATGTATCCAGACTCTTATCCTGTCTACAATTAGGCGAATTTACATCGGAAGAAGTCCTTCTGGCGTTTCTTCACCGAGCAATTATTGCCCAACAGCTGGTGAACCCAATCACCCATTTCCATCTAGACTCACTTCAGAGAGCGCGTGAGTTGGATTTACATTTCAAACAACACGGTCCTATTGGTCCTTTACATGGTCTTCCTATAACTATAAAGAATGAGTTCGATCTTGCTGGGACACAGACTACGATTGGACTTGTTTCTCAAGCCCACTCACCAGACTCTAGCAAAACATCACCGAACCTTATCCCATTAATCGAAGCAGGGTGTATCATTTTTGCCAAAACCAATACACCCACCGCCTGTTTTAACATTGAGACTAAAAATAACGTTCATGGAAAGACTGTGAATCCTTATCAGCGTAATTTTAGTTCTAGTGGGTCCACAGGTGGTGAAGCTGCTCTGCTGGCTTTAAGAGGGTCAGCAATGGGAATTGGTTCGGATTTGGGTGGAAGTATTCGCCAACCTGCTTCGTTCACAGGACTTTACGGTATCAAACCTTCTTCAGGGCGTGTTCCACATTCCAGTTCAAAGATCGTCATTAAAGGATTGGAATCACTAAAGGGAACGAATGGCGCTATGGCAAATGATGTCGATGCTTTGGGTTTATATTTGAATATGGTGTTGAAGAGTCAACCATGGCTATCAGATACGGACGTTGTTCCTTTGCCATGGAATGAACAAGCGGCAGCAGAGAGGTTGAGATCAAAGCAAGCCTTAAGGTTTGGAATATTGTTTGACGATGGGATGATTAAACCTCAGCCTGCTATTACAAGAGCATTGCAACTAGTAAAAGAGAAACTCACAGGCTCCGGACATGAGGTTATTGATTGGAACATGGAAGCTCATTACAATCTTAGATCAATTTCAATATTCGCTGACCTGTTCATGTCTTCAAACGGGATGAAGAAAATACGAACTGAGATCGCGGCAACTAACGAACTCCCTCTGGAAAGTTTTGAGGCTCCTGATATTCCAGTTTCAGAGCTGTGGGAGCTTCAATTGGAAAGAACTACTAGGGTTAATGAGTTTTGGAATAAGTGGCAAGAACTGGGTTTGGATGGTCTAATATCTCCGGTTACTGCTTTATCAGGTTGTGAATTTGGACAGTTTCACGATTTGACCTATTCACCATTGGCAAATGTTATTGATTTCCCAGCAGTAGTGCTGCCTGTCACGACAGTAGATAAATCTATTGATCTGTATAGAGAGGTCAAAGCCAGAACGGTTGAAGAGAGTCAAGTTTGGGGTAACTATAACCCAGAAAAGAGTGATGGTGTTCCTGTTGGCATTCAGGTGATTGGGCCAAAATTACAAGAAGAGTATACTTTGGAATTGGCTAAAGTGATCGATCGACTGTTGCATAGAAGCTAGCATTGATATAGTTACAAAGAAATCAACCATTCATCAAAAAGTATAGGAGTTTATCTATGTGGAAGGAAATGCTTTCGGCAGATTTGCCTAATCGGGCTTATCAAAAACATTGATGTATCAATAAAAGCCAGTTTTGTTGCAATATCTTACACCTTTCTCTTAGTATCTGGCCTCGTACACGAAATGAACAGTATTGATCCCAACAAGTTCTACGATACTCATATCCCATATGCTCTCATCAAGGGATCATCCCCTTATGAGATCGGGCTCCAACACGGCCAAGCTGCACAGCAACAGATCGCGAAGTCTATCGAGATTTACTCCAAACTGTACAAAGAGTCCAAAAATGTGAGCTGGGAAGAAGCCAAAAACCGCTCAGTAAAATTCAAGCCATTAATAGAGACGAGATACCCTGAGTTTCAGCAGGAAATCGAAGGAATCGCAGCTGGTTCTGGCCATACTTTTGATGACATTCTCACCCTGAACGTGAGATCTGAGATTACACTTATTGACATTTCTGATGGCTGTACATCAATTGCGCAACGTTCTAAAGAGACTGGAGAAGTCTTTGTCGCACAGAACTGGGATTGGATCCCTGAAGTTGATGATATAACCATCTTTTTGGAGATTCATCAAGTTGGCAAGCCGAAGCTCTTAATTTTGGCAGAAGCTGGTATTGTGGGAAAGTATGGCTTCAATTCGGATGGTCTTGCCATTATGCTCAATGCAATATCCTCCTCTGAAGTCGACTACAACAATCTACCTGTTCATTTTGCCCTGAGAAAAGCTTTAGAATCCAAGTCTGTGGATGACCTAATAAATACTGTACACCATCACGGTATTGCGAGTGCAGCAAACTTTCTTGCCGGCGACTCTAAGAAGTATCTCAGCTTAGAAGTAACTCCAAAAGGTATTGCCGAGATCTACGCCCAAGACGAGTTTGGTATTATTTCTCATACAAATCATTTATTGAACCCGCAGCTGAGTGCATTATTACCTGTTGGAACTCCGATCCTGGATTCAAACACAAGATTAGAGAGAATCAGAGAGCTAAACAACAATGAGGAATCAGCAAGCGCTGAAACATTCAAAACCAAATTATGGGACCTGTCAAACCAACCAAGTTCAATCTTGAGAATGCCGAACCCAAATGCAACTGGCCTGGCAAGATGCATCACGTTATACACCATTATTATCAACACTACCAAAGTTCAAGCTCAGATTGCTATCGGTCCAGCTCAAAATAAGAAATTTTACAAGTTATTCTTCTCTTAGATGCCAGAGTGATGCTTTGTCTCGTTTGCCAATAAATTTTTATGATCAGCGATGTTAGGTGCAGCCTCGTAGATGGCAATTACTGGGTCTTTGGATAATGGAGCCTGAAATTGCCCTCTAATATCAATGTAATAAATCTTTGTACACTCGTCTTCATCATCATCCCAGTTGTTCTCAATGAACAGCGTCAACTGAGTGGTTGATTGGAACTGGTTTCGTGGGAGGTAGTGTTCAACAAAATTGGCATTGTTGTCATCTAATTCTACATCCTCATCCATAACACCAAGAAGTGGTTGATCAAACTTGAATGTTGGCTTTGTGGTCCCAGCGTTATCGAAGTCAACGTTGGTATTGTTCTTGAACAATTTTATTGTCTTTGGGCAACTTGAGGAATCACCACTGGTTCTCAGGATTATGGAAAACAGTTTGACATAGCCCGTAAATGGGATGTTTAGAATAAGTTGAGCATCAGCATCAGACTGGATGTATCCTTGAAGTAAGAACTTTTCATCTTGTGTTTTGAATACTTTCTCAAGATGACCATTTGGTTGTTCAATGTTTAGGCCAGTTAGTTTAGAAAAGTCAATGTATTTTCTAAGAGATTGTGATGCGTTTGTTGGGATTGGCGCAGTGTGGTCATCTGAACCGCTTGATCCATGAGAATGTGAGTGGGAGTGTTCACAGGACATTCTGGAAATCTTAAGAGCTTGCTTGAGCTTAACAAGATTCTTAGAGTTAAGGGTAAAACCTCATCGCGAAATAATATGTTGTCATCTAGCTCACGTGAATGGATGATCCCTCAAAATGTCTTTGTCAGTCCTTGTCTACAACAAGTTCTCCTTGACACGGCTCAGTCATTCGAACTGTCTCTACTTTAATCATAAATTACAATGTTTTTACACTTGGACTACTTTACGTTTAGAAGATCGCCGGCTGACTGATGGATATCAATCAGATCTGTGGTTCGGGCGCTATTCCCTTCCCGGAATGGCATTAAAAATATCAACTTAACTTTGTTCTCCCCGACAGTTCTCAATAACCAACATTGCAAACGATTACCATGGTCCACAAAGCCGAATTCCTCGAATCCAAGGGTACCCAGATCTCATCCATCCTCGCTGGTGGTTATGCTCACCCTGTTTCCCGCGAGTGGCAATACGAAAGACAGCTAACTAAATCCATGTTCATCTATCCACTCTTTATCTCTGATAATGACGATGACGAGGTTGCGATCGCTTCCCTACCTGGCCAGAAGCGCTGGGGTATCAACAAAGTTATCCCATATGTTGAATCCCTGATTAAAAAGGGCCTGACTGCCGTCATTTTATTTGGTGTGCCTTTGAAACCAGGCTGCAAGGACGCTGTCGGCACTGCTGCTGATGATCCAGAAGGTCCTGTCATTAAGACCACCAAGAAGTTGAAAGAACTGTTCCCAGATCTCTACATCTGTGCAGATGTTTGCTTATGTGAGTATACTGATCATGGTCACTGTGGTGTGTTGTTCGAAGACGGCTCCATCAACAGAGAAGAATCTGTCAAGAGAATTGCTGCTGTTGCAGTGAACTATGCTAAGGCTGGCGTTGACTGCGTCGCTCCATCTGACATGATTGATGGCCGTATTAGAGAGATCAAACTGGGGTTGATTGACGCACAGCTGTCCCACAAGACTTTTGTCATGTCCTATTCTGCGAAATTTAGTGGTAACCTGTATGGCCCATTCAGAGATGCAGCCTGCTCTGCACCTGGCCAAGGTGATAGAAGACGTTACCAACTTCCACCAGGAGGCCGTGGCTTAGCAAGACGGGCATTGAGAAGAGACATGGATGAAGGTGCAGATGGTATTATCATTAAGCCTTCTACATTCTATTTAGACGTGATGGCAGATGCATCTGAGATTTGCAGAGACTACCCAATATGCGCCTATCATGTTAGTGGGGAATACGCAATGCTTCATGCTGCTGCTGAGAAGGGTATATGTGACCTTAAAACCATTGCTTTTGAGGCCAACAATGGTTTCTTGAGGGCCGGTGCAAGATTGATCATCAGCTACTTCACTCCTGACTTTTTGGAATGGTTGGACTAAGCAACTTATGTCCAGGCCTCGATATTTTTCCTAATGAATGCTTTTTGTAAATAGTGCAACTTCTTTTTTTTACTGATGATTATATGACTTGTATGTAGTTGAAAAGTTGCTGTGAATAATTGGAGACTCGTATGGTACCGAATAATCTTTGGGAATTTTTATTTTCCCCAAGGTGTCTCTCAAATTCCAGTGTTTATTGTACAAGATCAAAATAATGCATATTTATTTATGTCACAGATATAGCTATTATTACACCTAAAGATTAAAAAAAAGAAAAGAACGTAAAGAAGAGCGGTAGGGGGAACGAATACCCTTCTTAGTGCGTTGCCATGTTAGATAAACATCACGGATGAAGGAGAATTGATTCAACCTCATCTCACTAATATTATCCTCATTAATCTTAAAAACACTTACATTGGTTGTATTATTCAATCAAAGAATTATAGAGAGACATATGTATTACGATACCTACATACACCTTGCGTTCAAACTCCCATAGTTGATTTTCCCCATAGTTAAGGTGCGAGAATAAACGAGAGGAAAAAGTGACCCTTCAATTTCGAAACGATCTTAGTCAATATACAGACTAATGTAGCTTTTCCAAGTATACTATTGAAGTTGGAAGTGGTAGGAGATTCGAAATAATGCATCATTTGAAAAAGGGAGAAAAATAGAGGAGGGTGAGCAAAACCCCGTTTCTCCATAATTATAGGATACTAAGACAGTGCAAAATGTTACAGGAATCTGATTTGAGCTATACCACAATTAAAGTTTCTAACGATCATAGTGCGATGATGGTATTGTCAGAAACTCTTTTTAAAATTCGCTAATGCACCCTATTGCATTATATCAATAAATAACCAGTTCCGATGGGCCGTCGGACCATATTTACTATGGAGCTAAAAGTTGATATTAACTACTATAATAATCAAAGGAACAAGGGCCGGTGAGCTAAGACTATAAACCTAATTTTGTCTGATGATTAGAGAGAGCTAGAAGGATTTAGAAGGATTGAGAAGTGTAAATGATGATTAGACCTTTTGGTGCATTTAAAATCAATAATTACTTCAGATCATGAATGCAGTAAGAATTCGTTTTATAAGCAATTACATTAAAACCTGAAACATCCGATATAGTGTAACGGCTAGCACGGTTCGCTTTCACCGAGCAGACCCGGGTTCGACTCCCGGTATCGGAGATTTTTTTTTTTAAAAACTCTTCGAGCTGTACTTTTTTTTTCCTGAATGGGACTGTGCAGATTAGTGCATCAGTCAGATATTAAACTGCAGACGAAGAATAGTTGGAGATGCAGTGCGCTTCTTTCCACACATTAATCAGTGAAGTCTTATTACACATCAATAAGTTAAGAAGCTTTTCTCAAAATTTCTAGCTGCACCAACAATGACCATGTAGGATAATGCCTAAAAGTCACATGCACAGGCTGAGTTTTTTTTTTACGCTTTTCTGTTATACGTTTTACGGATGATGCAGTTTTATTTGGAACACTTCTGGACGGGATTCACAAGCCGTATATTGAGGGAGCTGACCGTGAGACACAAAACGTTATTCCAAGTCAAATTTACAGTGATATCAATCCAAAGCACTATATTTCACATTCGATCGTTTTGTATTTTTTTTTCCAATTTTCGAACAAGCGGGAGATGGATGGATGACGTATGTAGGCAAAAAAAAAGAACCTGTCAAAGAACCATGGCAACAACAATCGCAAAGCTATTGAATCATCTTCTGGGGCTGGGAACAAATGAGGTTGTAATAATTGATGAGTCAGCGGTACAGAGTGAGATATTGTCTTGTTATTCTTTTTCACGTATGCATTGAAAGATTTCCCAATACCTCCTTGCATTAGACTAATAGAACATAAAGTGTACCGAAACAAAGAGTGCTATAAAAAGAATGACGTCTATTTTTAACAAGAAGACATGAGCTTAAGACAAATGAATGGTATTATAATCTACAAGCTGACCTCAAAATTGCTTTGGTTGTGAAGGTTAAGAAACATTTCTTAGCTCGTTTATTTGAAAGGAGGATCAATAGCATCTCAGTTGTTGATTGTTAAATAGTTCAGGTACCGGCCGGAATTGGGGGACCGCTAGAAAAAGTTTTTGCTACTTTTTTTCTCCAACGTCATAAAATTCCATCACAACTACATACC
Source organism: Barnettozyma californica (assembly GCA_023627795.1). NCBI lineage: Eukaryota > Fungi > Ascomycota > Saccharomycetes > Phaffomycetales > Phaffomycetaceae > Barnettozyma > Barnettozyma californica. The sequence continues at coordinate 213,563 of JAMAIE010000014.1, read as the reverse complement.
GCCTACGACTTTGCCAACTAGCTGATTGAACCCTGCATTGTAAAGAAGCACAAACTTTCAGACTATTTGGCCCATTGACAAGCATATTCATCTCCTCACTATCTATCTGAGCAAAAAGTTTGTCATTGATTGATACTGTGATTGTGGTAAAGAAAAGTTCTTGCCAGCGCCGTCAAACCCTGTATAACGCACTGGATTTAAAACGTGATTTTAAGATCTGATTCGTCTCCCCGATTACTTGTGCACCTTTGCTGAGGTTTTTTTCCCATTGTTTTCAGTTTTTTGATTTCTTGCTTTGTACTGCACTTGATTCACTTTTGCTCGAGTACTTTATTTTAAAGATTGTTTTGATTTTAGCCTCTTGAACACCACTTATCTCTTGTCTTTACTGTTTAGCCATGTCTTTTGAGAATCAGCAACTTACATCATCAGAGAAGGATTCGTCGACTACCCCTGAACAGCACCAGCCTATCCAACAGAGCTCATCTGTTCCTGACCTATCTTTGAACCCTCCGCAAGTGCCACCACAGGTGGCTCAATTGGCAGGTCAGGACTTCCTAGTTAACTTGCCTGTTCCAAATCCTCCAAATGCCACTGCGCAGACATCTTCCTCCCCTCCAAGGACCCTGTGGATGGGAGACCTGGACCCATGGTCAGACGAAGAGTCGATAATTAACTTGTGGTTTTCATTGGGAAAGAGAGTCTTAGTGAAATTAATCAAAGCCAAGAAGGGAACACCTGCAGCATCTTTGAATACTGGTCATGCTGGTTACTGTTTCATTGAGTTTGAGTCGTATGACGATGCGAAGAGTGCATTGAGCTTGAATGGGTCCCAGATCCCAAACACGTCAAGAACCTTCAGATTGAATTGGGCGTCTGGTGCCACATTGTCATCACAAATTCTTCAATCTCCAGAGTACTCTTTATTTGTTGGCGATCTATCCCCATCTACTACAGAGGCTCATTTGCTTGCTTTATTCCAAACCAGATATAAGTCAGTTAAAACAGTTAGAGTGATGACTGATCCAACCACTGGTACTTCCAGATGTTTTGGGTTTGTCAGATTCAGCGATGAAGAGGAGAGAGCTGCTGCATTGAACGAGATGTCCGGTGTCTGGTGTGCGGGTAGGCCACTAAGAGTTGCTCTTGCCACTTCTAGAAATGCTGCTCAGGCGAACAACCAGATGCTTAGTAACCTAAACATGGGCAATGCTCCTCCTCCAGTCAATGCGTATGTTGGTATCCCACCTCCACCAGTTACTACTGGTTCATCTTCTCAGTATGGGACGATGGGTAGTGGAGTTAACCAGTATCAACAGCCTCCTCCACAGAGCTCAACAGCTAGTGAAGCCTACATGTATCAACAACAGCTTCCACCACCCGTCCAATACTATCATCCGGATCAACAGCATCCAGCAAGTGGTATTCCACCACCACAGTTCGCACCTGGCGGTATTATGCCTCCTGCAATGCTTGGCCCTGACGCCTCAAGCAACCAAGGCAATAGAATGGGACAATCTGTTCCTTATAGCGATCCAAACAACACAACTGTTTTCGTTGGCGGGTTGGCATCCAGTGTTCCTGAACAGACTCTAGCAGAGTTATTCCAACCTTTTGGAAATATTTTCCACGTCAAGATCCCTCACGGTAAGGGTTGTGGGTTTATCAAATTTGAAAAGAGGGAGGATGCTGAGGCTGCTATTGCGGCTATGCAGGGCTTTCAGATCGGTGGTTCCCGTGTCAGATTGAGCTGGGGCCGCCAGCAAAACAATCAACGTTATCAAATGGCTTCATTGGCTGTTGCTGGAATTAATCAAGGAATCAACCCGGCACTGAGTGCAGGATTGCCGATGGGCTCTAGTGGATTTGAGGATATTTCTAGGCTCCAAGATGATCTAAGTGCTCTGCACGTTTCCGGTGGATATGATCAAACTCAGTCTCAGCAACAACCTTTTGGTGTATCAGTGAACCCGATGTATTATCTCCCAAACGACAGAGGGTTTGAATATAATGGTGATGCCTCTCATCGTTACCAGAACCAATCAGTCCATGATTATCAGGAGTCTGAAGCCCTTTCCAAAAAGAATACTCCAGAGACCAATGGTGAACAGTTATCTGGGACAGGCACCGGTGATGCAAGCAGTGTCGAGGATGCCGAAGAATCTTCTAAGGTTCATGATCTCTACAGAGTTGCTCTTTCTCGTGGCAATGTGGATTGAAAGAAATGAATTGCCATGGAAAGGAAGAAAAGTTATTGATGAATTTATGATGTCCATATAGTTTGTTCTGCCTCATTTTTGTTAAGTTTTATTGTTCGTGTTATCCAAATGTTGTTGTTTTGTTTTAACTTAGTTTTCAAGATGTTGTTATGGTTATATAGAGGTTTGTTTTGATTAACATGTGTCTGTGAAGAGGACCCAAGTAAGAAATTGGAGGAAGAGAGAGCGAGAAAGAGAGAGAGATATGAGAAGGAGGAATCCGTTCTAAATAATCACATTAGTACAAAAAGTGTTTTTTCTGTTCGTTTTTGACATGTCTATAGTTATGTTTATTATCCATTACCTGTTGAATTGTTTATTGTTGCACAGATTTTACATATTTAACTTTTTATGTATTAAATTATTTTGTTCACCATCTAATACAGGCCTTAATTACAATCGCTTATTAACGAAAGACCTCATTTTGCTTGATATTGTTTGAGCTCTTCATAACTTGGTGGAAAATCAGGAAAATAGGCAATGACAGCTTCGAGAGTATTGCCCATTTGGCTCCACTCCTTGAAACTGTACATATCGGTCACTTTGGTCATCCAGTCCATTCTTACCTTGATGCTATCTAAATCGCCTCCACTGCAGGCAGATCTAAGGAGTTTTCTTAGTTTTCCAATATTTTCAATAGTCTTGTCAATCTCATAGTCAGCAAAAATATCGCCAACTTTGTCTTTGATCAATTTCGCCATTCTTGGACCTTTACCGTTAGTCGACACCATTATTTGCAAATCTCCTTTTCTATACATTGCGCCGAAGTAGAAATCGCATAATGGTGGCACATCTGCAATGTTGACATTCAATCCAAGTGATTTCGCCATATAGTAGATACGTTTACTCTCCACCGGATCATCAATAGCCACCAAAACCACCTCAAACCGAGTTTGTTGCAAATACTGATCCATTCTGGCGTACTCTTCTTGGGTGTAATCCTTCAAAGTTGGCTTTTCTATATTGGTTTGATACATGGTCAAGTCAGATTGTTGGAAATTACGTCTGTGAATGGCATAAATCAAACCAGCTTTTTCTCGTGCTTCAATCTCTTCATTGATTGATGGCGAAATCACAGTAACTTTTGCATTGGAGTTCAAGAGGTGATATATTCTTCCTGCTGCGACTTCACCTCCTCCAACAACTAGTACATGGCGATCTGCACCTGATGTTAGCGAATTGCAAAGAAAGATCTGTTTGAAGGGACGACTTACTCTTCACTTGCCATGCAAGGATTAATGATCCGTTTGGTTTGATCTCTGGGAAGGGGGATGACATAACACAGATACAACTGTTGGCGGATATCACATGAGCAGTTGAATAAGTGACGGAAAATAAACCATGCTCCAGTTCCTGTCAGAGTCAAGTTTTTTCTGACTAAGCGCTGGGATGGCTGATGGCTGATGGTTGAAGATACGTCCATGGATGTACGGTTACCCGACCTGGACGAGTTAAAGCTACTATCTGTGAAGTGCCTTTGAATCACCAGAATCAGGTTACTTCAACGAACACCAAAGGATTACCTACATATGCACTCTATCATTGACAAACGGGGGTTTAAAACTATATAAAGAGAGAACTATAAACAAAGTACATGGCGTAGGTTGTATTTAAACAGCCAATGGGAACTCACCAGCCCAAGCGTAAACCTCAGCTTTGATGTTCTTCAACTCATCACTACCTTCAGCAATCTTGGCCTTGAAGTCCTTCAACTTGTTAGCATCCTTTGGCAAAGAGTCTTGGACCTTCTTGGCGTACTTAACTGCGAAGTCAATGTAGTGGACAATCTTTGTGAAATCTTCCTCACCAAGACCTCTGGTGGTCATGGCTGGGGCACCGATACGGATACCACCTGGAACCAATGCGGACTTGTCACCTGGAATGGAGTTCTTGTTCAAGGCAACGTTGATTTGATCACAAACATTCTCGATTCTGGCACCGTCAATACCCTTGTCTCTCAAGGAGACCAAAACCATGTGGGAATCGGTACCGTTGGAAACCAAGTTGTAACCTAGCTTCAAGAACTCAGACTCTAGCGCCTTAGCGTTCTTTAGGACTTGTTCTTGGTAGGCCTTGAACTCTGGGGTGGCAGCTTGCTTCAAAGCTGTGGCCAAAGCGGTAATGGTGTGGTTGTGTGGACCACCTTGGTGACCTGGGAAAACAGAGAAGTTGATTGGGTTTTCCAAGTCATATAGAACTTCCTTACCAGTCTTTGGGTTGACTGATCTGACACCTCTTCTGAAGAAAATCATGGCACCACGTGGACCTCTTAGGGACTTATGGGTGGTGGTGGTGACGATATCAGCGTATTCAAATGGAGATGGAATGACACCAGCGGCGACCAAACCAGAAATGTGAGCCATATCGACAACCAAGTAGGCACCAACCTTGTCAGCAATCTCTCTCATTCTCTTGTAGTCAATCAAACGACAGTAAGCAGAGGTACCGGCAACCAAAACCTTTGGTCTGAACAAGATTGCGTTCTTCTCCAAGGTGTCGTAGTCAATGATACCAGTCTCCAAATCAACTCTGTATGGCATAGTCTCAAAGTAGGTGGAGACAGCAGAGATCTTTCTGGTATCGGTTTGGTAACCGTGAGACAAGTGACCACCGTGTGGCAAGTCTAGACCCATCAATCTCTCGTGTGGCTTCATGATAGCTTGGTAGACTTGCAAGTTGGCTGGGGAACCAGACAAAGTTTGAACATTAACACCCCACTTATCAGATGTCAAGTTGAAAGCGTTTAGAGCTCTGGCCTGGCACAACAACTCAATGCGGTCAATGTGTTCGTTACCACCGTAGTAACGAGCACCTGGGTAACCCTCAGAGTACTTATTGGACATTGGAGTTCCCAAAGCGTCAAAAACAGCAGTGGAAGTGAAGTTCTCAGAGGCAATCAAAACGATAGAGTGACGTTGTCTCTCGATCTCATCCTTGATGATGGCCTCGACTTCTGGATCAGTGTCTTTTAGGTGGCCTTCGACCAAAGTTCTGTGGGATTCTGGCAAAGCGTATGGCATTGTTGCAATGGTGATTTGTTGAGTTGTTCGCTGGAGAGAGAACTGTTCCTAGTCAAAATTTTGGAGGAAATGGGGATTTATTTTATAGGAAATTTTTTGACTTCGGAAAATTGGCAATTTGAAGAAAAAAAGAAAAAACGAGTCACATGGGAAATAAAGCATAATGAATTGACTTTAATTGATGGCACCCACCATTTTGAGACTAATAGCTAATCAATATCCGTTGTTTAGTTTCCTTTGATGTAAAGAGGAATACTTATCGCCTTTGTGGGAGATCTCGTCTTCAACTTCTGTGTGGATTCATTGTGCCAGATTCACATCCCACTTAGTCAAGCGGCTCAGACCGCATCTATGTGTCAAAAAATCTTTCACTGACAGACCTGCAGCTTTGAAGTTAAACCCTCTAACTTACTTCATTGGACGTCAAAGTACTTTACTACATATCGAGGAACTGCTAGCAGTTTTCTTACAGTTATTAATGGATTGACATGATCTTCGGCCTTTGAATCGTCGCACTCCAGGTTTGAAGTCCTGAATGCTTCCACTACACCATCATTCTACATGATAAAATATAGTCGATATACCACTTTTTTTCTCCTTCAGTGAATCACATCTATTTCTTGTAACCCAATTCGGCCAAGGATTCTTTGATAGCGTTGAAGGCGATCTCAATGTGGCCCAAACTGTCATCTAGAGCACTAATACCCATGTGACCAACTCTGAAGTATTTGTCCTTGATGTCCTTGTGGATACCACCGGCAACAACAACGCCCTTCTTGAAGATAGCGCCAGTCAATTGTGGACCAGTGATACCTTCTGGGAAGTAGGCAGCAGTAAGACCAGAAGCCTTGACTTCATCCTTGACTGGAACCAATTTTAGGCCCAACTCATTCTCCAAACGACTCTTGAAGGCATCAGAAACAGCTTTGTTTTTAGAAAAGCGGGCATCCAGACCGCCCTCGATAATTTCCTCTAAAGAGGTCTTTAGAGCATTGACGGACTGAATAGCTGGGGTGGCAAAGTAAGATGGCTTACCAGCCTCGTAGTTTTGCAGGATTGGCAACCATCTCTTCAAAGATGCAAAGTAAGTGATATCTTTTGGTCTTGCTAGGGCCTTGGCAATAGCACGCTCAGACAGGAACCCAATAGACAAACCAGCTGGGCAGCCAATGGCCTTTTGGGAACCGGTTAAGACGTAATCTAGACCCCATTTGGAGAACTCGATGTCTTCAACACCAACAGAACAGACACCATCAACAATGACTAATGTCTCTGGTGAGATGTCATGAGTCAACTTTGAAAGACTACCAATGTCTTGGACAACAGCAGTGGAAGTATCGACATGAGTGATGGCAATTGCGGCATACTTCTTAGATTTCAACTTAGCTTCGATCTCGGCCGCTGGGACAACATCTCCTAATGGAGCTGTAAGGATATCAACATCAGCACCATAAACTTGTAGCGCATTGGCAAAAGCATCAGAAAAGAAACCTGTGGAGAGCAACAAGACAGACTCACCCTCATATATCAAGTTAGAAGCAGCAATGTCCCAACCAAGTGTACCAGAACCAGCAATAACAACACCTTGATCCTTTGGATTGGAAGATTTGAACAAAACTCTCAGGTTCTTGAGGGCAGATTGGAAAATATTGATGAACTTTGGGTGTGTGTGAGATAAGGATTGGATGGATTGCGCCTCTCTGACCTTGTCAGAGACAGCAATTGGGCCAGGAATCAATAGAACGTTCTCGTCAGACATTGTGGAGTAAAATCTATGTCTTTGAAATGTGAGCAATGAAGGAAAAATAGTTCGGTTTGTGGATTTCCAGACTTTATATAGCGATGAGTTTACAATTCCCTTTCGACCGAGCATTTTTGGATTTCGTCGAAAAAAAATATCCCCACTATAATGTCATCATCCTCTACGATAGGCATGGAAAAATCGATTCCTTTTATACACTTTTTTTCGAATTTTTGGATTTTTTCGTTGACTTCTTGACTCTCGATGACTTTGATGCATACTTTTCTTCAAGCCTGCTTATCAATGAATCCATATCGTTCTTCTTCTTCTGTTGGATCAATGCGCGTAGATCAGCCATTGAGTCTGCCTGAATTGCCAGCTCCTTCTTAGCCTTCTCCGCAGCTTTGGCTTCTTTCTTCGCTGCGTTTTTCAACTTGTTGAATTGGGACCTTCTGCTATTTTTGTACTTCGAGAATAGATCACTTGGCTCAATCACACACTCATTGATCAAACCTTCTACCTTGTCGAAAAGTCTTTGTTCGTCTTCATCAGAGACCTCTGTGTGGGGAATTGCCTCGAAAAGTTGTAAAAAATCACCATTTGTTTCGATCCAGCATTCGATTATATCACTCTCCTCATCACTGCTTCGTTGATATATCTTCTTATCTTTAGCAATGCTCTCTTCCGTGATTGAATCTTTGACGTTTCTGAAGTATTCAAACCAGTCAAAGTCAGAATCACTATCGAGTTCATCTAAAGACCCCGTATCATCGTATCTCTTCTTTTTCCTTTCATCGCTCAAAATGCTGTGTGCAAACTGAACCTCTTCAAACACCCTCTTGCTGACTGACTTCTCCTCTTCTGTCGCGTCTGGGGAGACCTTGTCTGGATGATGGCGGAGGCATTGTTTGCGATAAGCTTTTCTAACATCGTCCGGCGTAGCTGTGATTTGAAGGCCAAGTGTCTGGTATGGGTTGATATCAAATACTGCCATTGAATCCGTGATTTGGGAGAGTTGCTCACAGTTAATCGTTCATGTAGTAAAATTACGGAACCAAATGTTTCGCGTTTTAGATCCTGAAGAAAAAATAGGAAATTAAACGTGAAATGATTTCCCAGTTGAGTAGACACCTGGCTTTATTTATGTAGGTACATCAGTCAAAACTGAGAATACTATTAACTCGAATATAAAAACATTAGATCATCTATTCTAAGCTTATCTCTATATGACATAGTGTTTTATCGCCTGCAGAGCTTTGTTAGGGACTTCACCCTATGACTGTGAATATTTCACAAACAAAATTTGAGTTCGAATATCAGGCGAAGAAAAGACAAAGTCTGGAGCGGGAGAGATTGCCCCATCATAACAATTTCTCACTTTGGAAGTATGCACCAATTGCAAACTGTGAAAATGTTTTATATCATTTCGTCTCCAGCGTAAATTTCGGTGCCAAAAGACTCAAACATTCTCAACAGTAGCCATTGTTCTTTCAAGTAAATTAAAGTTGGATGTACGATCAGCGTATTTGATCCTTTCCTTCTATGAAACAGCGTATTCGGAAAGATTCCTCTAAAACTTCAACGCTTAAAGATCGGAAATTGCGTTCATGTTACACCTTAGAGATTTCCTCTCAGCTTGTTGCTGAGTTGGTAGTTATGTGCACACTGTCAGTTTGCTTAGATTCCAATCTACCTGCTGACTTGTAAAACATAATGTGGGCATACTAGCTAGCTCAATCACCGCCACCACCACCGCCACCACCATCACCACCGCCACCAGAATCGCCACCACTATAACCACCACCGCCACTATAACCACCACCACCACTATAACCACCAGAGTCATGGTGTCCAGAGTCATGATGTCCAGAATCACCGTGGTTATCAGACCACCAATATGATGGATAAATCCCACCGATACCAGCCCCACCACCGGACCCACCACCAGCAGTGGACTTAGTGAAGCTGCTTCTGCGAACATAGTCATCTGATTTGTAATTGTAGCCTTCGCTTTTGGAGGTATCCAGTGGAACGCGACTCTTCCTCTTCAGATTTATGTTATGGATGATAGTCGTCAGAATCAAACCAAAGGCTATAAGGTACAGGACCAGCAAAGCACTGAAATATCCAACGTACCCATTCACACCCTGTGCTGTTATCCCCTGAGCCTGACTATTGATATCTCTCGCAGCATTAATGAAGACGTCGAATGTTAGACCAAACTGTGCCATAGACATCGAAAAAGCCACAACCAATAAAAACAGTCTGACCCATGGGAAGAACAACGGCATAGAGAGTCCGATAAATACCACAGCGACGATACCTAATGCCCATGGTTTGGAAGACTTGTCTTGAGAGTAGCCTCTGCCAACAGAGTAAATGTAATCATTGCCACATGCGACTCTGAAGACTTCCTTAAGTGCAGATGGTGGGATGTTAAGACGAAGAGAGTCATCGTTTGCATTGTTGACGATAGTGGAGTACATGGAGGACATTGCTTCAATTAAACTCTCATCGAGGTCAGTCATTGTGAGAAGGTAGTCCGTGTTCAGTTGGCGGTATGCCGTTGATCGGTACATACTGGTAGAGATTCCGCGTCCAAAGCAGTTCAGGAATCCGTTGGCCGGGCATCCGTTCATTGACCCTGACGAACGGACAATGTTGTCACGTTCAGTGTTGGAGGAGAAGCAGACGAAGCCTGATGTGCCCACGTAGAGGTGATCATTGACACTGAAAACACGAGCTAGGGAGAAGTCAGACGCAGTTTGTGGACTTTCAACGACTTCTGTGAGAATGTCTGTAATGTTCTGGAGGTATCCCTCTGCTCGAACATGTAGTGATGGACTGACAAAAGTTGCCGTCGGAGTTGAGGCCGCTGTGGTAACAATTGTTGGCCTCACGGATACTGTTGACGAGGAGGAGGACGAACCGGGTAAGATCTCAATTCCCCCAAGGACGTCATCAATGGTGGCCTTGGTGGTATCTACTCTGAAATTGGAAGTTGACTGCTTAAGAAGAGCCTGTGTACCGCCAAAAGTGTAGATACCTTGGAGTAATCCGATAAGAAACAATGGTAGAATTGTCAGTAATTTTATTCGCTTATGAATCTGTTCTGAGAGCATTAGTGACTATACTTCCAGAGAGCTATTTAAAAAGAGATCTAAGTGGGATTTTATACATGAGATTGATGATCGGGAGCATATAATCGGTGCTTCGTACGAGGTACAGATCTTTGTTGTTTTGATGACCAGCCGTACTCAAGCTCGGCCCGAGAAACTGTCAGGGACCAGGGGCGAAGCCCCTTGAATTCGATGACTGTACCACTTCGTGACTACTCGGAAAATTCTTATTAATCAGACCAATGGTCATCTCATCATCCATTAACGACTGAATCCCACGTGTATTATTATTTGTATACCGTAGTAATTTGATCATCAATACATTCCCGGTTGGAGCAGTCTATACAACCGGCCACCAAGTTGCAAATTAAGACATGACCAGAGTGACGTATTCCATTTTGAATTTTTGTCAATTAAAGATAACGGTATGTCATCATCATGCCTTAGCTTCCATGACATAAAGAGCTCGGTTATCTATCAACTTGAGATTGTTGACTGATAGTTGGAGATTGAAGCGATGAATCGGTAGATCTCGGTGCGCATATAGCAACTCCGTATCCTCCTCAAATATTTTGATTTGCAAAGTACTTGATAGATTTTTACCGATCGAATAATAAATTGTTCACTTCTCTCCTCTCATCCTTTTGGAGGCATCGAGAATAGGCATTGTAGTTTATTGTTTTATAGCGCTGTTGCCATGGTTACTGTGTATCTCAAAGAATCTGCCAAAACTTTCCGGCATTCTACTCTCACTCTAAAATTTTCAAGAAAAGCTCATCTCATGAGATTTAAAGCTGTCAGCACCAGCTTCGGAACAACAAAGCCCATAGAACGATCATGGTAAAGATCAAAGCTAAGAAAGGATCCGGATCTTCTACACTACCATTAGAAGGTAAGCTTTCTAATCTTGTGCAAAGGTTTCTCGATGAGCAGACTGCAGAGAATGAAAAGAGAAATCCCGATGAAGAAGACGTGGTTGCCCATATCGCTCTTGCTAAGGATTTGAAGGCCCAGGATGCTCTCATATACTGCCAACAGAAAGATTTATCTTTGCAAAGGGTCAAGAAGGTTTTGCTTGAGAAAACAATGGACAAAGTGCTCAAGGACCTCCGGGCTGAGGAACAGATAGCATTCGGAAGCATGATGCCTGATGAGGACATGGATGATCAGGATAGTGACTTTGACGGTATAAACGTAGATGATCTGATGGATGTCAAAGATAATAACAATCTAAATAAGAGTGTTGTTGGTTTATGGAATTTGAAGAATCAGAACTCCTCTATCACGTCTACTCTTGTGGAGGGAAGCACACCCGTGGCCACAGAAGCTGAGGATAGAGAGATTGTAGAGCAGGTTGACGGAACTTCTGTGGAGAAGAAATCCAAGAAGAGATCAAAGGACTCATCCAAATCATCCTCCAAGAGACAAAAAGGTATGTTTGTCAAGTTTCCATACAGTTTTCAAAGTTACTAACAAAAATTAAGTAGAGAAGGACAGAAGTTCCCCAAACTCATCACTTTCAGATTTAGGTGGAATGGATGACGTGATTACACAACTAATGGAGATTGTGGGAATGCCAATATTGCACCCTGAAATCTATAGAACAACAGGTGTCGAACCACCAAGAGGTGTTCTTCTCCATGGGCCTCCAGGTTGCGGTAAGACGACTATCGCCAACGCTCTTGCTGGTGACTTGAAGGTCCCCTTCATCAGCATCTCTGCACCTTCTGTTGTGAGTGGTATGTCTGGTGAGAGTGAGAAGAAGATCAGAGAGCTGTTTGATGAGGCCAAGTTGCTTGCCCCTTGCATTATTTTCTTTGATGAGATTGATGCCATTACTCCGAAGAGGGAAGGCGCACAGAGGGAAATGGAAAGAAGAATTGTTGCACAGATGCTGACATGCATTGATGAATTGAGTCCAGATAAGACTGGCGGGAACCCCGTCATCATTATTGGCGCGACGAATAGACCAGACTCCTTAGATCCTGCTTTGAGAAGAGCAGGCAGATTTGACAGAGAAATCTGCCTGAATGTCCCTAACGAAGCATCTAGATTGCATATCTTGAAGAAGATGGCCCAAAACTTGAAGATTGATGGTGAATTGGACTTTAGTAAACTAGCAAAAGCTACACCTGGTTACGTCGGTGCGGATTTGAAGGCTCTAACCAGCGCAGCTGGTATTTCTGCTATCAAGAGAATCTTTTCCTCTCTTGCACAGGGTGAAGAGACGGCGTTGCTTGGTGACCTATCACTCTCGACGATTCAAAGATTTCTCCAACAGTACCCAGACCCACTTACCGCCGAGCAACTAGAGCCACTGGCGATCACATATACAGATTTCCTTACAGCTCTACCAACCATTCAACCTACTGCTAAAAGAGAAGGATTTGCCACAGTGCCTGATGTTACTTGGGAGAATGTGGGTGCCCTAACGAACATCAGAATTGAGCTGAACATGGCGATTGTGCAACCAATCAGGAATCCAGGAATCTATGAGAAGGTTGGTATTCATGCCCCTGCAGGTGTGTTGATGTGGGGTCCACCTGGTTGCGGTAAAACTCTTTTGGCCAAGGCTGTGGCCAATGAATCAAGAGCGAACTTTATTAGTATTAAAGGTCCTGAACTACTGAATAAATATGTGGGTGAGTCTGAGAAAGCCATCAGGCAGGTATTTACTCGTGCTCGTGCCTCCGTTCCTTGTGTGATTTTTTTTGATGAGTTGGACGCTTTGGTGCCTAGAAGGGATACCTCTCTTTCAGAAAGTTCGAGCCGTGTTGTCAACACATTGTTAACTGAACTTGATGGGTTGAACGATAGAAAGGGAATTTTTGTCATTGGTGCTACAAATAGGCCTGACATGATTGACCCAGCGATGTTGAGACCTGGTAGATTGGATAAGACCTTGTTTATTGAACTACCAAGTGCCAATGAGAGACTTGAGATTATGAAGACAGTTATTAAAATCAACAAGACGCCGTTAGCACCAAATGTCGATTTGTCAGCGATTGCTCATGATGAGAGATGCAGAAACTTCTCAGGTGCTGATTTGTCTTCTTTGATAAGAGAGGCTGGTGTTATTGCGTTGAAGAAGAAATTTTTCCATTCTTCGAATACTGAAGATGAGAACATGATGGATCAAGATGAGTTGGATCGAGATGAACCATCAACTGTGATTTTTGTCACTAGCCAGGACTTTGAACAAGCACTCAATAGTGTCAAGCCTAGTGTGAACGACAGAGATCGTGCCAAATATGATCGTTTGAATAAGAAGATGGGGTGGTCATTAGTGTCTGACCACAATAATGAAACTAATAAGTCAGACGAATAGAGCAAAATTTTTTAGAAATCAGCTAATACACAACCCCACTAGTTTACCTGAACTCACGCTTGTCCCCTTCTTGCAACAACTTTTCTTACTCTTGCTACTTTATCAAACTTTGATGTCCGACCAAAGGTGACGAATGGCATATCTTGGCCAAACTGATTGGCAATGTGCCTTGATGCAACTTCCCAGATCGGTGTTTCAGTGCTACCTCTTATCAAGACAAATTCTTCATCTCTTTCTTTGGAGAGATCTTCAAACTCAGGAATGTATATGTTGATCAGTTTCTCCTTTGAACTTACGGAGTGAATTAATGCCAGGCTCTTAAATTTGAGGTCGGTTGGACGAAGTTTCTCCAATTCAAATGCATCAATTAGTGGTATTGACATATCATCTTTCCTCACTGTTATAAGGTCCATGCTCTTCTTCCCGATAGTATGTATTGCACACACTGTTCCTACCAACGTATCGGACATATCCTCCAATGCTAAACCATTTACGTTCAAAAAAGACACAGCTCTGATACCAATTTCACCGTAGCTCACTTGCAAAGGCGCTTTGAATAGTAGCTGCTTACTGAAATCAAAGTGCAAGTCATCAACCTTGTGGAAATACGACAGAATCTTGAAAAGTCTTAGCTGAGCGGCAGAGTACTTGACAGAGCCATCACTAAAATTTAAGTAGTTTCCCAAGACAGGAAGGAACTCAATCGATGAGTCCAAATTGAGATCTTGAAGTGACTGCTCCATAACCAGATTTTTGTTACCTGGATTGAGATAGATCAAATGTGTGGGTCTCAGTTTCTCTATCAGTTCTTTGGTCAATGTAAGACCATATCCATTGATCCAACCTGGTGTGTTGATAAGGAGTGTCTCATTCTTTAATAGGCCATCAGAGTTGTATTTCTTTATAAGGTCGTTAATCAACAGCCCATATCTTTTGGGCTGATCTTTAGGTGAAGTGTATCCAATGTAGTGGTTGATGCTGTCACCCGCAGAGGTTAACGACAGGTGATTTCCAAACAGGTTAGTTGTCACTTTATGAAGTGAGATTGAGTCAGGCTTAGAAAATTCTGCCTGGCCCGGATCAAGGTCCATAATGTTTACAGGTGGTGCATAATCATCGGAGTCTTGGGTCACCTCATTCATAAAGTTCTGGAGTAGGAGTTTCAATAGAGTTGACTTTCCAGAATTCTTCCCACCAATAATTAACACTCTAAGTGATTGCAGCTGCGCACGGAACTGTTGGGTTAGCTGCTCTACTTCAGGAAGCCACTTCTTGTAGTTGATTATGTTTACTGAGTCAGTCCGTTGTACCACAGGAGAGAAAGTGTGCTGGCAGAACCACCGTTCGAAGTCATCCAATTTAGAGATTTCAAACTCCGTTAAACTTCCACTATTCCAAAAGATATTCTTAAAGACGGGTGCAATAAATCCTACCTTCTCCAGTCCTGTACTGAGGTCGGTTACTTTGATCACAGATTTGAAGTCAGAATGAAATAGATGCTCGTTTTCAGCTGTGACTGTGTCCTTAACTTTAGACCTATCGACAATTTGAGTTGCTTGGATCAACGGTATTGCATTTGATGATGGATTTAAAAAGTCCATGAAGGTTTCACTAGCATGGTAAATGACATTATTGACGAAGATCGCACCTCTTTGGACTTGTATTCTGAACTGTCCTCTGATGATGAGGTTTTGGTTTACCTTGAGCCCAAAAATAGCATGATCGGATCCAAACACAACATTATTTTGCGAATAGCTAAAGTTGGAGGAAATGTACTTTGATTTATCAGTAGATTGTAACTCCTTCTGGGCTGGCTCTGGGGTTGGTCGATATGAAGGCATTGGTTCATCTTCATCCGAAGTGTTGGCGTCGTACCCAGGAAGGGACTCGCTCTTCACTGCCTCAAATGCTTAGATTATTAGTATAATTTTCCATGAGGAACATCCACAATGTAACCTACCACTTCTCGACATTTTCAGTCTCTCAGTGCACACCTTTTGGAAGTCCAGAAGGTAGAGGATTTTTGCGTAGTCAAAGGATGAGATGAGCAAATAAACGTGACTAATCACGTGTAAGCTATTCCCACCAATCAAATCCCATCGTTTTTCCATCACCTCTCATCAAGGAAAAAAAAAACCGAACGATGAAAAATTCAAGTAACACACAACAACCTCACAACACAGATATCATCAACACACAATGTCTGAACTACACACTGTTGGCTTTGACGCCCGTTTCCCAAACCAAAACCAAACTAAGCACTGCTGGCAATCATACGTTGATTACCACAAGTGTATCAACGCCAAGGGTGAGGACTTCGAGCCATGCCAAACTTTCTTCAAGACCTACTCTGCTTTGTGCCCTGTTGATTGGGTCGAGAGATGGGATGCCCAAAGAGAGGCCGGTAAGTTTGCCAGCGATTTGAAATAAGAAGCCGAAGAGTGGAGAGCAGACGTTATGAGGTCATGAACTAGAGTGGTTTTGATTATTTATAGTATACTCTGAGAGAGTGTGCCCATTTATACATTTCATTATTCTGAGAAAACCACAGAAGAATCTACATTGTAGGTTTTGAATTGATGATTGATTTGTTGGCTGCAATCTTATTTGGTGTACCTTCTGATATATCTCCGTTGCTTGAGACTAGTTGCAAATAGTTTCAATTTTGATGAATTTTGGTACTCATTGATTAAGACTGCAATTGACCTACACGGATACTCAAGTGCAACACTATAGGTATCGTATTAGCTATAGACTGTTACCCCTCACATAAAATCCTCCTCTGGGTCATACATCCGTCTCTTATTGCTACTTTTCTCAAGCTCTTCAGGATCGTTGAAGATATCATCGTATAACTCCTCTCTTGCCTTTCTCATCTCTAAGTTTTTTCTTTTAGTTTCTTCTTCCAATGCCTTAGCCCCTCTCTGCTCTTCCAGTATTTTCTTAAATGCATCACGGTCTCTGAAGTTACGTGCTGCAATTAAATGGTTCCTTCCAACAATTTCCTCTCTTGTCTTCTTCAGTCTATTTATAATGGAATTATCTCTAAACTGGATGTGGACTTTCTTGACCTTCTTTGGGTTCTTGAAACCAACTTCTCCATCAGCCATTCCCTGTGTCTTCCTCAGATTACTCCACGGTGTGTAAATTACAGTAACATTGTCTCTCTTATTACCTTGAATAGAGTTCGCCTTAGTGAGTTGTGCACAGTCTTCAATAAGCCCCTCTGGAATGTCCTCCCATCGTTCGCCTGGTTCCAGGCGCAGGTAGACGTGAGCACTGGAAAGGTTGTCAACATGAAACCACACATCTTCCGCAAAGCCATATTTGATGAGATCCTCATTCTCATACTTGTCTTTGCCCATGTAGATGACACGTGGGTTACTCTCAAATGACTTATCTGATCCAACAGCTCGGAAATAGTATACCATCTTGGATCCACTAGTGGTTGGTGATGATTCCAATTGAGGGAGGTTTAGAAAAATATTTTTTGCCACTACATAAAAAACATCATAGGAAATCATGAATTCTATTCATAGCCAGTGTAGAGTCGTTAGGGTGCAAATGTCAGGATGCAAAATACTGGTTTAGTACCAGCGAAACAATTATGGGCACTTTTAAGAATCAGTAGCTAATGCGATGTAATTAAGTACAGATATATACGAAACCATAATAATTTCGAAGACAAAACTTTTCTCATTAATATGATCTCAACATTTACTGGCTCATTTCTTCACCATTTTCGAGAGCAATAGCCTTTTCCACTAATTTAAGATGGTCTTTCATTCTCTGGTTATCTGGATGGAAGCACAGACCTCTCTCAAACTCCACTCTAGATTCTTCAAATCTGCCCAAGTTCAGCAAGCAGATGGCCTTTCTCAAAAAATTATCAGCCGTAAGTACTTGTGTACCAATCAGTATTTCGGCATCCTGCAAAGCTTCCATATACTGCTGATTCAGAAGGTAAGCATCACAACGGATCTGGAGCACAGCATTGAGCTCTTGTAACTGGATACCAAAGGCTTCCCAACGGGCCCTTCTACCAGCCATGTCAATTGCCAAGGACAATTGCTTAATAGCCTCTGGTAGTTTCTGCTGTTTGAGAGATTCCACACCAGAAGTAATTAGCTTCTTGATCATTGGTGTTAGTTGAGGGGAAGGTTCTGGTGATTGTGGAATATCTGAGGTGATGCTTGCAAGATCTCTTGTAAGTCTGTTGATGTCAGTGATGGACACTTGAAGGGTTTCATCAATGGAATCTGAAGAAATAAGTTTAGTGGCTGGGTCATAAGCTAGAGGAAGGGCCATTGTGGTGATGTTTTGCAAGATAATATTTGAACCCTTTTCACACTCATTATTTGATTGTTTTCGTGGCATCTTTTTGGCGGTGAAAAAAAACATGAAAAATACCTCTTTTCTGAACATTTCCGGATATAGAAAAGTTCGAAGGTACAGGTTGACATAACATATTGGTAGAGGTTGGACGTAACACTTTCCAAACGAGCGTTCAGTGTTTGAATAGTTTTCTATAGATACGTAACCAGTCGGTGCTTCTTCTTCTTGAAAAATAATACATGGATATCAGAAACGTAAACTACTACATTGTGAGCTTAAAGGATTTGTAACAGTATATTGAAATAATGCCTCGTTACACAGGGGACAAAAGTAGATGACATAAAGCAATCGATCACTGCATAAAACACAGAGTGATAGTTTACTTACAAATCAGCATCATCCTCATCAGGCAATGGCAAAGCAGTAGCTTGGTCCATTTCTTGTTGGTATTGTTGCATCAAAGCGGCATCGACTTGGACTTCTGGTGGTGCCAAAGCTGGGGCAGCAACGAACTCCAATTGTGGGTTACCAACCAACTTTCTAGCCAACCACAAGAATGGCTTCTCGAAGTTGTAGTTGGACTTGGCAGAGATATCATAGTATTGCAAGTTCTTCTTTCTGTGGAAGGTGATGGTTTTAGCCTTGACCTTTCTCTCCTTGACATCAACCTTGTTACCACAAAGGACAATTGGGATGTTTTCACAAACTCTGACCAAGTCACGGTGCCAGTTTGGAACGTTCTTGTAGGTGATACGGGCAGTAACATCGAACATGATGATACCACATTGACCGTTGATGTAGTAACCATCTCTCAAACCACCGAACTTCTCTTGACCAGCAGTATCCCAGACATCAAACTTGATCTCACCGTAATTGGTGAAGAAACCCAGTGGATGCACTTCAACACCAAGAGTGGCAATGTACTTCTTCTCGAATTCACCAGTCAAGTGACGCTTGACAAAGGTGGTCTTACCAGTACCACCGTCACCGACAAGGACTAGTTTGAAAGTTGGAACTTCAGCAGCCATTTTATAATAATGTTATGGTTGTTTGGTGTTGATTTTGAAGAAGGTTTTGTTTTGAATTTTCTTGTTTTTTCTTGATTTTTGCCATCGAAAAATTTTCAATTCGAGAAAACAACGGGGGTAACCATGGTAATTTCGCTTACAAAAGTAAACAAACGTACACGTGATCGTATATACATGAGGAGTGTCATCACCAACCGTAAGCAGGAAAATGCATGTATGATGTGATCACAAACTCTCAATTAAGCTAAAAGGGAAATCCAGAGACTTCCTAGAGTCTGATGTTGTATTTCTAATTGTAGTATAGGTACTTTTCTGGAACCATAGCGAACAACAAATGAACCTGATTGTCCCTAGTGGGCACCTCTGTGAAAGAATATATTCTCAAATAAAGCTGCAATCAACAGAATCAAGCCGTTCCGATCTAATTGTGGACCATAACCTTCGTTATGAAGTAATCCCACCTCATTTCCTGTGTAGAGCTTATCTAGTTTATTATAGTGATTTAACCTAATCTCACCTAGTCTCACCTTTTGATTTACTTGGCGGTCTTTAATATACCAACGGATATCTGTGGATCACAAACCAGTTTTGCCGGGGGAGCTGGTAGACCTTGTAAGGTTGGTGGAGGTGGGAGTGCTTTGTCATTGGTGATCTTGTAGTAGTCTGTCTTAGAGGAGATAGTTCCTGTTGAACCAGGTATACCTTTAAAAAGATGCAGTGTAGGTTGTGTGTTAGTTTCAGGAAAAGCCCCTTGCTCCTTTGCAACAGATTCATAATGGTCACATAAGAGCTTGACGTGATTGCGCCCTGTCAAATGGTTCTTACGAACTGATGCGGCGTCTGGAGTCAGATAAACTATAGAGTGTTAGTACTGCAGTTTAAAAAGGTTTAGAGATGTTGGAGCATACGTTGGCAATAGTCGCAGTAAAATCTACCCATACTGTAATTTGAGTTTATTGATGGGGTCCTATGCAAATAACACCTATTGTCCAATGAAAGTGCTTTTTTTCATATTTTTACCCGGCTCGAATCGCGAAACGAAAAAAATCATCAACAAAATTCACCCTCGAAAACCAGTGACGAACAACTACCTCAGTCACAGCCAACACAATCAGCAGCAATGTTCAGAGCTATCGCCACCACCTCCGTCAGATCTGCCGCTAGAGCTTTCTCTGCTGCTCCAGCCCGCTCCAACGCTATCCAGGACTTGTACATCAAGGAGCTAAAGGCCTTCAAGCCAACCCCAATTTCTGCCCAAGATGCCGAAGCTGCCACCAGACCATGGACTACTCCAGTTGCTCCAAAGGCTCCAACTCCAGAAGTCGATGCCGCTCAATTGGGTGAGTACGAGGCTGCTGAGGTTGAGGTTGAGACCGTCAAAGCTGGTGAGGAGCAAGTTGCTGAAGAGTGGTTTGTTTTGGAGGAGCCAGAAGACAACCACCACTAGATTTAGGGATGCTGCGAAGAGATGCCGGTGATTTTATTAGTGGGGAAGTGAAGGGTTTGACGTTATTACATATATTCATGATTAGACGAGAATGGTTCCATTGTTGATATGGAGTATCAATGTACAATTTGGAATAATTATCCCTGAGCGGAACTCATACCATATGTGGTTGAACCAGTAGAAATGACCTGTTTTGATGCGCTAGTTCGATAGGCTGTTGTGGGAGTACCGTAGCATTTTTTTTGAGCAACTATATTCTTAACAAAATCAATCAAATCATAGATATATTCTAAAGATCCTTTCGATTCCTACATCACTAATTGAGGTGATTACTATAAATTCTGTTATATATTGTATACTGGGTATATCAAGTGATTGATACTAGGGACTTATAGAACTAGTATCGGGACACAACTCTGAGTCACCACGAGTGACGTGACCGAACAACTATTCAGATCAGTGATAAACGTTCAACTTAGAATTAGCTGCCCGCATTAGATTAAGCGAATGAGTAAATGAATGAATGGATGAATTAACGAATGAATGAATCAGAAATGGACATGTACTATCATCGCCAAAAAAGATGTACAATCAATCTCACAGCCAAATGATGGCATGGCTCTTAGTTGTTAACTTCATGAAGTATGTCATGGCTAACACGATAACCGTACTCATGTTCTTCAGGCTTGTACTTGGGTGGTTGCTCGTATACTGGAAGATACTTTTCTGCACATGATTGAATTTCCTTCTCCTCATCTTCATGGCATTCCCTCAACTTCATGACATAGAAGATTGTGGATAGAAGCATGACAAAGAATATGATGCAGAGTAGGAAGATGGGGAGGAAAGCAGCCATGCTTGTAGCTGTCGTGTGAGCATAAGGTTGCGTTGGAATAAGCATTTGAAATGGAATGAGCGGCAAAAAAGTGTGACCGAGTTGTTCTGAATGGGTGAAGTTAATGCAGCAAACAATTGTATGAATATTTTCCTTGATGTCTTGCAGGTATAGTGTTCCCGAACTTTGAAGACTTTATGGAAAGGTTCAAGTTGATGATTAATGACAAAAAATACGTATGTCTCGTTTAGTTCCAAACTCTCTTGCGAAAAAACCTTATAGGAATTGCAGAAATGGCGACAAAAGTAATCAAGAAGTACTGGGTAGATGCGGAGTACAACCGAATACACTTGTGCTTTTAAAATTGTTCTTCTTCAAACTAAAAAAAAAAAGTGAATTGAAGGAATTGTTAAAGGTTTTGTACTTTGCCGTGTTTTCCTTATGTGCAGCAAACCTGCATTATAATAGCTTGATACGGCCACGAACAGAAGTCCAAGTCGGTGAAAGACATGCCGCAAAAGCATGTAATTTAATAAAGGCCTCACATATAGTCTACAGACAGCTCAGAAATCGGCGAATTCTCAATGATGTGATTTTAAATTGACGGGAATATTAAATTGGCAATGTCGCACATAGATAATGGGACCAAATTGAGTCACCATAGAAGGTAAAATAGAGCTTGAAACATAACTTAGCGACGCCTGTCTGTATGGAGATGTTTCCAAGACACCTTGGATTGGCTGTTGTATGTAGAAAGGTTTATTACCCTGTAGCCACTGCTTTGTTCACCTGGCTCACACCTGTGGTTGTTTTTATGAGATAAAGGATTTCGGTTACCAGTGCCGTCCGCCCTTTCTTAAAAATGTGTTGATGTATGTGACATTAGGAAATAGGACAATGCTGAATAATTTGGCACCTTGGAGTAGATCAGTATCAAACAAAATGCTAAGGAATTCAAGAGTCACAATCAGCAGCATATCTCTGATAAACTTAGATATCCAACCACATAAAAGGTGGTATGAATCACCCAAAGTTTTGTGATCACCAGTACCCTGTGGGATAAAATATGTTTCGATCGCCAGAGCAGTATAGGGTTCGCTAATTAATGACGTTCAATTCTCAAGACTAGTAGAGAGCTGAAAACCGGGATGATTAGATGAATAAATAAGTCGAATGTTAACCAGCCAATTGGCTGAACAGAGTCAGACTCTGATTGCGTCAGAATCCTTTCTAGTGATAAACCGCAAAATCGTTCCCCAATAAGTAATTTTATCCAGCCGCGTCCAAATCGGGACAGTATCTGCCATTTACATACGGCAGGATAGCGAACCGAATACCGAACCGCATCTCGGCCAATTGTTACAAAAGACCCTTGCTTGCCTCCAAGTTTATCTCGTCGTCAATTAATTGATCTATCAAAATCATGTCGACCTTTGCCACAGAGATAACTCTTCCAACCTCTATCAAGTACACTCAACCAACTGGACTATTTATCAACAACGAATGGGTTGCGTCTTCTTCTAACGAGACAATCACGGCAATCAACCCATCTGATCAGTCTCCCATAACATCTTTTCAAGCTGCTAATGAGCAAGATGTAGACATTGCGGTCAGTGCTGCTCGTGAAGCTTTTGAATCCAACTGGAGCAAAACTTCTGCTGTTGAGAGAGCCAATTTATTCTACAAACTGACAACATTGATCGAGAGAGATGCAGACATCATTGCTGCTATCGATGCCCTTGATGCCGGTAAGCCATTGGAGTTCAACGCTAAGGGGGATGTCGAGCAAGTGGCTGATATTACACGCTACTATGCGGGTTATGCTGACAAGATTAAAGGGTCGTACACCGAATTAAACCCAAACAAGTTTGCCATTGAGAAACACTGCCCGTATGGTGTGGTTGCCTTGATTGTGCCATGGAATTATCCAATTGCCATGGCTAGTTGGAAGCTACAGGGTGCTTTAGTTGCAGGAAATACGATTGTGATCAAACCAAGTGAGGAGACCTCTCTTTCTTTGTTGTACTTTGCTCAATTGATCAAGGAAGCTGGCTTTCCTCCTGGTGTTGTGAATGTTGTCACTGGATACGGCAAGAGTGCAGGAGCAGCAATGGCCAAACATTTGGATGTTGACAAAATTGGTTTCACTGGATCCACAGCTACTGGCCAGATCATTCAACAACTCGCTACGTCAAATCTAAAAGCTGTTTCTTTGGAGTGTGGTGGGAAATCTCCTTGTGTCATCTTCGCTGATGCCAATTTGGATGAGGCTGTGAAGTGGTCATCACATGGCATTTTCTATAATTCAGGTCAAAACTGTACTGCTAACTCCAGAATCCTTGTCGAGGACTCAGTTTACGATGACTTTTTGACAAAATTTAAGGAATACGCATTAAGAACTTACCAACTAGGTGACCCATTTGAGGAGAAGACTACGCTCGGTCCACTCATCAACAAAGTTCAATACGACAAGGTCAATGGTTACATCTCCCATGCCGAATCTGTTGAAAATCTGAATAAATTGATAGGTGATAAAGATATTCCCTCAACACTTTCAAAAGATGGCTTTTATGTGAAGCCACATATTTTCACTGATGTCCCTGAGTCTTCCTCATTGTACCAGGAAGAGATCTTTGGTCCAGTGGGTGTCATTACCAGGTTTAATGGGTTTCAAGATGGATTGAAGAAGGCAAATAATACCATATATGGTCTTGGTGGTTCTGTGTTCTCCAAAGATATCAAGAAGGCCCATAGGTTCGCTGACGGGATCAGGGCAGGTGTTGTGATGATTAACTCAAGTAATGATGAAGATATCAGAGGTGCATTTGGGGGGTTTAAGATGAGCGGTATTGGCAGAGAATTGGGTCTCGCTGGCGTTGAAACTTACTTGCAACTCAAGACTATCTATGTCAACCTAGAGGAAGATGAAGTGTTGAGCAAGTTATAAGAAATATTTTCGAGTTAAAAACTTGCGTTATCCAGTTACTGCGGCGGCATATAACATTTGAACAGTTATAATCCATTCTATACAACCTAATTATGCATTAAAAAAAGTTAATCATTATATAAAACCGGTTATTTCTTGTTGAATTCCTGGGCTTTCTCGAACTCCTCCTTGAATTTGTCCGCGTTCTCCTTGTTACCAAATCTGATGGCCAGAGTTTGAGCTTCTGGTTCACCCTCAGAGATATCAGCCGTGACATTGTACACCCAGGATCTGTCAGAACCAACATTAGGCTTCAAGGTATACTCTGGCGCAATAAAGTGATTGGCACAGATCTTCAAGGTTTTGTCTCTTCTCATCAGAATTCTGACCTTCTTGTTCTCTTTGTGCTGTAGGAACTTGACGTCACCAGTACCTCTCTCTTTCCATTCTTTAGTGTCAGCGTGGAACTTGAACAACTTGGCGCGGACCTTGTATAAAACATCTTCCTCCTCCTCGTTGGTTTTGACATCAACCTTGTCTAGCTTGACCAATGGCTCAAAGTGAACGTCAGCCTCTTCTTCTTCTGCTTTGTCTTCATCATCTTTGGACTCTTCCTTCTCCTCCTTCTCTTCTGCTTTCTCCTCCTTCTTTTTGGAAGCGCCACCGAACATTGCGAAAACGTCAGCGGTTGGAGGCTTGGCTTCAGCAGCAGCAGCAACTGGAGCAGCCTCTTCTTTGACTTGCACTGGCTTGACTTCGTCTGACATTATGCTTCAAGATACGTTATAGATCGAAACACTTAAGAGTTTCCTGAAAACAAAACAAATCGACATTTTTTTCTCTTGGTGGTTCAAAAGCTTTT
This sequence comes from Barnettozyma californica, assembly GCA_023627795.1. Taxonomy (NCBI): domain Eukaryota; kingdom Fungi; phylum Ascomycota; class Saccharomycetes; order Phaffomycetales; family Phaffomycetaceae; genus Barnettozyma; species Barnettozyma californica. Next base: position 188,664 of record JAMAIE010000014.1, on the reverse strand, counting down.
CGGAAAATGACTGTTCACGTGATCAACCACAGGAGTTAAATGCACGATGATATAAGCTATTCATCGGTAGCACATTCGCGAATATATTGGAGCTTTGATGTCTCCTCTTTTCTGGCAAACCTTTGCCATCAAGCATTGGATTCCTCTGAATCACTTTAAAAGAGAGCTGTTTGAACTATAGCATTTTTAAGAGTTCGTGCATTGTCATCTTACGACTAATAGATTACCCCATCGACCTACGGCTCCTTACAATAAGCAAGTTATATACACAGAGGGAGTCTGCAGCAAATCAATATTGCCCTTATCAATTAAACTACTTAATCCTAATGACTGACGAAATATCATCAGGTTTCACGATGAACCAGTCGCAGCATCGAAAACCACGCAGGAAGTCATCGTTGGAAGAGTTTGATCCTTTGTCACAGGCTGAACTCTACTACGGGCCTCAGACTGACCCATCCAAGCTACCTAGGGGTTCACGTTTGAACAAGACCAGAACAATGAGTTATGTGGATAATAAGAGCCTATTGAACGGTGAGTTCCGGAAGGAGATTAAGAGTGCACTTAGAAGACGTGGTTCTCAGGATGAAGCCGGCTTAGGTACTTCTAGAGGCCAAAGATATTTTATCAGTGATATCGACTCCACATTGAAAGAGTTGCTGGAAAATGAGGATACAGATGATAATTTTCAGATTACAATTGAGGATACTGGCCCAAAGGTTCTAAAGTTAGGCACCATGAACTCCAATGGATACAATCAAAAGGATATTCGAGGAACCTACATGCTTTCGAACCTACTGCAAGAGTTAACTATTGCCAAACGTTTTGGGAGAAACCAAATGATTTTAGACGAAGCGCGTTTAAATGAAAATCCAGTTGATAGATTATCTCGTTTGATTTCGACTCAATTTTGGAAAAACTTGACTAGAAGATTAGACGCTACTAGTATTGCTACATTTGCTAAGGATACAAAGATTGTCTCTAACCCAAGAATTTACATTCCATATGATTGTCGTGATCAATATGAATTTTTTATTGGAATCTCAAAGGACCAGCCAGATTTGCTTTTAGAGGTGGAGTACTTGCCGAAGGACATCACACCAGAGTATGTCAAATCCATCAATACCAAACCAGGTTTGTTAGCTCTTGCAATGGAAACCCACCGTGATCCAATAACTGGAGAAGAGACTTTGGTGTCATTCCCTTATGTTGTTCCAGGTGGGCGTTTCAACGAACTTTATGGCTGGGATTCGTATATGGAGTCTCTTGGTCTCCTGATCAATAACAAGGTGGATCTTGCCAGGGGCATGGTCGAACACTTTATCTTTGAGATTGACCACTATGGGAAGATTCTAAATGCCAATCGTTCTTACTATTTGTCCCGTTCACAGCCTCCATTTTTAACAGACATGGCACTCAAAGTCTTTGAAAAGTTGGGAGGAGAACGAAATGAGGATGCGATGGATTTGTTAAAACGTGCAACCGGATCAGCCATAAAGGAGTATTTCAACGTCTGGATGGCTAAACCTCGTTATGATGAAAGTACCGGCCTGTCATGCTATCACCCTGATGGTGTTGGTATCCCACCAGAGACTGAACCAAGCCACTTTGATAGCGTCTTGGGTCCATACGCTTTAAAGTATGATATTACTATTGAGCAATTCAGAGAAAAGTACAACGATGGCGAGATTAAGGAACCAGCATTGGATGACTATTTCACACATGATCGTGCTGTGAGGGAAAGTGGCCATGACACTAGCTACCGTCTGGAGGGTATTTGTTCTAATTTGGTGACTATTGATTTGAACTCATTACTATATAAGTACGAAGTGGACATTGCACATATAATCAAGACCTACTTCAATGATAGTTTTACATCCTATGATGGTGTGAATCAAAATTTTGAATGCTGGGAAAAGAAAGCTAAGTTGAGAAAAGAGAGAATCAACAAATATTTGTGGAACGAAGAAAAGGGCTTATACTTTGATTACAACATCAAGCTCAAGCTTCAGTCCCAGTACGAGTCTGCCACGTGCTTCTGGGCACTTTGGGCAGGACATGCATCAAGAGACCAAGCTGAGCGTCTCACCAAAACTTTGGCTATCTTTGAAGAGCTTGGCGGATTGGCATCTGGAACTGAAAAGTCCAGAGGTGAGATTTCACTTGATCGTCCAAGTAGACAATGGGACTATCCATATGGATGGGCACCTCAGCAGATTTTGGCGTGGGTAGGATTTTCTAACTATGGTTATCCTGGTATCACTAGGAGATTGGCTTATCGCTGGCTGTACCTAATGACCAAGGCATTTGTTGATTACAATGGTATTGTTGTGGAGAAGTATGATGTTACAAGAGCCACCGACCCCCACCGTGTTGATGCTGAGTATGGAAACCAAGGGTCTGACTTCAAAGGTGTTGCTACTGAAGGGTTTGGTTGGGTTAATGCCAGTTATATTGTTGGGTTGACGTTTTTGGGAAACCATGCTAGACGAGCTTTGGGTACATGTACACCACCAAGCGTGTTCTTTAAGAGTTTGAGAAACAATGATGAGAGAAAGGAATATGGTTTGGAAGCTATTGATCCTAACACTTTCACTGTTTAACCTGTATACGTACAATATTTTATGACTTTGATGAGTATTTCGTAACCTCCGAAAATCCACTTATAAACACACAGTACGTAGTATTCGTATCTAATAGCAGATAATTTGGGATAAATGTTGGTCCATGGTGATTCCAACAGCCGCTTTTGGCGAACATACTGAACTGCATGGTTACGCGCTGTGCGCATATGTGTCTGTTATTTATGTTCAAGACTGAGAGGTGAACCAGAGTTGGAAGTGTTTCCACTCACCAAAATCAACGATCTGTGCCAGCGAACATCCTCTAATCCAACTAAAAACGAGTGATCTACCCAGTGATACTATCGAGTTTCAATAAACTAGCGGAGAGCATTTGTCAGGAATTACTAGGAAATATTCAGGGATATGACAAGTTTGTGTGTTTGTTTGTTTGTTTGTTTGTTTGTTTGTTTATTGTTTGTTTTGAAGATCTTTTTTTTTTATTTTTTTTTAGAAAGGAACAGTTAACCGTAGAAACGCGTCCATATTCGGACATCTAAGAGACACGCTAATCCTAAGCTGCGTATTACTGTACATATTTCGGTGAAAAAAGAAAAAGAAGAGGCGACCGCTAACTCTCTGTAATGACGGAGGCATATCTGGTCAAGGGCTTCAAGAGTTATGTTAGTTATTTGATCTGTGGTGCTTATTAAAAGTCGTTCGAGACGCGTCCAAATTTTCTAATTTCGGCAATCAATCTGCCCACTCGCAGAAACCCTGCTAACGGTTACTGGAAGAGTACCTTTTTTTGCCACTTTTGCGAAACGAAATCTGACACATTGTTTCCATGGTTACAGGCCCATCTACCAAAATATGTAAAAGTATCAAGAACGGCATGTGCGTGGAACGGACAAGCAGGTGATGATTTGATGACACATGCTATTTGACCGTGTAAATTTGTTGGTGGGTGCTAATAGCGAAGCAAGTTTCAGAATATAGTTGCTAATGTCCTAATTATGGTAACCTTTGATCTTTCAGCTCTAGAACATGGATCGCGATTTCTATTTAAAGATCTTGTTATACTAGTAATATAAACTTCTAGGCAATGAATATTATCACAATCATGAAATATTCAAGTTATGTCATGTCGTATGGATCAGTGGTTTGTTATGTCTTTATCGATCGTGATCAGTCACTCAACGGATCATTGTGTGCCTTTCTCACTTGAACCATATCCTGTAATTGACGTTATATAAGCGGTTTCGTATAGATAAATTAGTATAGATAGATGATCTGCACAGCAAAAAGACTTAACACAGAAAATTTTTGGAATCTATACCTAATAGCTTGGGGACACTAGTGTAAATGGTTGTGATATAATTGCTGGCCGTGATCTTTAAGATTTGTTCTCAGAGAGCAGAAGTAAATATCCCTGTATTTAGAGCAATCACCATACTGCCTTTTTTGTTGTCTTGCTGCTTACTCACCTCGAAGGAATTAGGGATTCGGAGAGCTTCATTTGATCCAGTGAATTTGCTGTTAAACTGCGGTCTCACAAATTTAGTCGCCACAGTGGCATATAATACTCGATTCGTAAGTGCTAGACGCGAGACGAAAGCGAACTTTATGAGAACTGGTAGGCAAGGTGATAATTAATGTGTCAAAAAGAATGTGCCAGCCATCGATAATGTCTATAAAATTGAAGGGATTGGGGTAATTAATAGTGGTAGCCATTTTACGCACGGGATGGCTGGCTGCAATTTTGACGTTATCGACACGGGTCTTCATATGTGTCACTCACTCCAGACAGCCAGTAAACAGAAACACAGCCACTTTTGCGAAAGATATCCTTGTCAGCCTCTATATGGATATGCTTTTGTCTCATTCTCTACTAAACCATGTTCCTGACCGTAGAATCTGCGAAGTTTGAATCCACCAGTTCTCAGTTTTGAGAAAACGCCAGGCCCAAACTGCTCGAATTGAGTTTGCGCATCTCGCATTTTTCATGTCTCCGCATGCCCTCGTGCGTCTTATCTTTCGCAAATTTGCGCGATTTTCACTCATTCTGGAGATTTTACTTCTTCTCAAAATCGTCACTGTGCTTGTGTTATTTTAACTTTGATGTTTCAGCATGTGCGGATCTTTTGGGTGAATGATTTATTTTTAACGATTTGGCTATATAAAAACTCGTATCTGCCCTCCGATATTATCTCCAGTCAGGAGGTTCTCAAGTCTAATTTCTATAACGGACTGTAATTCACTACAGACATTCGCTTAGTTGAGATGCTCGCTTCGTTATTCACGGTCGCTCTCGCATTGACACATGCAGTTGCTGGGCCAATCCCTTCCAAAGGTGGTATTCAATTTGAAAAGAGAGGTAGTCCAAGTTGGGACTATGACAACAGCAAACTCAGAGGTGTCAATTTAGGTGGCTGGTTTGTTATAGAGCCTTTCATTTCGCCATCATTGTTTGAAGCATTTGGTACCGACGACGCATGGATTCCAGTTGATGAGTACCACTACACTGCAGCATTGGGTCCGGAAGAGGCTCAAACAAGATTACAGCAGCATTGGAGCACATGGATAACAGAGCAGGACTTTGCCAACATTGCCAGCGCTGGTTTAAACATGGTGCGTATCCCAATCGGGTACTGGGCTTTTGAGAAGAGATCTGATGATCCGTATGTCCAGGGCCAAGTTGCATACCTGGATCAAGCTATCGAGTGGGCTAGACAGAACAGCCTGAAGGTTTGGGTAGATCTACATGGTGCTCCAGGCTCTCAGAATGGATTTGACAATTCTGGTTTGAGGGACCAGTATCAATTTCTACAAGACGAGAATATGTCCATCACCCTGACTGTATTGCAACAGATTTTCGACAAGTATGGCCAAGAGTCTTATGAGGACGTTGTCATTGGTATTGAACTCATTAATGAGCCTTTGTCTCCTGCTCTTGGTGCTGAACAAGTTGACCAATTCAGCGGCTGGGCATACAAGAACATGAGATCTGTTTCTAACAATTTTGCTGTCATTCAAGATGGCTTCACCCCAGCCAATTACTTCGACAACCGTTTCACAGTTGACCAAGGTTACTGGAACATTGTAGTGGATCACCACCATTACCAAGTCTTTTCACCACCTGAATTGCAACGCACTATTGAACAGCATATCCAAACTGCTTGTCAGTGGGGTCAACAACACAAGTCTGAGTCTCACTGGAACATTGGTGGTGAGTGGTCTGCTGCTCTCACTGACTGCCAGAAGTGGTTAAATGGTGTCGGTAGAGGCGCTCGTTATGATGGCGGATACCAATCCAGCTGGATTGGTTCTTGTGAGGGCGTTCAGGACATTAGCACATGGTCTGAGCAAAAGAAGCAGGACACTAGACGTTACATTGAAGCCCAACTTGATGCCTTTGAGCAAGGTGCTGGTTGGATTTTCTGGACTTGGAAGACCGAAAACTCATTGGAGTGGGATTTCCAGAGATTGACTGCTACTGGGTTGTTCCCATCTCCTTTGACTGACAGACAGTACCCAAACCAATGTTGGTTCTAGGCGGTTTTATCTGGGTATTGCGTTGAGAATTAGAGTTGTATATTAGAGTTGTATATTAGTTTAGCTTTGATGCTGGAATCAATCTCAAAAGGGGTTTATAATTATAATGGTACTGGAATGGACTGGAATGGAATACGGAGTTGTGTCCTGAACACTTCAAAATTAGAACCTAAAAACATATTTCTACTTTCCTAAAGGTTTCTAAAGAAGTATTTTAACTTAAACTCCAAAAAGCATATGTTGTCTTACAATCAAGAGTAAAGGGGTGTGATGTATATGCTAATAAGCAATCATTTTAACCTAGGATTTTTTTTCCGCATAAAGCAAAGAAACGTTGTAGGATTCATTCAGATGGTTCAGAAAAAGAACGCAGCAAGCGCAGCAGCAACAACTGGAGCACAAATGGCCAACTTGTCACCAGCCCCAGGTGATTCACTGAAAGTAGTAGTGGTGGAGGTGAGTGGGGGAACAGTTGGGTGGACAGTACCGTTTCCTGTAGTGATGGTTTCTGGAGGAGACACAGTGGTTGTTGGCTTCACACTTGGCTTAATCGTGGTTGGAAGTGGACAGTATGTAGTGTAGATGGTCTCCATACCCTCCACAGTCTCGGTGATAATAGTGACTCCTGTCTCAACAGGGATTTCAGTACATTTGTTCTCGTCACAAGAGGTGATGGTGACCGTTGTAGTAGAGATGTCTGCCTCAGTGATCGTTGAAGTGGTGTTGTCGCTCTGTGCCGCAGTCAGGGCAACTACAGTAGAAACAGAGATCAAGTGAGTGATAGAAACCATTATTGCAAAAACGAATGTGTGGGGTTGATGGGGTGTATGTTTAAAGTTTAAAGAGGGGGGGGGGTGTTGGAAGCTCTGCTTTTATATGTGAAGATACTGCTTCACAATGTTGTGAATAATATGATACGGTGAGACAAATCATGAGGGGCCATTACGGTCCTTGCGGCCAATTTGTGGTGAAACAAAACAAGGCCACAAGGTAAGACATGGTAGAGGACTAAACTAAATATTGGAAAACAAAGACATCTTCTCATGTATATGTGTGTCTCTGCGACTGATCACCAAAGAAAACTAATTTTAGAAGTCAGGCAATAACCGTATTTGATATATCCTTGGAAATTAAAAGCCAAAACTCGAAATGCTTACGCTTTGTGAAGTACATCAAAGACTACTACTATAGTTGTATAGCATATTAATGCCTCGCGTTCGTCGAGTCAATCTATCGAATCTATCGAATGTGCCGAATTTTTTTAGTTTCTTTCTTTCCTATACTTTCTACGTGCTTGAAGGTGAAAGTTACCTCGGTTAACTTAGTTCAAAGAGACAATTCGGACCAAGAAGTTGGAATCAAGAGCACAACATAGTCTTGGAGTTAACTGTATTCATGTCTAAATATACTCACAACTTTGCCAGCATGTAGATGTTCAAAACAGAAATGAAGAGCCAAATCAAGACACCCAAAGTGGTGGTTGCCCAGTTGTTCGACATGTCAATGAACTCCTCCTCACCATCTTCATTCTGAGTTCGTTTAGAAACCTTCATGTATTTAGATCTAGATGTGAAGTAGATCAATGGAGCAGTAAGAAATGGTAATAGCACAGAAAGAATCACCTGAGAAATATTCAAGGCCTGAGATAAACCTGATCTTCCAATGGCCAAACTGACAGCCAAACAAGGGATAATCGAGATTAATCTTGTCGCAATTCTCCGCTTCCATGGCTTGATGGTCCATTTTAAGTGTCCCTCAGAGACAATCTGACCCGCAATGGTACAGACAATACCGGCAGATGCACCAGAGAACAATAGGGCAAGCATAAAGATGGTACCCGCGACAGGAGCGACTTGTTGAGACAACAGCTTATGAATTGTAAACAGATCAGCGTCGTTTGCAGCCTCTGTACCATACAAAGAGGCTGCCGATACAATCAGAATAGCAGAGTTGACAAAGAGGGCAAATGTGAACAGGGAGATCGACAGTTCAATGATGGAGTACTTCATTGCGTATTTGACAGCATGGATAGTAGGTCTGTAGGCGAAATATGCATCCTCTTGATCATCGTCTTGTGGTATCTCATGATAACCATGGTCCACATCGAACTCCCTTAAACGAGGCTGGACCAAACCTGAGCCTAGGAACAGAGAATGTGGCATGACTGTGGCACCCAAGATACCCACAGAGTTCAACAGGTTGTTACCTTCAAATATAGTCTTTGAAGGAGCAAAGCCTCTGAAAAGTTGGCGAGCATTGACGGGTGGCATGAATCCTAACTGGACTCCAAAGCACACAACAACACCTAGGACAAGGAGGGCAACAGAGTACTCGAACATTCTCACAAATTTGATCGAGGAGCCTGGTCTGTACGCCATCATAACCAGCAGAACATCGACAATAGTGATGGCGACACCAGCAGGAAGTGGGATTCTGAGCAGGATGTTCAAAGCAATTGCTGAACCAAGCACCTCTGCGATATCAGTCGCAATGATAGCAATCTCAGCAAGGAGCCACAGGATCAAATTCAGCCAACGTGGAAGGTACGCCCTGCATGCCCTGGAAAGATCAAGACCTGTGACAGAGCCTAGCTTGATACATAGAGATTGGAGGAAAATAGCCATAATATTGGACATAAGGATGATCGACAAGAGGGCAAACTTGGACGACGCACCTGCTGTGACATCCGTGGCGTAGTTACCGGGATCCATATAGGCGACAGATACCATGAGACCAGGACCGACGAACTTGAGGTACTTCTTCAACACTTGGATCGCTTTACTGTCTGAATCTTTAGGTGCTAGGAAGCCCTGTTTAGGCGCCTTAGCGCCCGCTGCGATGTCAATGTTGTTGGAGCCATCATCATTCCGCGTAAGGATCTCAAGAGAGTAGATGTCCTTAGATGCGGTCATTTTGGATAATGCTGTGCAATTATTGGTGATAGTAGGTGTTGTGAGAAAAGCACAAGTACTTCTAGTGGGAAGGAATTCTCCACGTTTTAAAGGTTTTTTTTTTTTTCTTTTTAACAAAAAGGCTCGGCCATAAAATAGGACCCTACCAGTTCGCATAGAGAAACAATGCACTGTACAATGGGTACAAATGTGCAGAATAGGGGCACCAACTTCCTTGGTGTAGTCTAGATTCCACGGACTGTAAAATCACAGAACCTCAACGGCGCTGACCAATGAGACTATCGAACAACCACAGAAATTGACACATTCCAGTACCCCTTAAACAATAAGCATGTGGAAGTATGCACCCGTGAGACCAAGTGTAGATCTATGTAGATCTAGTGCCGTTTTTATAATACATGGGAAAAAAGATCTACATCAGTGTCCATAAGCGCATCTTCGTTTTTCTGCAATCGCCCCGTGAGACTTCAACTATTGCCTAGACTAATTATGACCCAGTGCTCTTCTTCTGTAAAAGATTTCAAGGCGATAAAAAAATAATGATAGGACGAAGTTAACCTGCTGAGCCAAGTAAGTACCTTAATCGCGTTCAACCCCTGTATGTCAACAGAAAAAGCTGCTATAGAGTTTCAAATATATGTATCTGTGTGATATATATATGCGGCTCCAGCGTCACGACTAGTAAGGTTGGCTAGATGCTTCTGCACAAAAAATGCAAGGTGCAAAACGTAAAGGTTGAAAATCAAATGTCAGTTGCTACATTCTCCAATTAGAGCTCGGCGCACCAAGGCGCGCACCGCAACAAGCTCCTACAGCAATAACCTGCAATTTACCGACATTATGAGTTCACAATTGCGGCAGGTTTTTATCAGCTCAGTTGTGTTTGGCTCCTCCACCAAAAACCCAATAAAAAGTTGCTCATAGATAGTCGCACACGCTTGAATTTTGATTGAGATCATACTTGTAGCATCTAGCTTCAGCAATGTACGTGGAAAGTCAATAGTATGTGTGATATATGATCAGTTTCAACTTTGTAATAATCGGCGTCGAATAAAGCCAAGATAGACAGTTACTCAAATTCCATATAGCTTTGGTTATTCAGGTGTCTCAAGGCTATAGGCAATACCAGAACTGTCACCACACCACCATAGTATATTCAATTCTATATAGAGTTCAATAAGCCATTGCGAGCACTGGTGACTTACAATGACTAATCTACCCAAATCTCGAAGAATGATATTACCGTATGTCCAAAACTCATCCCTTTTCCCAAAAAAGACAAAAATAAAAGATTATATAAGCAGTGACGAATGGATGGACAAGTGGATCCTGAGATCCGCGGGATTCGGGTATGGGCTCCCGAGCTCTGTTTTTTTTTTTTTTGGTTGTTTACTTTTCATCTAAATCTTAAGCGCGCGCGCCTTCCACAGCATACCTCTACGTATCGGTTTATCACCAGCCAGTTTACTTTCCTTTCTAGTGAATGAGGGTTCTCTGTGTTGCGGAGAAAAATTCCATCGGGAAAGCTGTCTCTGGTATCCTTGGTGGCGGACGAACGAGAACAAGTGATTCAGGGTATAAGTATGTGAAGAATTACGAGTTCAAATTTGAATTCCCTGGATATGGCCTCTGTGACGTGGTGATGACTAGTGTGGCTGGTCACTTGAAAGGAACAGATTTCCCTCCCAATTTTGGATGGAATAAGGTCGTTCCCGGTAAGCTGTTTGACGCACCCATAATTGACGTTCTCTCACCTGATCAAAAGAAGATTGCAAAGAACATTGAGTCTCTGGGAAGGAACTGTGATCAGCTGATGATATGGACGGATTGTGATCGTGAAGGAGAGTACATTGGTGCAGAGATCCTTGAAGTAGTGCGAGCAAAGAACAACAGCATGACATTGGAGAATACTTGGAGGGCGCAATTTTCACATTTGGAAAAGAGTCACATTATGCATGCAGCTAAAAACCCAGTGAGGTTAAACAAACATGCGATTGATGCTGTAAAGACACGGATGGAAATTGACTTAAGGACTGGTGCTGCATTTACTCGGTTTTTGACCGATTCTTTGAGACGACATGTGGCAGCTGCAGGCGCTGTAAATGCTGGTGCCAGTAATGACGTTAAAGGCCAAGTAATATCCTATGGACCTTGTCAGTTCCCCACTTTGGGGTTTGTGGTGGATAGATACAAGAGATACAAGAACTTCAAACCTGAAGAGTTTTGGTATTTGGATGTTTCTATCAAGAATGACCAGATGGATGAACCGCTGAAGCTCTCGTGGAAGAAAACACGCTTGTTCGACAGATTGTCTACTTTAGTGGTTTACAAAAAGTGCATGAATGACCAAAATGGAATAATCACAAGCGTTCAATCCAAACCCACTTCCAAATACAAACCATACCCGCTCACCACTGTTCAGCTGCAGAAATCCTGCTCTCTCTACTTCAGAATGAGCGCGAAAGAATCACTGGAGTCAGCTGAAAGACTCTATCAACAGGGATTCATTTCTTATCCAAGAACAGAAACAGACATTTTTCCTGCTACGATGGATCTTAAAGACCTCATTTCAAAACAAACAGGTGATAATCGTTGGGGTCAGTTCTCCCGGAGCCTCCTTGATGACAACCAGTTCAGTCTGCCCCGTGCAGGTAAACATGATGATAAGGCACATCCACCCATCCACCCTATCCTATACACTGATGGTAGTACATTGCAAAGAGCCAATGACAAGAAGGTCTATGAGTTCGTTGTCAGACACTTTCTTGCTTGTTGCTCTCAAGACGCAAAGGGCCAACTCAACACAGTGGAACTGAAATGGGGGCAAGAGTTCTTTTTGGCTTCAGGGCTCCTTGTTTTGGAACGCAACTTTCTTGAAGTCTACACTTATCAGAAATGGGAGTCATCAAATGCTCTTCCACGCTTTGCAATCAATCAGCAAGTCCCATTACACTCAGCAGAGATGAAAGCGGGCAAGACCTCGCCTCCTAATCTAATGACTGAAACTGAACTGATTGCGCTCATGGATGCTAATGGGATTGGCACAGATGCCACAATTGCTGAGCACATTGAAAAGATCCATTCCAGAGAGTATATCACTAAAGTCACAAAAAATAGGAAACAGTGCCTAGTCCCCACGATTCTGGGGATGTCTCTGGTTGATGGTTTTGAAGAGCTGAACTTGAGAAATTCATTGACGAAGCCTTTCCTCAGAAAGAACACCGAAGTAGAACTCAAGATGATCTCTGAGGGCACAAAGACAAGGAATGCTGTTTGTGAAGAGATGATATTCCTTTACAGAGACTCTTTTGCAAACAGTGTACGGCATCAGAACAAGATTGTGGAGGCTTATCAGAGATACAAGCGGCAGGCTGATGCTGCTGTTTGAACAAAATAGTCTATTTAATGAAATTAATGACCTTGTAATGTATATCTATATTTAAGGATCTATCTTACGATTTCTATTTTGGTGTTAACTTGAAGGCTCCATTTTTTTATGGTGAAGACTTGTTTCTCCTCTGTGGCCATTATCTTGATATTCTATGATGAAGAGAACTTCACATGATTGGTGTGATTTTTCGTAGAGAAGACCTTTGAGAAACCTCCCAGTACTTGCTCTCGATCTAGGCTTGGGTGGCTGAATGGTTTTTCGAGGACTAGACTCAAGCAATCTTTAGAGACTACAGTTAGGTGAGCAGTTAGAGAGTTATTAAAGCTACAGACATGCAACAAATTCAGACCATATAACACGGGTGAAGTAATGATGAAGCTATAATATCCACAACCACTATCGTGTTTCCACCTCGTACCCTCGATGGAAAGCCAATAATAATCTACCTCAACAGAATGCCAATGGCGGAGCGACTTCAGGCACTTGTCCCAATGTAAATTTGTCTGCTTTGAACTGAGCCAACACTGACTCCGGTAGATCCTTCTCCGTATGCCTTGCTGGCTCCTTTGCACTCTGTATTAGACGTGGTTGGAACTCACCACTACCACTAGTGGCACCTCCAAACCCATCATTGGCATTGTTGCTTCCAAATCCAGATGAGCCAAACGCAGATGAACCGAATGCAGAGTTCCTGGAACTCTTACCAAATCCAGATGCTGCAATACCAAAAGCAGAGGTACTGCTTGGGGCAGAGGATCCAAAAGGATTCGTATTAATTGCCGGTGTAATGTTACTGGATGGTGGAACACTAGAAGCAGCGCCAGGTGCATTGCTTCCAAAGGGTGAAGTGGTCAAAGTTGTGCTGCTTCCAAACCCAGATGTCGTCGATCCTCCAAACCCAGACAAACTAGATGCCCCAAAGGCAGAGGTGGCTGGAGTCTGTTGTCCAAAGGTTGAGCCCCCAAATACGGGCTTTTCAGTGGTTCCAGATGCGCCTAATGCACCAAAGGGGGAGATAGTCGATGATGTAGCACCAAAGGGGGAGGTAGTCGATGATGTAGACTGTCCAAATGTCGAGCTACCAAATCCAGCACTGCCAAAAGGAGTAGATTTCGTGTTGGCCCCAAACGCAGACGATCCGAATGCAGATTTAGTGTCGGTAGTACCTCCAAGAGAAGCACTTCCAAACCCTGAGGATCCAAATGCAGATGAAGTGTTGTTACTGGTGGCTCCAACAAAAGGGGAGCCGCTCGCTGGCTGTGACCCAAATGTATTGGATCCAAATGCAGAGGAGCCAAAAGATGAGGACGTGGTACTGGTTGAGCCTAGTGGCTTAGATGCAGCAAATGCTGAAGAGCCGAAAACAGAAGAAGTTTGAGTGGTTTGTGATCCAAACCCGCCAGTTGTGGCAGTTTGTGAGCCAAATGCATTTGGTGGCTGAGAGCCCAAAGCACCACCCGTCTGGGAACCAAATGGATTTGCAGTTGTATTACTACCCCCAGTGCTACCAAATGGACTGGCGACACCAGAAGGATTCGGATTCAAGTCCAAGGCCTGCGGCATAAAAGATTTTGGGTTCATGTTTGGATCTTGCACTTTTGACCTCGTCATTACCTGCGAGTACCTTGCTGCCTTTTGTGTATTCTGACCGAGGTATTGGATACACCTGTCCATGTCCTGTTTCCTCGCTGCCAACATCTGTTCGTATTGTGGTATGCTGTTGGACTGTTGGGCTTGCAGAAAGTCCCAACGAGACTCATCGGATGAGTAATCTCTACCGTCAATCACATTGATGAGACAAGGCGCTCCCAGCCCGAATGAAGAAGTGACTGGCTGTACTTGCATTTCTCTGTACGATCCGATGGCATCTTTGATCTCTTTTTCCTTTTGAGATAAAGTGTGGTCGCTCCAAAAGTCCTGGAGTGCTGTCTGTGGAGCCGCTGAACTTGGCCTGCTAGTGTTGTTCTCGTAGACATGTGCAAAGGAGCAGCGGTTGCCGTTCTTACAATTCCCTTGTTGGAAGAACTTACAAGGTTTGCGGTTAGACATTGTAGCAGCTAACCAGGCCTCTCTTTATAAAATAGAGGAATGTTTTTCGCTTGTTTTGTTTTTCCATCGATCATCATCAACATAGCACAACATCGAGGTGCGATGATTTGTGTGGAGTGTGATGAGCAGGTGGACTCCCTATATACCATCTATCGAAATGGAGCGATTCAGCTTACAGATTGTAAATGCTGTGGGCGTGTTGCAGATAAGTACGTCGAGTACGATCACGTTCTGCTATTTATTGACATGCTACTGCTGAAACCACAGGCTTACAAGCACCTGGTGTACAATGCCCGCACAACACCACTCCACCGCCTCAGGCTACTGGCCATTTTATTTGAGATATATCTGAGCTGGGCTTATAAAGAGAAGGAGGTTACTGGCCTCCCCTACAATCCTGAGCTAGTTTACCACACCATTCTCCAACGCAGTATTGCAGCTCAATATCTCCTCTTTGCAATGAAGTGCCTTTCCGATGATCTTCTGACACATGCCCTGGTCCACTGGATTTACATCAATGTCATAAATTGGGTACCTCGCTCAATGAGCGCACCCTTGTCACATCAAGACCAACAACGCCTTAAAGATATCCTCTCTACCACAATTCTGCTCTCTGGTGGAATGAAACTACTGCCCATCCTCATGCTCATCTGGCCGTACGACAATATGGCGATCACAAGCACCATTCAGGCAATTGCAAATGTTAACATCGTAGAATCGTTGCGTGTCGTTACTGGCGAGCAATGGTGGGTCTCAGCGCTCGTGTTTGCGCTGGTTGCAGTGACTAGAGGTGTCATTACGAAGATGTTGCTGATCATGGTTGTCGCTGGAGGCAATACTTCATTACTGAAAGATTTCGCCTGGCAAGAATACATACATGTCATTACAAAGATGGACGCAGTTAAAGGATTTCTAATGACTTGAATATTCTCTCTAAATGCACTAATAAATCTTTACTCCCATTCCATCAGGTTCACTCTTTTTCTCACCGTCCCCTCAGAATTAGCAACAACTATCTCATCTCCTTCAATACTAATCCATGGCCCATCTAATGGCTCGACCAGGTATGGATACTCATAAGTCTGATCTTTCTCTCTTATCTCATCCAAAGTCCTGCTCTTAGCACTTGTGGTGCTATGGTGTTGAACTGTGTTTACCTCGTTCCCCTCAGAATGTATTGTCAGACACCCATCGCCGACAGCATCTTCCTCATCCACATCAGGACCAGACACATCATTAGTAATAGCCCTCAATGCAATGAAATTTGACAATGGAATGTAATGCTTTTGGAAATTCCACAACACTGATATCGTCACAAATGGTAGTGGCAGCAACACCATAGCTAAGATGTATCCATCTTGGTAAGCTGCAAGACTTCCTACCATAGTCAACTGAAACAACAACAAACCAACAATAATACGTCTAAAAACCACTGGCCATACTTTGCCCGTGGAGTGAGGTGGATGAACCACAGCATACATGAGCTGGTACTTGTAAACGTAATACCCCACAACAAAGTATGCCAGTCCAGAAAGCAAAATTTTGGATGAGAAGACACTGTAAATAATGGTTATGATCAGAATCAAGATTGGTTGTGGTAAATGGAGACCAAAATTGAAAACTGGAGGCTTGTATAATTCTCGATAATCCCTTGGTGTGCGACATCCAGCCTTAAAAAAGGGGAATTGTAACACTGAACCCAGAAGAAGAAGCTTGAAAGGGAACATTCCGATTCCTTGAAGGATGATCAAATCAACGTAGAAAAGGGACAATTCATTCAGTGACTGAGCCAGTTGGAATGCAAGCTGTGATGTGTCTGAGATAAACCCCCAGTAATTGGATGCAGTTCCCGCAGTGGTGAAAACTAAGAACAGATTAACAAAAATATAGAAGAAATTCTTGGATACTGCGCTCAATTCCTCATCACCATGTGATATGAAACCCTGCTTAGAACTCAACCAGACGTAAAGAAATGGAATAGCAAAGTTCATTATGGTAAACAGATAAGTTGGTAACAATCCCGAAACAATATTTCGAGCCCATTCGTTCTTCTCCAGGAAGTCGGCCAAACCTGGCCAGAACTTTCTTATAGTTTTAGGATTCAGCAATGTAGCTAAGTAACCCACAGGAACAACCAATGAGACTGACAGTATTCCAATAATCACGGTAATCGCATAGAGCTTCAACAACCGTTCTTTTCTTGAAAGGACAATGTTATCCCAGATAATATCGTGTGGTGCAGGGGCTAGTCTTGTGATCAAGTGATGAACTTTCGGGTCAAGAACGGCTTGTGCGGCCATCTGTGCAGACGCAACAGATTCCATAATGATAAATGCAGTCGGAGTGGCAGGATAATGCTTTTGTCTTGCCCTCATGATCTCCTGATCAATCACATCCAGTTGGTTGGTGTAATACTCAATTGCATCAACTTTAGGCCCAAACAGGCCAAGAAAGCCTGTTCTAAGGGTTGGACGGACATGGTTGTACGGCTCTGAGGAGAGAGTCACAGCACCTTGACGACGGGCGTACTCATGTACAGACCTATAATCGTCCTCAATGTCATTGTCTAGCATTGCAATATCCTGGTCTTCCTCTTCTTCATCTTCATCTTCGGTATGGTCCGAATTGTTGTCCTCAAATGGTCTCTGTATTGGGCTTCTTTCGAGCCTGAAACTTTCTCTCGCGCGTGGATTCACTGGAAGTTGTTGTTTTGTGGAGCTGATCTGCAAAGGGCCCAAATATGTTGCCCATTGATCCTCCAGCTTCTCGAGGACGGTGTTTCTTCTCTTAAATAGTTTATTAAGAGGTCCCCACTCCCTGCATATCGTTATGCTCTGTACTTTACCAATGTTTAAACCCTCAATATGAGCTTTTAGGACTGCTTCATCACGTAGCTGAGGCGGAATCCCAGAAAGGCGGATTGTGCGATCAGTAATGGAGTTCTGGTGGCCCAGATGTGTCTGTCTGATCCGCACAACATGCTTGGTATGCTGCAATAATGTGTACAATGTCAGCAAGGTGAATATATAGGTGAAAGCGACATACATCCACAGGTATGGAACAAACTGTACTGGCGAGGAAGGTGGGTCATCGCTGGTGTTACTGTTGGCTGTAAGCCCTGAAAGTCCAGTGATAGCCATGCGTCTAAACAGCTTGCGAGCTACAGTGGTTCTGTTAGTGGGAGCTCCATCATCATCTCCATCTCCTTGGTCATACCTCCCTGTGTAGTGATACCGTACTGGTGAAATAATCAATATTGAACACCCAGCCATAAGTACCAGAAGCTTGATCGCCATCTTGAAGAATCCTAAAAACACCACTGCGTCGAGGCCGGCATGGTCAACCAGCTCAGTCTCATTGATGCGCAATATCACTGGAATCCAACCAAAGAGAGACCCGCGTGGGAGAGAGGGCAAACCTTTGCGACGATGCAACCGTGAGGCATAAATTTTGAACCAGGTGTTTCGCACCACGCAAAAAGTAAAGAAGGCAAAGAGCCCCAATGTGGTCGCGATGAGGAGCTGAGTCTGTGCAACACGGGTAGTTGGTTTACGGAGATTGAGACCATCATGCGGTTCGGGTATGTACTCCATTCTATAAAGTTGGTGAGCAGTCTTTTCTTTCTCTATAGGCCTGATTTCTCCTTTTTTGGTAATCATTTTTTCTTTCTATCATTTGTTGTGTCAAAAGCGATAAATACCGAGTTAGGAATTAGGTGAACCACATACAAAAAAAGATAAGCTAAAAGTGTTCTTAGTCTATTCACAAATCTTTGGACTTAATTTCTCCAACTTCCACAATTTCTTCAGAATAGTCATCTCCTCTTGCAACCATACCGTACTTCAATCTCTCCTTCTCATCAAATGCATCAAATATGTCCATCTCATCTACAATAATATTGATTTTCACAGGCCACCACCAGCACAAGAGCCAATAACTACTGAAAGTGATCAAAAACGCAAAAAATGAGTCTCCATAGTAAAATCTGATAATACCTTGGTCATGAAAGTAGTTTGAATTTACTTGCCATGCCATACCAGGAAGTCCAGGTGCCACACCCACAATAAATGCAAGCATTGCTCTCCAGTTGACACCATATGTGTAGAAGTAGTCACCATTCAGTTCAAAAAACTGAGAGATTGCATACTTGCCCTTTCTAATCACATAGTAATCACATACAATAATCGAAATAATTGGTGTAGTGATGACACCAAAGGAACTCAACACAGTCAAAAAGGAACTGGATGAGTTGTAAAAATTCCAAGGTTGGACTGCGAATGACAGCAAGGCGGTGAAAACAGCACCACGCTTGATATTAATATACTTGGGCAAAATTCCTGCCAAATCCATCCCTCCAGCAAACCCACAGGTAACAACATTAAGACAAATCTGGCTGAAAATGAATGCAAGGGCAATGAAAGTTGCTGCTGCCCTTGATTTTGCACTATAGTCCTCTAAAAGCCACTGATGTACCATATCCGTTGGAATCCAAATCTCCATGCCATAAAGCTTTTGTGAGCAACTAGCCCCAATGATACCGAAGATTGGGATCACAGTTGTTGGAATCAATAGAGCAATGATCGTACCATACCACAGTTTAGTTCTAGAAGATGCGAAACGTGCAAAGTCAGCCTGGGAGCAAGTGCCAGGACTTACTGCACTAAACCAGATTGTGATGATATATACGATCCTCCAGCCTTTCTCTGACCCATGAACCTGTGATTTCAATTGGAAAAGATCGCCATAACCATGTGTTTCATGTACCAAGTAAATAACCATACCCATCATTGCAAAGAAAGCGGCAATGCAGGACATAATTAACGGTTTGTTCATCCTGAATGGTTTCATAAGGTAAAAAAACGAACAGATTACTTGAAAGATCAAAAACCCAACAAAGTCACGTCTCGTCATATTCACAGAGCCATTAAAAGTGTCACTCATATCTCTGTAACCAGGGGACCATGCACTTAATAATAATGAGACACTCAAGCCACCCAACCAAGCATTTGATCCATAATTCACAATACTCAACAGTACCCTGATCAGAATTCCTAAACCAGAACCATAAATCCCAAAACTTACTCTTTGACACAATGTGTAACCCACATGCCAGTCCACACCAGGTCCTGAGTTTGCCAATGTTAACAAAATGGTGAGAATATCACCAATGATGTAACCAAGAAGAATCTCACCGACACTCAGTCCAAGGGAAAGGGACGATGACGCAGAGACCCATGTACCCATGCTGAATGAAATGATACCCCAATACGCAAAGTTTGACCAGAAGCCCCATGTTCGCTGGTTCGGTGGAATCGGCTGAAGATCAGGATTTTTGAGGACTGAGAGGGTCTCTCGTTCGCCATAGGGAACTTGTAAGAGGATAAGAAGACTGTTGAGTTGCTTCTTCATGGTGTTGATCAGATGGGGGTATTCAGTGATATTAAGGGTCTTTAGAAGATCAACATCATCTGAATATATCTACATCTCTGCAAGGTAAAATTTTCCTATACATGAGGTGAGATTTATTCTGTTATGATGTATTGAACGAGATAGTCGCATAGTGCGGCTGCAAGCCCTATCTATTCTGTTACGGAGAACGATGACCTTTGGGATTGGACTAATGGGCAGCAGTCTTACTGTCAAGTTAAAGTCATAAGGAGAAATACAGTGATAGTTATGGCTTTTATTGCGAACATCAGTAGACTCCAATATCATTCCTTCTAAAGGGAGACGCTGAGCTTATTTTTTTTTGAGCTTCTTGGCTTCTAGGCATAGGTTTAATTTTCTTGTAGAGACATCCAGACACCGCATCACAAATGTGTCAACTGACTCGCCCAAGAACATTAAGATTAAGACTTAATTGGTTTAATAGTTCTCTAAAGAGGGTGTATTTGTTAATTTCTTTCTTTCTTTTAAACTAACACGCGATGTATTCCGCATTCAGAGCTTAGGGACTCAGGTGAGAGGTATTGAGATAAACAAGTATTTTCACGTATATGGAGGAAGAATTGGCCTTGCATATTCTGCTCTTGGTAGTAACTTGAAATTCACCATATTTCACCATATTTCACCCTATTTCAAGTTCAGAACTAAAAACTCATAATGAGTGGATTATTGATAGAGTCTGGAGTCATATGCTACTAAAGTTCACTGAGATTTACCCAGTTATGGCACACTTGTAGCTAGCCAAGGGCAATATGCACTGTGACAAAGCAAAAAAAATAAAGAATTGTTAACCACATGGAAGAAACGAGTGCTTGGCTGGTAAAGATATTATCAAATTTGGAGATATATCTATATATGTAGCTCATACGCAAGGTTAGGATTGGCGTCTTCCAATCGCTGACAAAATCTCATCATACCTCGAAGAGCGGAGATTGATCGGTACTATAAAGACAGCTACAATTTGAGTTTTGAGTTTTCAGTTAGTCAACACTCTAACATAGTTATATAAAGGCAAATGTAAGACCTAATTGATGCCCATCTCTTTTCTAACCTCGTCGACATCTCTCTCCCACATATTCTCCCATCTAACAGCAACAAGTGATTTTGCACTGAGACCATTCAAATAACTGTCAACCATGTTCACTTTGGCCTTTCTCTTTGTACTAAGTTTAAAGTATGCAAAGCATGCGAGACCAGTCATTGGCAATCCGGTGTTACCAAACTCAAATGCCTTGACAGGCAACTCACCTGCCAGATCAATTTTTGAATCAGTGAGAATATGAACAATGTCATGGATCTGTCTGTAGCGTGTGAAGACATAATTTAATTCTGTGTCCGTGATAAAACGCACCGGCGCTCTCGCATCACCATTTTGTGTAAACTTGTAGTATTGATAACCCAATGTATTCTCCGGAAGGGCGCTCAACTTCTCAACAGGAACAGTCTCTGAGTTGAGTAGAGGTTTATGACGAAGGAGATAACGCCCATCTTTAGTTTCAAGCATCTCGTCCCTAAGTCTTCTAAGAATGAAATCAAAGGAAGATGCCTCACCAAAGTTGTTGATATTACGACCTACCTCTGGATGCAGGAATGCCATCACTCCTGACGTCACAAACAAGATGCTCCTCTCCGCTCCTGAGAGAGCGATTGTACCTTCTGCAATGGCTGGCAATACGGCCTGCTTGGCTACTGGTGGAGGAAGAGGCGGTCTCTTCGCAGTGAGGTCCTCCATCTGGTCAGCGAGCTGAATGTCTTTGACAAAAGAGGAGTTGGTGAGAGCTGCAAGCGTAGCAATAACAAAATGACGCTGCTGGGTAGGTGATATCTTTCTTAAAGTATGTCGAGTACATGAGGGTAGCATTGTTTCAGTTCAGTTCTTGTTTAGATAGTGTAAAAGGTTGAGGAGTCTTGGGTTTTTTTTCACTCCATTTTAACAACTTAGGCTGTAACGATCCACAACACCTTACAACCAATGACAAAGGCGCAAGAAGTAGAGGTTCAACAACGAGAGCAACACTGGCTGCTGCACCAGATTGTATCGCCCCAATTGCCACAGCTTTTAGAGACGCTAGATCTATGTTCTCAGTTGCTCACGTCTCGCACCCCCGTCAAACTCCCCATCACATCTGCCAGAACTGAACATGTAAAGGGTATTCTTACAAGAACTGGTCTTGATATCACAGACCTCAGTATTGTGCTTGACCTTCCCACATTGGGAAAGAAATTGCCATTACAGTTACAAAGGAAGCTTCCACTCACTCAACTACAAAGGCTATTGGACCTAATTGAAGAAGTGACACAAGAGGTAGTTTGGCTGCAGCATCAACTCGATCATGAGGAGACAGAAGAGCACGAGAGGGTCGAAGTTGTTCAGAACAGAATGAACAGCGTTCTCCAACTCCTAATTCAATGCAATAATGTGCTTAACAAACCGAGTGAGGAGCTTATGTTCCCTAAGCACCTTGTCCTGTTGAGCGATCTCTTTCACGGTACTTCAAACTTGGCTCAGTATCAAGATAAACTAACTATTGACTTCTTTGTTCTCAATGGCGAGCTATCTATTGAGTGCAAATCTCTTCATAAAGTCACGCATCCACCATGGGATGCTGTTACCAATGGTAAGAGCTTGATTGACACATTGCGAGAGGACCTTAAGCACCATAAGACTACAATAAATGAGATTGTGGAAAAGTACAACCATACTGGGCTTAGCCTAAAACATGCCTTAGGTTTTAGCAAGTTTGATATACATGATTACTTAACAAGGGGTATTACTTTCAAGGATATTGTGGTCATCGAGATGGAAAACTCTTTGGTTCACTGTCAGGATCCCCATTTGTTGAGTATATCGACGAAAATCAAGTATCTAGAACACCAGGTATCCAAGATGTACAACAACTTGAGTATCACTATGCTATAATAATACACACATAAACATTCATTACTTCGTCAAACCACTCATAGAAAGGCGCTTTTTTCTGTTTTGCAACTCCAAACTAGACAGTTTGTATCTCAATCTGTCTTTCTTCAACCCCAATATCTTGAGACGTTCCAACTGTTCTTCAGCTCCCTCCATATTGCTCTCCTGATCTTTACCGCGTCTCTGCTTTTCCGCTTCATCTCGCTCAAGATTACCAATTCTTACCTCATTTAACTGAATCTTCATCTTCATGCCCTCATTACGACGCTCCAGCTTGCCAATCTTGGTTCTTATCAGTTTGACTAACTTTTCGAGTTTGGGGCTGATCTCATTTTGTATTGTTCCCTTTGCTTGTGTGAGTTCAAATTCAGGAATGATGGTGAATATTTTGTTTTGATGAAGGACATGTGGTAGTCTTTGGAAATCAGTCATTAGAGTATCGAGTTGTGAGAGAGAGTTGGAAAGCAGGTGAGTAGATGTCTCTAGTGATGTAACACAGCCACGAAGAGTTGAGTGAGTTGGGTCCATAGCAACTGAACGAAGCGTGCGCTGTTTTACCAAAAGAGTTCATTGTTTCTGATTTTGGCATGTTTTTTTTTTATTTCGGTCAATTGCGGTAAAGTCTCGCATAACTTACGTCAACTAAATCGTTAAATCATTAGGCATTAACCTATAGTAAATCACCATCGCCGTATCTCCAAGACAAACTGGTATTGGCCATCTTCATCTTCTTCCTCGGAATCTGGAATCTCCGGGGCATCCGCTCTTTCGCTCCAGCATTTTTTAGGTACTTTAACCATCCTTACATTATGTGGACAATCTTCTGCCAACTCCATGTCTGAGGGTCCAGAGATTTGTACAGTGTGAATTACAGGCATTGGAATAACTTCTCCCTCAGATTCGGAGTCAGATACGACTACCACTTCCTTGTCATCCATTGATAGAGTTGATTGAGAGACACCAACTTCTGCCGGGTCCCCGAGTACAGGAGTACATTCTCTCTGTAATTGCGATAGAGTGAGTGGTGGTTGAAGCTCATTGAATTGACGACACGCTGTCTCAATCCTATTCGTATACAGCAGCTGATAATCATGTTCCGGTATAGAATTGGCCAGTTCAAAAAGTGTGGAGCTGCAAGCGTCATTTCCCTTTGAAGCTTGTGTATCCTCTTCCCTAAACCTGTGAACATTTAAGGAAAACTTCAACTTTCGCCAGTATCTTGCATTCAGTAGAGTATCATCATCACAATCATCTTCCATAAGACCCTGATTCATTTGCGCTGTAGTATTATTTGGCCTGATCGTGGGCTGTCTCCGTCGAAGCTTTTGTGGTTTACCACTAATTATGGTTACCAATCTATCTGTATTTGACATATTAGTCTTCCTGAGCTTTTTTAAGTTATTATTCACTTTCTGTTTAGTGGCTTTTCGTTTGCTTTGAGATACCCTGGATGAACTCGTTGAATGTGTTATCCCAGAATGGGCAAATCTGTGGAATATACTGAATGTATTCTTTTGTTCTTCTTCTTCTTCAATTTCTTGAAGCCGGGACTGGATTTCAGTTGATGTGAATATTCCAACATCCGCGGATGTTGACATTTTATCAACACAAAGCAATTTAGATTTGTGAATCAATGCCCCATCAGCTCAATCTTCAGGCTTTCAAAAGTTTGATATTGATTATGTAATAAGGAACCGCGTCCGTTTACTTTTTTCTTTCTTTCAATCATTCGCGACGCGTCGACAGGCTATCACTTAAATAAAGATTCGAGGCAGAATCAGAACCGTACTTTGCTGGGTACAAAAAGCCAATAAACTACACATCGAGCAATATCAAGATTTAGAATGGCAGGTGGGATCGATGTGCTTACCATGATGCAAAGGAGAGTCAAGCGTTCTTGTTCACCACTGAAAAAGAATGAAGTAGAGTCTGGAAAAGCGGAGGCCAGTGTGATTGAGACACGAAACAGCAATGAGGATAACGTCGAGATTGGAGTCACTAATGTTGATACGGAAAGTGATGATGATGATGATGATGATGATAATGATGATAATGAAGTCGAACTTTTGAGTAGAGCCGAATTTGAAGAGGTGGTTACTCAGAAAGTTACCAAGACACCTTCTGCTGGGGTTGATAAAGAATCTTTATCTGAGGAAAAGGGGGCTGCAAAACGGCAATTTGTGAGTAAGGGAATAATGAAGAAAGAAAATGGAAGCGCCAGCGATAAGATGGGTAGTGCGAATCCGTCTACAGTTACACCAATGGAGTGTTCTCTTCAAAAGGAATTGGACACACAAGAGAAAGAAAAGAAGAAACAGTTCGAAAAGGAGCAACGTGAGAAGGCAAAACAACTTGAAATGAAACTCAAAAAACAAAAAAGGATTGCAAAGCAAGAAGAGAGACGGAAGAAAGAAGAACACAAACTGCGGATCAAGAAAGAAAATGAACGGAAACGAGAGCAGCTGAAGAAGGACAGAGAAGAGCGGGAACGTAAAAAGCAAGAGGAGAAAGAGGAACGTGAAAGAAAGAGAATTGAAGAAAAGGAAGAAAGAGAACGCAAGAAACAAGAGGACAGAGATGAGCGCGAACGCAAAAAGCTTGAAGAGAAATTGAAGAAAGAAGAGGAGCGCAAAAAATTGGAAGAAACAAAGAAGCAAGAAGAAGAATCAAGACTCAAACAGAAGCAGAAGTTGCAGATTTTTAACTTTTTCAAAACTAAGACAGTGGTCAAAAGCACGTTAGTGGAGACGCCAGAGGCTTCCCATATTGAAGAGGATGATGAGATTCAGATTTCAGAGTTTTCTAGAGCTTTCAACGACTTTTACATCAAGGAGGGGACATCTCTTTTCCATTTTCATACACTGTCCGCCCTAGATCTGAAAAAATCAATTCTCAACCTGGATTCATCATTAGGGCTGAACTCAAAGCCAAAACCAGAAACTTCAAGGATTGATTCCTTAGAGTGGTTGAAGGCTTTGTCTGAGCCTAAACCGGAATCGAATTGTATCACTGCTCGGTATGTGTACGAGAACGAGCTTGAGGGAACGCCAATCGTGATACGATTTATTAAGTTTTATGAGAATTTTAAGCCATATTATGGTACATACACCAAACCAGTGGACGAGAAACTGGAAATTGATCCTTTCAAAGGATACGAAGACATATTTTATGATTTTGATGACGAAGGCGATGAAAACGAAGAGGGCGAAGGTGAAGACATCGAAGATTTGGATGATGAGGAAGAGGAGGAAGAAGATGAAGATGAGGACATAGACGACTTTTTAGAGCAGGATTCAACCCCATCATCAAAAGCGAAGATAATTGGTCCATTAATACCCAAAGTCAGCTGGAACTCTGAGAATGAGAAGGAGTACAGAATAGAGATACTCAAAGAGAACATTAACTTTCCTATCTGCCCAAAGAGAAATTATTGGGAAGCAGAGCACAATTTACAAGTAGATTCATTATCGCAAGGACAGACTAGCACATTGGAAGATTCCACACCACCAAAGCCAAAGAAGCCCAAGGCAGTTATCACCGATAGAAAAGACCTCGAAACTTTGGCTCAGAATGTGAATCAGTCAGATTATACGATCCCAACAATGGTGGAAATGTTGAAGAAGCAGCTCCCTAACTACTCCAAGGCGACAATCAAAAACACGTTGGAGATGGTTGCGAAAAGAATAGGACCAAAGGCCACTGAGCGTAAATGGGAGGTTAACACAGAGCGTTTAATACAACTGGGCAACCGAGTTGGAACGAGCTAACATTTCATAGTCACTTATGATATATTATATGTGCCATGCTTTTCGGTATTCAGTCTTTTGGCCTTTGTTCTTTGGTCATAATATTACATAATATTTATGTTAATGCATACCATCCATTTTCCAGATTTGGAAAACTAATTAAGCGCGTCAGAACTTACGAAAAATTCATAGATCTTTGAGACTTGAGTTATAAAAAAAGCTGCTTTGCTTGTTTACCAAGATATTACAACCGGAAATCTGAAGAAATGTCATCTCCTCCAAATGACGCTGATGCTCCTCAACATAACCAGTCGGAACCAGTTGTTTCGTCCCCATTGTTCTTTCCACCTTCTAGTGAGGGCGAGAACCCTTCATCGTCTACTCGTCAAGCCGCGCAAGTGCAAGGGCAAGGGCAAGGTCAAGTCCCAGCTGTAGCTGATATGTCATCGCCACTATTTTTCCCGTCATCACAGCAACTGTCTTCCCAGCTTGGTTCGGATTCGAGAAGTGGTGTGAACAGAAGATATGGTACTGAAGTTTCATCTCCATTGCAATATTCGTCATCTTCGCCCTCACACGGCAACCGACAACGGGATGCTGAAAGATCAGATCTGGGTTCAGATATTAGATCAGATATCAATGCAAACAGAAGAAATGCTAACTTGAGACATGTTAGAGGTGACATACACTCTGATTCTAATTCTCCAAATAGAAGGAGACTCATTCCAGCAAATAGAGATGGCTCAAACGTACCGCCGTCTTCTAACTTGGGAATTTCTTCAGTTGCAGGTGATGAAGACAATGAAGACGGTGTTAGAGTCATCTGGGGTACCAACGTGAGCATACAAGAGTGCTCAAATAGCTTCAGAAACTTTCTGGTAAGCTTCAAGATGAGATACCGAAAGGAACTGGACAATGAGCTTCCTGACCCATTCGTTGACGAAGATACATACTATGTCAATGAGTTGAACGAAATGAGAAACCTAGGTACCACCAATTTGAATATTGATGCTCGAAACCTTCTCGCGTTTGGACCGACCAAGAAATTGTTTTACCAGCTACAGGATTACCCTCAGGAGGTCATCCCAATCATGGATCAAACTATCAAGGATGTTATGATCACTTTGGTAATGGATCAGAATATTGAATTTGAAATTAGTGAGATTGAAGGTCGAATCTACAAAGCCAGACCATATAACGTTGCCACACAAAAGGACATGAGGGAGCTGAACCCTGAAGATATTGATAGACTTGTGAGTATTAAGGGTATTGTTCTGAGGTTGACCCCTATTATTCCAGATATGAAGATCGCTTTCTTCAAGTGCAATGTCTGTGAACATACTACTACAGTTGAGATTGATAGAGGTGTCATACAAGAACCAACCACTTGCCCTAGACCTGCATGTCAGCAACCTAATTCTATGGTTATTATTCATAACAGATGCTCTTTTGCAGATAAACAAATTATAAAGCTCCAGGAGACTCCAGATAATGTTCCAGATGGACAAACCCCTCACTCCGTTTCCCTATCTGCTTACGACGAGCTTGTTGATAGCGTGAGACCCGGTGATAGAATAGAAGCAACTGGTATCTTTAGATCAACCCCAGTGAGAGTTAATTCAAGACAGAGAGCCTTGAAAAACCTCTACAAGACATATTTGGATGTCGTACATATCAAGAAGACTGATAAGAAGAGACTAAATATTGACACTTCTTTGAACATTGAGAATGAAGTTGCAAGAAAGCAAGATGTTGAGGAAACACGAAAGATCACAGAAGAAGACATTCTGAAAATCAAGGCTACAGCTGCTAGAGACGATGTATATGAGATTTTGGCGAGATCACTAGCTCCAAGTATCTATGAGCTGGATGATGTGAAGAAAGGTATACTTTTGCAACTTTTTGGGGGTACTACAAAAACTTTCACCAAAGGTGGCAAATACAGAGGTGACATCAATATTCTTCTATGTGGTGACCCGTCTACTTCCAAGTCTCAAATCCTGCAGTATGTGCACAAAATTGCACCAAGAGGTATCTATACATCAGGAAAGGGTTCATCTGCTGTTGGTTTGACGGCATACATCACCAGAGATATAGATACTAAGCAATTGGTCCTAGAGTCCGGTGCATTAGTTCTTTCTGATGGTGGTGTTTGTTGTATTGATGAATTTGACAAGATGTCAGATGCCACAAGATCCGTTCTTCATGAGGCGATGGAACAGCAGACCATTTCTATTGCCAAAGCTGGTATTATTACCACTTTAAACGCTAGAACATCTATTCTTGCTTCTGCTAATCCTATCAACTCCAGATACGACCCAGATCTTCCTGTGACAAGAAACATTGACTTACCGCCTCCTCTGCTATCCAGATTTGATCTTGTCTATCTGATCTTGGATAAGATTGATGATAAGACTGATAGATACCTGGCGAAGCATTTGACTTCAATGTATTTAGAGGATAGGCCAGACCATATATCTACCACAGAAGTCTTCCCTGTTGATTTCCTAACTCTTTACATCAGCTACGCCAAGCAACACTGTCACCCAAGCCTTACTAGTGACGCTAAAGATGAGTTGGTTAAGGCTTATGTTGAGATGAGAAAGATGGGTGATGATGCCAGAGGTTCTGAGCGCAGAATCACAGCCACTACAAGGCAACTGGAGAGTATGATCAGGCTCTCTGAGGCGCATGCCAAGATGAGGCTTTCAGACGAGGTTGAACTTCGTGATGTGCAAGAAGCTGTCAGATTGATTAAGTCTGCACTAAAGGACTATGCCACTGATCCAGTCACTGGTAAAATTGATCTTGATTTGGTTCAGACAGGCCAATCTTCAACTGAGAGACGTTTAAAGGAAGATCTAGTCAAGACTGTGATGACTTTCGTTGAGGAAAACGTACAACAGAGTATTGCATACAATCAATTATTGAGAAACTTCAATGAACAATCCCAGATTCACGTTGAGAATTTGGAAATGGGCGAAGTTTTGGGTATACTTGCAAACGAGAACCGTATTGTGGTAAATGGTGAAGGTGTCAAGAGAGTTATTCGTCGTGTCTTTCCATGAGATGTTTTACATGTGGTTTAGTTCTTTCCTTGGTATAATTAATATTTTATTAGTGCTGCTTTGTAACATAATCCAGTGAGATCAGGTCGGCGTTCTACACCAGCAGCTGGAACCTTCATTCTCCACTTGAATCATTGCTTTGATGTTCTGGTTCTCAAAGATCTTTTGGACTCTTTTCTTTATGATGGTTGAGTTTTCACCTTCCAGGTACTGAATATGGATAAAGCCTACAAGAGTGAAGCCCTTAGTTCCCTCTGTGCAAGATCCTTCCTTGTGGACATAGTCATTGTCATAGTCATGGTCGTGGTCGTGGTCGCGGGAATGTTCGTGGGAATGTTCGTTGTCGTGGGAATGCATATGTTCATGGCTATGTGTGATACCATGTGAATGTCTGTTAGAAACGGATTTAGACACTGCATGGTCCATTGCACTTGATGTTGCAATATCTGTCGAGTTCCAAAATCGTGGCGTAGTGTATCCTGTAACACCAGGGGTCATCGCAATCTGATTCAATAGATCACGGATCTGTTCGTCTTTCTTGTCATCCAGATTGAGCAACAGGTTAGCAGCAGATGATTTAATTAAAGGAACGGCACTAAAAAAGATCATCACTGCAATGAAAAGCGATGCAATGGGGTCAAATATATTGGAGTGGAAGAACGATGTCAACAATGTTGAAACGACGACACCAGCAGAGCCCAGAGTGTCCGCTAAAATATGCAAGAAAATACCTTGCATATTCTCATTGGAACCATCACTATCAACATGTGAGTGTGTGTGTCCATGAGAGTGGCCACCGTGTTCATGACCGTGGTTGAAAGCAAAAATACCCACAATGTTGACGACAAAGCCGAGGAAGGACACTACCAGAAGTTCGCCAGTTTTTTCCAAATTAACTGGGTTGATAATCCGCTCAATTGCTTGAACAACAATCCCAGCAACAATGCCGATCAGGAGCACGCCATTGGCAAACCCAGCCAGAGTTTCAATCTTGGTGAGTCCAAAAGGGAACCATTCACTTGGAGGTCTCTTTGCCAAAACACCCGCAATGAGGCCCAGTGCAAGAGATGTGCAATCTAATGCCATGTGCAACGAATCAGAGAGTAGACCTAACGACTTTGATCTGAATGAATACAGGAACTGGACAAACATGAATGAGGTATTCAGTAGCAGGAAGGAGAAGATAGCCCGTGTGTCCTCGTACTGATACAGTTGTTTGAATATGTTAATCTCTTCGTTAGCAGGCATAGATTCCACTGACTTAAACAATGTATCATCCACCTCGATTAGTAGTGTTGATGCAATTAATGCGAACTCGCAGAATGTTAGAAAGTAGTATTGCGTGTAATTGGAGTTCAATGACAAAATTTCAAGCATAATGGAGACCACCCCCATTACAGTGACCGACCCCTTCTTGAATTCGAAAGTCTGGAGGTCCATTTTGCTAATAACAATCACAATGAAACAACCAAGAGTGACGAGGATCATACTAATCTGTAGTTTGTCAATCTGCCATAAAAGGACAGCACCACTCACCAAGCCAGCACCCAATGCCGTCCAAAGGTTGTTCTCTTTAGTGAAATGATCAACGTTCCTAAGAATGCCTTTAATGGAAAAAAGAATGATGTAGGCACCGATAATAAAGTATATGTTTGAATGGGATAATTCAGTTGGGAGGAAGTGAAGCTTTCCCTTGACGTATAGTGAAAACACATCGAACCCCACTGAAGCAAGCATAAAGGATATATGAACATTCATGATGAGAACAAGCGAGAGCATTACTGTTCTGACTGAGCCCAAGATCCAGGCACATGTAAATACACCAAAAAATGACATGAGCACTCGGTTTGTCTCCCAAACGTTCCCGCCTTTCTTTCGTACTGATACCTGAGCGGTCATTAGTGTAAAAATGCTCGTTGTCACAGCTGCCAGAAACAGCGGAATGATGACAACAGTCAATGGTAGGAGTTGACCCAACGGCAAGTCTGGATGTCCTGGCTTATCAAAGATGAGGTTAGATGCCAAAAGCAACGTTGGGAAAGCCAAGAGGAGAGGGACACGCTGGATATCCACCAGCTGCTCTAGGTGAACATCTGGAAGTAGATCTGAAAGTTGTTCAACCATAGAACGAATTAACTGTGTCAAAAGTATTGAGGTGAAAATGGTAATCAAAGATATGTCGATGATGTCGCTAAAATTGGGACCGTCCTGGTTTTTGTTTACCTTCCCGCGAAACCGGGGATCAAAGACATTCATATATAATAGTCAATGTTTGAGTGCGAAAACGATAGAGATGACGTCTATAGGTTGAGATCTACCACTTCAGGACTTACTGTTTATGTGGCTATACCTTACGGGCCCATATCCTTAGGTCTATAAATGATGAGTTGTTTGGGCTATGATATTTACATTGGAGCATACTCTATCTTGGTAAATTGCCAACCCCTCTGATGTTAGCTTCTCTACGTCAATGTATTTTAGGGCTATTATAATATAAATAGTTTCAGGTAAACTTTATCTTTAAGATTTTTTCCTTTTCTATTCAGAAAGTTCTTCCCTAATATGCATGTAGTCGAAATATCAAATTTGACAAAAGAGAGTAATTCAAGTATGTATTAAGCCCTCCAATACTGAGCCAAACTATGCAGACGATCAATAACAATTGGTAAAAGTGCACTGACACTATCATTGATCAAATTCTGGAAGTGAATAATAGCTTCTTCCTCACTCATGTCCAAGCAGAACTTCTCCTTCACTTTCATCACAGCAGCCTCGGGTTCCAGCGCAATGTCTGGGATACTAGAGTTGCGCATCAATTCAAACAAGTTTAGAATCAAATTTGAATTCTTTCTGAGAATGGAGTATGCAACAAAACAGTAGTTTCTGAATTTGTTATAGTTGACAGAATCTGCACCACCAAAACTTTCAATAATTTGAGGTGGAAGTTTCATCAATGGTGGGAAAGGCTTAGGGTCTTGACCTAAAATGTAGCCAAAATCAGCATGTAGGAAATGTCCATCTATGCAAATCAACAAGTTGTCCAGGTGACGATCACCAACGCCCAGGATATATGTTATAACGCAATAACCAGCACATGATCTCACAAAGTTGTCCATGACCCACGAACTAACACCAAGCTCTTCAGTAGGGTCTGGATGATGATGCCTGAGATAAGGGAGGATCCCATGATATTCAGCCAAAACACTAGCAAGTGTGCTGTTTGGAACGAATTGGATTGCACCTTCCGTAGGGCCTGTTGCCAATATCTTGTAAGGTGAAAGTTTTAAATCAACATTCTCATTCATCAAGAGTTGATTCATCAACAGGATGATCTGGATGACAAGTTGATCCTGTCTCAAATCATCGCCAACCTTGAACATCAGAGGGTAAGTACCTCCATCTACTGTCTTGAACATAATTTTCAAGGGGGATAAAGAACTCTTGAAAACCGAACTCTCGCCAGGAATACATCCACAGACCTCCACAGATGGATCCAGTGGTAACTTGATAGGAGGAAATGTTTTGAATTTCGCCTCAAGAATATTCCGTAGAAAGTCAACTTTCTTGGCAATTGGGTCCCTTAGGTTCTTCACCTTAGTGCATAGCTGAACCAGCGATCCAACGAACTCGATCTCTTTCTGCAAGCTCTCATCTGGTAGATTTTTGAGGTAATACTCCAGAATTTTTTCATGGATTGAGCCAGGTTTGTCTTTAGCTGCAACATTCAGGTACCAGTACAGGAAACTTCCCAATCTGTCATTGAGCAGTCCACGCTCAATCAAGAACTGTGCCAGTGGAGTCAAACTGTTGCTGAACTCAGAAGATGTTACCGAGTGTTCACTCAATTCCACAATCGAGAAATCAACGCTAGTGTTCTTCGGAATCGCAGCCGATTCATAATCAAGGGCCTGCACGAGTTGAAGAAGGTACAGCTCAATCTCATCATCATGCGCTTTCTTCAATCTTTCAACAGCATATGTTCTCACGACCAAATTGGTAAACGATGGTCCAAGCAATTCCAAGGCATCTTCAATGTCAATTTCTACCCATTTACGTACAAGTTTCAAGCATTCTTTGTTTTCACTCTCATCGTTGAAGTTAACACTTTTCAGTAGTTTGTTCAGACCTTTCTTATTGTTGATCAAGAAGTAACGAAATTTCCAAATTAAGTTCTTCTCATGCTGTGACAACTCTTGCACAGAAGAATATCCCAATATCTTGTTTAGCTCATCCCTGATCTTTGCAGTTGGTTTAATATCTCTGTCAAAGGGACCACCTTTGTGACTTCTTTCCAGTTTTCTGAACTTTTGCTCAATAGGGTCTGCAATATATTGTTCAGGATCGTAAACTCTCAAAGTAGAGAAGCTCCCAGTGTAAATCCTTGGTTGATTTTGCTGCTGTTGAGCTTGAATCTGATCGGAATGTGGTGTATATGTGGGCACTGAGGGGGGTGGGTATTTGAAGTCGTTGAACACTACCGGGATGTCGTATTGTTGTAAGTCAATGAATAATACGAATCCCGAGTTCACATGCTGCTTTTTGTTTATCTCCTCAATCTTCTTGAGTGTAAGCGTATCGAGCCAGTCGACCGTTTCAATATCACCATTTTCGTGCTTCTTTATGAGCTTTTCCAGATCGTTCATCTCAGAAAGTGATCCCACAGCGTTCTGGCAATCACCAGGGGGCATCACTTTTAGCTTCTGGCGACCCCTTTTCAAAGTAGAGTCCTCCTCATTGAATAACTCAAGCTCAGTAGTTCCAAATACAGCCTCAGTGCAACCATCATACTCCCATAGAACAATCTTCAGCCTTGCTCGTAGAGGCAATTGATTGACATTTATTGGAAGTGAAAGCCACTGGTTCCATTTTCTGGAATTTCTGAACGAAGTGTATAATGTGGTCACAGGAAGTGTGAGTGGCTCGTTGTTATGCACGACAGAAGCTGAGAGGAAAAGATCAGAGTTGGTTTTGTAATTGGATAGTTTCTTGAGAGATGACGGATCTGTTATCTTTGTTGACTCTTTAAGAAGCTTCATTGAGCCTTCTAAAGAGGCAATCTTTACCTTAAATTGAGCATTAATGTCAGCAGACAAGCAGAATGTGACACTTCTTGAACCCATTCTGTGTTGACTCGTGGGACTCAGAACTTGTACTTGGTGGTGAAATAGCCACTTATAAGGCTAATCCTTAGAGGTTACCCGGGTTGAATGATAACTCACTTATGTAAGCATGGATAGTTTATTGTTTCTATCTATATTTTAATTTGAATCTAATGGGTGAAACTGAGTAACCAATTCAACAGCCTCACATCAGACAACAACGTATCCTAAAATGTCAGAGCATTACGTCCAGCTTGACTCAAAATGGCCAACTTATGAGTCTGATTTCAATATTCCGACTTTCAAGTCACTTGACATCCCAACTGACCAAGACGTTAATAAAAAAGTCATCTACCTTTGCGGGAACAGTCTCGGCTTGATGCCCAAGCAGACTCGCACGTACATTAATGATGAACTAGATGCTTGGTCTGACCGTGCTGTGGAATCACACTTTAGACATCCGGGTGCCAATTCTGTAGATGGGAAGACATCATGGGTTGATATTGACTTGCCCGTGATTCCTTTGCTGACACCTATGGTGGGTGCATTGGAGTCAGAAGTTGCTATCATGGGTTCGTTAACAGCCAATCTTAATTCTCTATTAACTGCGTTTTATCAACCTAAAGGCAAAAAGACTAAAATCTTGTTCGAAAAGGGCTCTTTTCCCTCTGATTACTACTCGTTCTACAACCAAATCAAGTTGAAACAAGCCTACAATGATAGTGCCAGTGCCATCACTATTGAGGAACAACTAATTCAGCTGGCACCAAGGGATGGTGACACATATTTGAGGACTGAAGACATATTGCAGGCAATAGAAGACAGCAAGGATGAGTTAAGCATTGTACTCTTGCCTGGTATCCAGTTCTATACCGGCCAATTCTTTGACATTGCAACAATCACAAAATTTGCACAAGAACGAGGCATTCTATGTGGTTGGGATCTAGCCCATGCTGTGGGTAATGTTCCTCTAAAATTACACGAATGGGGCGTGGATTTTGCCACATGGTGCTCTTATAAATATTTGAATTCTGGCCCTGGTGGTATCTCAGGTATCTTCATCCATGAGAAGCACAACGACATTACAAGCGACTTTAAACCTAGACTTGCGGGTTGGTGGGGTAATAACTCCGAAAAGAGATTTCAAATGCTTGAGAAATTCGAACCTATCCAAGGTGCTCTTGGGTTTAGACAATCGAATCCAAGTGTGATTGATGTAGTTTCTGTGAAGTCATCATTAGATTTGATACACTCAAAGGGCGGTATCGAGAGACTGCGCGCAAAGTCATTAGCACTGACCGGATATTTATGGTCGCTGCTGACCGCATCAGAGTACTACATTCAATCAACTACTAATGTGAATGAGCACAAATTCACCATTCTAACTCCAGAAGATCCGGAGCAAAGAGGTGCGCAGCTTTCAGTTTTATTCTTCCCACGTACATCAGAAGATCATGAGGGCGTTATGGAGAAGATTAATGACTACTTGAAGAAACATGGCGTTATATGTGATGAGAGACGGCCAGACGTTATTAGGTTTGCTCCTGTGCCACTCTATAACACTTTCGAGGATGTTTTCCATAGTGTCAGACTGTTAGAAGCGGCATTTGAAAGCTTAGAACTAGAATAGATGTAAGGAGTTTGTAAGTTTGTCTGTGTAAGATTTCTTCTCGTTCTGGATGTGCATTTTGTGGCAAAGTCGAAAATGTGTCAGGGTTAAAATCCATAGAGAACAATGAAAAGCTCGAAAATAAAGATACTAGTAAAGTGATTTAAAGGTAAATTAATTACGGATTCACTCATCACCACCGCAATATAACGTCATTTATCAAAATCGGGGCGAACAATTGAACAGGTGACATTTACCAGGCTGCAAACATGAATACTGTGTTGACCGCAACAGACCACTATAGCCTCACTACATCTCCTTTGACTATTAGAAACCATGGAATGGACACTACAACTGACCAAAGAATATCAAAAACCATATCTTCCATTTTCGAGAAGTTAGAGAACGGTACATATAGGGACAGCATCATTACTGCCAATGATGCGTTTGTCACCACTCCTGAGACGACTACTAAGGGAAGCACAAGTGATAAATATTCTGTAAATCCAATTCTAAAGAGTCCCATGTTCTGGAACAAGGAGGTCTTCACAATTGAAAGAAAGGATACTGTGAGCCCTTCTTGCAAACATGAGTATCGATTGGTTGGCAATGATTATGTTCTGGCTAAGTTGGACAAACAGTTGCTACAGAATAAAAAAAAAATTGAACACAACTTGAGAAAGGCTACAAGGAAATACAATAAGTACTTTTTGCGTGCTAAGAAGCAGGAGCTATTAGAACAGACTATCGATGGGGATTCCTTCAAAGAGGGTGTATATGCAAAGAACAAGTTGAATGGTGAATATCTCTACATGAAGTTGCTGATTAGGGAAGTCCAAATTGTTAAGTATGATTTGCTGTTGAAGTTGATGGAATTTTATCAGAATGATTTGATTGAGGGATACAAAAGATATACAGATCCGTATAATACCACCAATGAAAAGAAGCGGCGAGAGAGTGAATTAACTGAATTGTTTAACCAATTTTATGACTTGATGTTGCAGGTTGAGTTTCTTGAAAGAGAAGAAAATAAGATGCTTTACCTTATTCAAAACAAAAAGGCTATAAAGATTGAACAGCATGGTTATTTTAGATACTATTTAGATAGGTACATTCTACAGCGCGCATAGCCCGGATTTGGGTCAACAATAATCATGATCATTAGGAATTAGTCTATATTACGGACAACATCATCTGTATGGATCAAAGAACTTTTGGATCCTTTTGTTCCTTCTGAACACTCTCATACCAAAAGTAGACCCCTTCTTGAAATCACCCATAAATCTAGCTTTAATGAACTTGGCTTCATCCCGAAGTATCAATGGGTAGATACAAGCAAATGCAAATAATGAATACATTGCACCACCAATCAGGTCTAATCTGAAATGGTGATCCAAGTAAATGGTAGCCCACCACTGGACAACAACAAACGCTAATGCAGCACATTGAAGAAATCTCGACCGACCATAATACAACACAAAGAGGCACACCTGGAATGCCATGGCCGAATGTAGTGACGGGAAAGCACCGAAGACAATCGGAGACTTGTGGAAACCTTTGGAATGCAAATGTGTCCCTAATGCTGTATCAACTCTAGTCAAACCTGCAGCATAGCCTGGCATATCATAGTCTGCATCGGCATCTGGACCATAGAGATGAATGAACCAAGGAGGTGCGTTAGGAAAACTCAGATGCGTTAAGACTCCCATAATATTCTGTAATCCCAATGCAAATGAAAAGTCCCTCAGAGCACCTTGCTGGTGAAAGACGTACAACCAAACGGCTGTTAGGATGGGAAATGTGATGTGGCCCAAGACGTAAAAGAACCATGCTATGAGATCTTTGGGGGTGGATAGTGGAGTAGCAAAATGTTTATCCAGGTTGAGGATTGGCCATATGAGGAAAAATAGGAAAGGAATGATAAAGAGCTGATTTGTTCTTGTGATTTTGGTGAAATTTATTGGAATAGTTGACTGCATATTACCTGGTGCAATGTCCATGGATTCGTCTGAGTCTGAGGAGTTGGCGGTCATGGTCCAATCTTCGTCATCTGTTTGGAAAACTGTGTCAATGGAGTCACTAGAATTATTTCTAGAAATCTCGATAAACTTCACGAGTTCGATTGGATTACACTCGACATCTGTGGAGCTCTGTAATGCCTCTAGTGGGTTGTTCAATTTGAACGAGAATTTATGCACCAACATATACCACAATCCAGCAAAAGTAATTGAAATTAACAACCATATGAAAAACCATGGTTTGCTGAACATGATGATATCCCAATCGTACACCAAACGAACGTGGATATCTGGTCTAATTTCATTAGGTAACAGACCAGCATTTTTGAATATTGCAAGCCAAACTATAACTGGACTGAAATTTTTCACAAAATTGAGAGGTAGTGTGAGGATATTGCGCTCGTTAATCCCGGCCTTATATATTGACACAATGAACCTGAGGATGAATAGCAATGCAGATCCCAGTTGTTTAAGCATTTGTAGTTGAAAAATATTGCTCCTAACAATACCTCTATCACGTAAACTGGAATATGGCTGTACTTATATGATAGCAAACACAATAAGGTCGTGAGCAAAGTAAAGTAAATGAATGATGCAGGGTGGTGGGTGATCTGCGACGTATTTTCACTAACTGATCTGGATTACACGAAGTCGAAGGCGAAAAGAAGTTAAAAAAACTTCAGATTGAAGAGAGAGAAAGATAAACATGAGTGGAATCAAATCCCTTAAAATACTTTCAACCGTTGAGTTTTTTTTTTTTGATGGTTATCATCCTAAGGTTTGATGATTTTTGCGAGTTTCTGATGTCATTAAACAGAGAAAAAATCCTAGTTTCAAGGGGAGTTGAAGCAAACAACCCATAGAATATTCGCATTTGGATCTACTAAAATTACTTGTTAGTTATTAGAGAGGACCCACCACTATGATTTCTCTTTCTCTTTGTGCGCAGGTTTTTTTTCCTCCCTTGGCTTGCTCCTATCGGCAAATGATGGTAAGCTGGTTGTTTCTGTAGTAACAAGACCCTCACGCTGCAAAGATTCACAGTGGTCAGGGGAATAGCCGCGAAAATTACTCAAAGCGGACGTCCAGGTACGCACAGTGAAAAGAAATGTAAAGCCTCGGTTTCAAGTCTACATATCGTGTGGCACTGCCACTGAATTAGCCAGGGCTGGCCTAGCCGAAAATAGGACGACAATTGATGCAACATTTTTTATCACTTCGGTGATACTCACAGCCTATATGTGCAAGCAAGAACGCCTTGGCGAGAATGGATCCCTGAGATCATGAAAAGAAACGTATGTATGATGGCGCAGTATTATCCCCAGTTTCGCGTAACAGAAAACGGGACTATGACTGTCGAGGAATTTAAAGGGCACCCATGTCTCAGGTCCAACTCTGGTTGCGAACCAAACGGCTGCATTCCTGCTTCCAACAGCTCGGTGTTTTTTTGTCACACGAGTGCTAATTCCGAATCGCCGATCCGTTACCTCCTCTAATTCCGAAGGACAGGGTTGCGATAAAAAGTGGTCACTGCGCAGTTGGGATTTCGCGCAAGGCAACGCGCAGCGAGCCCAAAAAACAAAAGGGCAACATCGCGGTGATAACTAATTGATCTTAACCTTTTGTCCGACAGTGATACAGTCCAAAGACGTCACGTGTCACCGTCAACAAGACAAGAGAGAAGAATGATTACTGTTGAGTACTATGGTCCTGCAAAAGCCATAACGAACATTGCGTCAGAACAAGTTGAACTCGGCGTACTCAGCCTCAGGGATCTTTTAGGGTACTTGCAGAAAACATACGGAGATGAGTTTCTAAGCTTTATAATAAGGAGTTGTGGAGTGACTGTCGAGTTAGACTACGTTGATCTTCCTATTGTTCCTGAGGGCGCCAGTGATGAAGAGGTTATGAAACTAGTGAATGCGATCGATATGAAGTTGGAAGCTGGAAATGAAGTTGCAATAATTCCTCCTGTATCATCTGGATGATATTATATGTATATATATGTGCTATGAAACTTTAGTATTATATACTCACACAAGAGGGTTCATACTACACTTTGAGTGAGTGAACTCATGCCCTGTATTATTATGACTCGAGCCAAAATTTATTCCTCACAAACGCCGGTTATTCAGAAGACCATCACCAGAATTGTTGTGCACTGCCTTGCTGCTGCTGTGGTTGCTGTGGTTGTTGTTGCTGCTGCTGCTGCTGTTGCTGTTGCTGTGGTTGTTGTTGCTGCTGCTGCTGCTGCTGCTGTTGCTGTGGTGTCATCCCATTCATCTGTTGCTTGATTCTTTGTGTTAACACAGCAACACCTTCGGGAAACAGCTTTTGTAAAGCCATGTAATACTCATTGAATTCAAAAAACTCGGGTGGTGGATTCAAAATGGACGGAAAAACAAGCTTTTTCTGATCAATTGGCCGTCCTGGCGCACCATTTTGTCTTTCACTCAGCTCTCCAATGCATGTTAAGTTTGAATGAAGACGTTTCAGGAGATGTTGAAGCAAGTCATAAAGCTTTTGAGACTGTGGGGATTGGTCTTGTTGTGCCTTCATCTGTTGTTGTATCACTACTGATTTCTGAATCAGTAAGGTGTTAATATTTAGTAGTAATGCCACACGTTGCTTGTCGAGTTGTAACTGATCTGTGCTCATTGTGATTTTGTCTTATCAGATGTGATGTTATAAGCTAAAACCCGTCAAATTCATCTGCTCCAGAAAAAAAAAAGTAAACAGACACCATCCGTACACCACATCCTTTGATGAAATTTTCCAGAAAACGGAATCTAACCACCTGAAGATGTGTCTACCGCTGTCCTTTCTCCCATTTCATAGATTTTCTCATTTGGCGCATGAAAATGACCAACACTGAAGCTGACCAGTTTAAGCTGGAAGGTAACGCACATCTCAAAAACCACGAGTTCCAACAGGCTATTGCTTCCTATGAAAAAGCTATTGCACTAGATCCAACCAATGCAATTTATCACTCCAACAAAGCGCAGGTTGAGCTTAAGATTGAGCAGTATGGGTCGGCTATAATAGACTGTACAAAAGCTATTGAGCTGGACCCTAAATTCCTTAAAAGTTACTACAGACGTGCTCTTGCAAACTACCAACTATTTAAGTTCAAGGAGTCTAAAGAGGATCTCAAGATGATTTTGAATGAGAAGGAAGATGCTGCATCAAGAAACTTGTTGAAAACTGTTATTAAAATTGAGAGAAAGTTTGCATTTGAAAAGGCTATCAGAGTGGAAGATGCAGATGATGACTTGTTTAAAGTGGAGAAGTATGCTTCAAACTACTTGAATGATGAACACCAGGACAAGTATGAGGGTCCGGAGCTGGAATTTGAGATAATAGAAAATGACAAAGGTGTTAAAGAAATTGACATCAAGAACTTGGATGAAGCTTTGATCTGGAAGTTTGTGGATTGGTTCAAAGAGGGCCACAAGCTCAGTAAGAAGACTATTTTGGTGTTGTTGCTGAAAGTATACACTATTCTTCAAGAGGAGCCAGTGTACAAGGAGATAAACCAAGACAAAAACGAAGTTTTTACTATTGTTGGTGATGTCCATGGTCAATTCTATGACTTGATTAATTTCTTCCAAACCAATGGTCTTGTCTCTCCAACACACTCATACTTATTCAACGGTGACTTTGTTGACAGAGGCAGTTGGTCGTGTGAAGTAATTATCCTGTTGTACTTATTGAAAGTGCTGTACCCAAACAAGATTTTCTTGAACAGAGGTAACCACGAAACCAAGGACATGAACAAGCTATATGGTTTTGAAGATGAATGTAAATACAAATATGGAGAAAATGTGTTTAAAATGTTTCAAAAATCCTTTGCCGAATTATCCTTGATTACCCTGTTGAACAACGAATATCTGGTTATGCATGGTGGCCTGTTGTCGAACGAAGAGATTGAACTAGTTGATTTGAAGAAGACTTTACAGAAGCAGGATAACCCAAAGGAAGGTAACGAGATGGAGCTTTTATGGACTGATCCGCAAGACCAACCGGGCTATGGAATGAGTAAGAGAGGTATTGGAATGCAATTCGGTCCGGACGTTACTAAACGTTTCATAGAGAGAAACGGAATCAAGAAAGTGATTAGATCCCACGAGGTAAGAATGGAGGGGTACTCAGAGGAGCACGATGGCAACCTTATCACTATTTTTAGTGCGCCAAACTATTGTGACAGCACGGGAAACAAAGGTGCCCTGATCAATGTGACCC
Organism: Barnettozyma californica; assembly: GCA_023627795.1. Lineage (NCBI taxonomy): Eukaryota > Fungi > Ascomycota > Saccharomycetes > Phaffomycetales > Phaffomycetaceae > Barnettozyma > Barnettozyma californica. The sequence goes on along the minus strand of JAMAIE010000014.1, from coordinate 146,049 downwards.
ATAACTCTCAAGCCCAGCAGTTTGAGATGGCATTCGTGCAGTTTGATGCGGTACCTCACCCACCAATGAAGCCAATGGCATACACCAATAATGGTGGCTTTATGTAATATGTAATTATTTACTATTCATTTGTAATATAGAGAGCATTATAATTCATGATCGTGGCTATATGCTGTTGGTTGTACCTTAACTAGGGATCCGATAAAATATGTAATAAATATGACCAAGAATTAAAAGACGCAGATCGTAGCTTGTTGTTGTTGGGTTGAGGGTTGACCCTCAAATCGTGGAGACAATATATACTTCTTGACTAAAGCCCAACTTGGGCTTGACTAAACATCGCGAAAATGAGGAGAAATTGTGACACTGTCTGTTTTGTGACAAATTGGCCTGGAAATAGTTTGTCAAGGAAAGATGGTAGGTACACACAAGTTGGGGTCTCCCCTTTTTAACAGTTCTGCGGTGGTGGAATTGCTCGCTATGTGGAGAATGCGAGATACTAATTTTTGAATCACACATCACAGATGATCTTTGGTGGACACCGATTGAGCCCCACCAGGTTTCTATGAGCTCAAGGTATAAATACTAGTGAGATCTGTCCTTGTTGTTGTCAATATCATCTAATCAACATCAACGAAAAACAATACAATCATTAGAATGTCCGTCTTCCCAGGCATTGACGAAATCCATCCAGCGTACGAAGAGCACGCTTTTGACAAGAACATCCCACTTGAGCGCATCTATGGCGAATACACTCCTGATCCGGATAACATTAAGCACCATGATGTGAACTCTCTTGCCACTGGTTGGTTAGCTGAATTCAATAATGCTCTTGCTTCTGTCAAGACCAACCCATCCGAGCTGGACAAGTTTTTGCTACCTCACTCAGTCTGGAAAGACCACTTGAGTTTGCAAGTGGACTTGCGGGACTTTATTGGTCCTGATAAGATTAAGGAACAGGTATCAAAGTCTGTCGACAAAATTGGTGAATTTGTGTTGGACAAGAGCGCAGATTACAGAGCTCCTACTGGTGTCACTCTTGACACTATTCACGATGCGAAGTCTAACAACGATACTCCAGTTGAGTGGATCTCGTTGTACCTGAAGTACTCCACTGAGTATGGTAATGGCCGTGCCAACATCAAGCTGGTTTCGGTCAAGGACGAGCAGGCCCCAATTGGTTTGAAGGCTTTGACTATTTACACGGTGTTGGACGAGTTTTCATCTGTTCCTGAACGTGTTGGTAGAAAGAGATTGGCTGGTGCCAACCACGGTGAGAATGTCCAAAGAAAGACTTGGTTGGAGCAAAGATTTGAGGAGCAAGACTACAAAGAGGACCATCAGCCACTGGTTGTGGTTGTCGGTGGTGGTCAAGCTGGTTTGACCTTGGCTGCGCGTATGAAATCCTTTGGTTACAATGTTTTGATTGTTGAGTCTAACTTGAGAGTTGGTGACAACTGGAGAAAGAGATACAAATTCTTGTCTTTACACGATCCATTCTACTACCACAAGTTGCCATACATTCACTCTGACACCTCTCCAATATACTCATCAAAGGATCAGTTTGCCAACTTCTTGGAATGTTACGCTAAGATTCTGGAGCTGAACATTTGGTTGAACACTACTGTTAAAGGTGCCACATTTGACGATGCCACCAAGACTTGGGAAGTCACTGTCAGCAACAACTCCACAAATGACACTAAAAAGTTGCATCCAAAGCACTTGGTATTTGCCACTGGTCATTCTGGTGAGCCGAACGTACCAAAGTTCGAAGGTGAGGAGAAATTTCAAGGTGAAGTTGTGCACTCTTCGAAGCACACATCTGGCGCAAACTATGTCGGTAAAAAAGCTCTTGTTATCGGTGCTTGTAACTCTGCGCATGATATATGTCAAGATTTCTATGAGCAAGGCGCGAAGTCTGTTACAATGTTACAGAGATCCTCTACCTGTGTCATTTCTTCTCACAATGGTGTCTCCACCAATGTCAAGGGCGTGTTCGATGAGGATGGTCCAGAAGTTGACACTGCTGATATGATTTTGCACTCTACCCCAATATATTTGACTAACCTGGTTATGCAACAGCAATACCGTGTTTCTTCTAAGTTGGATAAGGACTTGTTGAAGGGTTTGGCTGCTAAGGGTTTCAAGACCAATGCAGGTATGGGTGCTACCGGTCTATTTGGCTTGTACTACAGACGTGGTTCTGGTTACTACATTGATGTTGGGTGTTCGAAATTGATCATTGATGGTAAGATTGATGTCAAGAACACCACTGTAAAGAAGGTCAATGAGCGTTCTGTTGAGTTAAATGACGGTACTGTAATTGATGATATTGATATCATTGTGAAGGCTACCGGTTACTCCAACATGAAAGACACTGCCCGCCATGTTTTCGGGGACAAGGTTGCCAGCAAGTTGAAGCCAGTTTGGGACTTGGATCAAGAGGGTGAGTTCAATGCGATCTGGAGACCATCAGGTCACGAAAATTTCTGGTTTATGGGTGGCAACTTAGCCATGTGCAGATATTACTCCAAGAGATTGGCCTTGCAGATCATTGCTCAGGAGGAGGGATTCGCCTAGTCTGTGATCTTATAAGCTTGACTGGCTCAAGCTTTGATCTTGCCTTATTATTTATTGTATGTTTACTTAAACCGTTTTATCTATTATCATTGATTATTTGTAGAAATTTCTACACTCATGGAAGAATACCAGACATGGATATTAACTACAGTACTTTTGAGGAAAATTATGATGATATCTGGACAGCACCAATAACGATGAAAACAAACTTCAAACCAGTTGAAAAGGACCTTTTCCACAGATTTCGCAAAGAAAGAATTGATAAAAACAACAAGTATTCAAAATGCTCCTCGCAGACAAGATCACACTTGTAAGTGAGGAAATGATTAATGATGCAAATAAAGATTAAGGAAGAAACAAAACAAGTACATAAAATGTGCAAACGCAAAACGGGTTTAGTCCATTTGGCCAAAAACTGTACCATCATCGTCTTCATCACGAGGGCTAGCACTCTCACTAGAATCTTTGGTTTCGTCTCCTGTGATGACTCCATTAATAGAGTTCATACCATTTGGTCTTCTTTTTAGCGGAGTATCTAGGAATCCACCGTTTACACCACCAGAATGTTCAAGGCTACTAGGAGATTGGAAACTGTGTGACATCCTCCTGTCAGCAGGGATTCTCTGATGCTGTAAATAACTGCCATTCTGAGTAGAGTTGAAGCTTGGTGGATACTGCGAGATGGATCCTGTTCTTAACTTTACGTTCATCTTGGACTCATCGTCCTCTTCATCCTCTTCCTCTTCCAAGATTGGTTTTGGTGATACATGATCATTGTATGTTGGATTGAACTTGACCTGATCATTGGCATTGTTCTTAAAGACAGGGCCATTGGTCTGGGACTCTGAGCTCTTCTGTTGGCCCTCGTGTTGATCATCATTTTCAGCCCCGTCATTCATGGATACCAAAATACTAGCAGCCTCCAAGAGCTGTACCTGCTGATGCTTGGAGATTAGTAGTTTTTTTGTGACATTCCACTCTGGTGTATGTTCCCAAAGATGTTTGGCCAAAGAGGATATGTGCTTATAGCCTTTACCGCAGGCTTCACACTTTAATTCCTCTTTCAATCTACCTGTTTCGCCTTCACTAATTCTTCTAACCACAAACTCTCTTGTCAAGAGTGGCACAGATGTGCTTACTTGTTGCTGGCTCCCTTGACCATTGCTGGCGGTAGTTCTACCCGGCTGTGGGGTTCCACCATTGCTTGTATGACCGTCCTGTGGACGCTGTTGATGTTGAGGAACATGGATATTGGACGGTGGCGAGAATGGTAACCCATTAAGACCATTTGAGTGATCCTTGGACTTTTGAGGTATCGTATATGGAGCTGTGGCTGACATGGAAGCCCGTCTTGACATATGATTGTTTGGGTTGTGAGAATACGTTGTCATTTTGAATTCAGCTCAATAAATATTCAATTCCAAGCGCTGTCTGGGTTTATGAAGGCCAGAATTTTTATCAGTTTAGTGTCAATTGACGCACTGTGACAGTGTTGATAACAGCTGGAACTTTTTTGGGTGACTTTTTTTTTATATGTGACAGGGCACAGTGGGTAAATGCGCGATGAACGAATGTCTCAATAGAAAACAATCTCGGGCCTCTGTATGGGAAATATTTTTCACCTATGTGCTTATGATGGTAGTTTTGAATGTGTTCCCGCTCTACTGATTCGGGGTGATGAACGTGTGGTTCGTGCAGCTTTCTGTGTTAAAGGTCAATTTTTTTTCTATTTTTTTTTTCCTGATTTTCTTTTTTTGGCGCGCATTAGAAAAATTTCTAAACAATGAGAAATTCGCACGTGACTAGCGGTACGAACCACATAAACGTTATTTTGATGCAGCAACCTACAGATTTCAAAAAATTTAAATCTCTATAAAATGCATTGAATGTTGTTCATCAGTCAGTATATCTCCTCATCTTCACTTGATCCCTCATAGAATGCGCCAGAGTCATCACCTTGCCTGTTGTTCATAGCTCTCAAAAGGCTTTGAAGGAGCTCATGCGAGCGAACGTTGCTGGATGATCTTCTGCTAGACTTGGAGTGCCTTCTATGTGTAGCTGGATCAGGGGATCTCTTGATGTTGAAAAGTTTGTCCAGCTGCCACATGTCCTTTTTAAAGTTAGTTTGTGTGGCCATCGTATGACAATCTTCCAAGTTAATTATATAAATCTTGTCATTGTAAATCTTCAAGATCTCAGGACTAATGACCGCATGTGGGGAAAAGGAAACACCGGCTTCGTGTAGCTTGTTTACACTAGCTTTAGCAAGTTCGTAATGCTGATTATCCCTCACATCAATCGGTTTCAAGTCATTAAGGTAATCACTCCCAATAGGTTCGTATACCACATAGAATCCATCAGTTTTGAAATGCAGATATTTTCCATTGTATGGTTTGTCCTCAAGGTATCCGTAATCGACAATTCTGGCAATACAGTCACCCTGTAAAGAGCGGGCCTTGTTATATGCTTCAATATTACTTAACCACCTCTTATAGGTCTGCTTCGCAATGTTCAGTAGTCTAGCATTACCCCAAGGGATGTTTGTATCCTTGAGGTGCCTTGATGTCATAGACACGGTTGGATCTTGGTAGTACTCATCGTAGACTGATAGCAGAAAATGATCACCTCCCTTCTTAGAGTGTCTTGTTGAATTAAGTATCTTTGATCGATGAGACGAGTCTAGATATAGCTTCTTCAAATCAACTGATAACGTCTGACAAGACCAATCATAACCAATAGCAATGAATCTAATTAAGGACGCATCTAAGTCAACAATCTGTTTGGTGTACGAAAGACCTGTCTCTGTTCTGTAGATGAATGGCGATGCTTTGAATTTCTTCTTAACCGGTTTCTGAGAAGACAACCAATTTGTTGAAGTGGTATGCCTGAAATTAGTCCACTCATCAACAACTTTCTTGTTTAGCAATTCAATTTTGCTAGATTCCTGGAGAAATTCAGATGGTTTCATAAAAAAAAAACTGGAGATAATATTTCGTATCGTTAGATTTTCGTCAGTTTCAAAGTTGGAGAATCCAAAATGTCTAACCTTGACCTTAGATATGAGCTTTTTTACATCTTCAATATCACCTTCAAGGACATCCTCGATCTCGAAGACAGCACACCAATAGTAATCTGTGATAATAAATCTATTAGTCTTGGAGTTGAGGCATATTGCCACACATTTGGTAAAAGTTTTTAGGAAATTTCCAATCTTGGTAGAGTCAGCTCCAGAAGTAATTTTGAACAAATCACCAGTAAAGTTCTTCTTTTGGCTGTTGAAATACAATTCATAGCCCTCATTCACACCATGCGCTATGTTAACGATTTCAACATGTACCAGCAGTTTATTCAGCATATCGGTGTCCTCGTCTATGATACCGAATGCATATGGTGACTCTCCGACTGAGCCAATACTCTTTAACGTCTTACAGGCGTCTTTGTTTAAAGCTGGGTGGTATGTATCATCAACTTCCTCCTCCTTGTGGAAAAACTGTCTAAGCTCATCTGTCGAAGGGTATATCAATGTGTTGAAAATGTAGTATATCCACCTTAGTATGGCTGTCTGGAACACATTGTAGAACTCGGCAGGGTCGAGATTGAAGTAGGATTCATACGGAACAGGTACCTTGAATATAAAATCTTCTTGGAAGGCAAGTATTTGATCCATTTTGAGGTCGTCCTTCCCTATTTTGGACTTTTTCAGATTGGCGAACTTCTTGTGAAGCACCTTGTTGAACTTCTTAAAGAACTTTGCAGTATACTCCTCATTTGTATATTCCATGCTCGATTCCACATCAGGTTTGAAGAGAGGATACTCTTCGTAGATCAGTTTGGGCAGGCTTGGGCGGAATACATGGTCAGCAATCAACTCAATGTTCTCAGTTGGACGGTCCTTTACTCCAACACTTTCACTCACATTCTGATACCTCTCCAACATCACATCTCTATAGTTGAAAATCCGTGTGTGTGTCACATTCACATCAGGATCTAACATTTCAAATGGATCAACTTCCTGATACTTGATATACGGAAGATGCGTTTCCAAGAAATGTTTGATCAAACAAGGGATCTTGTCCATGAGGTCTGGTCCCTCTGGCTCAACTACTGGAGATTTGATCTTTGTGTGCGTGCCATCAGCTTCATAAGCAAAAAGCTGAATTTCGTCAGCATCCTCATCTGGATCTAGACAGACAGCCACTTGTCGTCTGTCGGTCATTTGAATTTTAGAGCTTGTTTCTCTTCGTTACTTGTTTGTCTGTTGTCCCTTAAATAAACCCTAAGTGTACACAATTTTTTTCATATTGGGATTACTTCCGAGGGTCGGCATTTCGATGGGTCCTGGTGGATATGGTGTTCACATCCAAGATACATGTGAGCATGACACATGACTCGGTAGATAAACAATTGTAAACATTGCATGCGACTCAGTTCCCCTTAATATTGATTCTGATTTCGATTCTTGAGATTAATACTTTAATTACTAGTCCACTTAAATATCGGGTTAAAATTACGTAAATAACTAATCAATAAGCACCCAGTCCATTGGAAATACCCGCTTGCATTTATTTAATGGAGCAGATAAGTACCCTTGCAAATTCTAAATAGTCTATCTGGACTCAGCATATTTGTAGCATTTGTCAAAGAACTCGAATTCTAACTCACAAAACTCCACAAATACACTCTCCACAGTATCATCACCTACTCGATCTACTTCGGTCTTCAAAAATTGTGTCCAGCTAGTGAAACCCTCACCGCTATGCAACACAATCCATTCCTTGTACTTGTAAGCCAAGTTTTCTGGAATAATTCCCTGGTCGATGGCATTCTGGGCCCATTTCAGGTAGACTGCCTCCATTAGATAAATCGCTGTAATGAGCACTTTGTAAGTGACAGTTGGGCTCTCCAACAAGTTCTTTAACGCACCAACATAGCGATCAACTTCTTCAAACCTTAAGCTTTTGAAGTTTTGCAATTGCTCAACGGAGTATTTCGCAGACAGTTCGTCGATTGCAACCTGGAAATAGTCGTTCTCGTCATTGGCAAAAAATCCAATCTGCTTGGCCAGTTTAATCTGAGCCTCATTGTCATCGCACAAGGCAGCTGCTTTACAAGTCACACGTATGCCGTGTTGGAAAAAATTTAGGTCCTGCAGTAGATAAACCAACAGTCTGTCGTCTGATAATGTGCCTTTGCACAACTCAGTGGTGAGTGAATGGGTGGTCGCCTTGGTGAAAATAGCTGTGTACTTGTTAAGAAGGTAGCCAGAGAAGGACATTCTGATTGTGATTGTATATCAAAGTGGGAATTGTGGGGATAGATCTTTACAACTCTTTGTCTTTTTAAGGATTTTTATAGGCATCATCATTGGCTTGATCCATCTTATGCATTTAGGGCGTCATGTATGAAGAGCGCAACTCTCTTAGCGCAAACTCCGGATTACTTATACTATCAATGATAAAGCGAACATCTGACACACAACACGACTTGTTTTGGGGTTTCATCTTGGTTTTTCTGACCTTTTCATCGCATGACATCTATAGATTGTTCAAATATATAAATGTGAAGTATGGTGCAACTCGTAACCTTTAAGTCTTGAAGTTATGTCTATTCAAAGCCTTAAGAAGTTACTATCTCCCACGCGTACATACTATAGAAAATTCCTGGATACTGGTGCTGGTGAACGCTTGGGTATTTCAGAGATCCAATAGTCTAAGAGTTGCACTTTGTAATGTATTTGTAATATGTCCTTAGTGAACACAGAATAAATGTCACTGTCATGTAAAGAAACCATGTCATCACATGATTTATCACATGACTTTTAGTATCTACAGGTTACCCGGCCACTAATATCCCATGGCAGCCCTCTGTTTTTTCATGAAAACATCAGGGATCCCAACGATACACACGAGTTCATAATCGTACAGTGATTTGCTCAAGAACATGGTTGTTGACACGACATACTATGATCTGCTAAGTGTCTCACCAACTGCCACCTCTCTCGAAATCAAAAAAGCGTATCGTCGTGCGTCAATCCAGTTTCACCCAGACAAGAACCAGAATGACCCACAGGCAACTGAGAAGTTCCAGGCCATCTCTGAGGCGTACCAGGTCCTCAGTGATGACGGACTCAGAGGGAAGTATGATAAGTTTGGAAAAGACCAGGCTGTACCGACTGAGGGATTTGAAGATGCAGGAGAGTACTTTGCTGTAATTTTTGGAGGAGAGGCGTTTAAGAGTTGGATTGGAGAGCTAAGTCTGTTGAAGGATCTCAGTAAAAGCGCTGAACTAAGTGCTGAGCAGGAGGAGCAGGAAGATAAGACGGAAAAGAAAGACATTATTGGAGAAGAGATGAAGGGAGAGCCTGAGAAGACGGAGGCAAAAGATAAAGATGTTTCAGACGATGTTAAGAAGAGTAAAGAGAAGCTAAGACTTTTAAACTCTAGTGATGCGACACCTACTGACTCTAAAGAGACCAAGGAGAAGAGTAAGCTGGAAGAGCATGAAGAAGAGGTAAAAAAGAGGAAGGAGGAATCACTCACCCAACTAACCAAGACGCTAATTGAGCGTCTTTCTGTCCTCACGGAATCACCATATGACGCTGCCTGCCGGAACTCATTCCGTGCCAAGTTTGAAATCGAGGCCAATGCTTTGAAGATGGAGTCCTTCGGGCTCGATATTGTGCACACTATTGGGAAGGTGTATGTTTCTAAAGGCCAGATATTCTTGGACAAGCAGTCTCTCTGGGGGATTCCTGGATTTTTCAGTGGATTAGGTGCTAAAGGAACAATTGTGATGGATACCTTCCGCACTGTGTCATCTGCATTAGATGCCCAAAGCACGATGCAAGAATTGGAGAAACTGAAGGAATTAAGGGCACATGATGGTGATCTAATTGATTCCAAGACTGGAGAAGTTGTGGAGAAACCTAGCGAGGAGGAGATTGCGGAGTTAGAGAAATTACTGATGGGCAAAGTACTGAATGCAGCATGGCACGGATCCAAGTATGAAATTCAAAGTACATTGAGAGATGTCTGTGACCGTGTTTTAAATGATGAGAATGAATCGCAAAAGACAAGAGTGAGGAGAGCGGAGAGTTTGATGATTTTGGGTGAAGTCTTTATGAAGACGACAAGAAGTAAAGTTGAACAAGAAGAGGCGCAGATATTTGAGGAACTTGTTGCAGAGGCTACTCAGAAAAAAGCGAAGAAGTAAATATTTAATGAAACTGTTTATAGATTGGCACGACGTTGCTTTTGTGAAGCTGCAGCTGGTTTCCCCTGTTTGATGTCTTGTGCAACAAGCTCATCAGCAGCAACTCTTTTAGGGACATAACTAAGCAACTCTTCAAGGTCAATTCCATGATGAATATGCACAACGCCATTCTCATCACCAATAATCCACTCGCCTGGTTCAATAAGTTCAGTGCTCTCTTCACCAGCAATAACGACTTCAAGAGGTACATTAACACCAACAACTTTAACCACTGGTCCTGGTGCAGTAACACCAACCCCATACGAAAACACAGTATAGCCCAACTGCCTGTGCTCATTGATATCACGAATACGGCCTAAGATAACTGAACCTTTTGCACCAAGATATTGCGCCCTGGTGGACATGAGACCGCCATAAAGGGCATTACGTACCTTCACAAATGGAGCAGTACCGATTTGGAGCTCAGGTGTGAGTCCAACCACAACGATTGAGTCCGGAGGAATCGCATCAATGTATCCACCCTTGATAGCTGGACGTGGATCAGACAGTGGGGCATACAAAACAGTGTAAGCTTTGCCTGAGATTGAACGGGATGGGGTTTTTGATGTAGGAGATTGGCGGGTAAGGTTTGGTAGGAACCCTCCTGTTCTGATACCTAGGTGGACTAAGCCATCAGCAACGTCGCAGGGAGTGAACTGTTCGAGGCGTTGGAGGATGTCTGTTGAATTGGACATTGGCGATGATGGTAGTTATGATTTGAAGAAGATTGGGTGTTCTAATTTGTTGTATTGCTTCTCGTAAGAACGGGTGGATGGAAGGAAGCGATGGAGAAGGAAAGATCCGGGTAATGCTCATAGCTGGATTACATCGCAGAAAGAGCACATCAAAGTTGTGTGGGTGAATTATACAGAGTGTGCTAAATTAAACCGTAGTCAGTGCACTCAACAACATAGGTAGACATATTCTTAGTTTGTTGGAGTTCATTAGTGAAAGTAATCGCGAATACAGTAACAGTTTAAACAACAACGCAAACTTAGGGCCTCATGCAACACATCCAGCGGCTGAACCAGCGAGAGCTCGATCAAGGTATATCAATCAATGCATCATGGCACGCTGAGTTTAAGGATACAGCCTACATCTACTTTGGATCACTTGCGCCTGAACTGAACGAAGGTGATGTATTATGCGTGTTTTCACAGTATGGAGTGCCAGTCCATTTGAAGCTCGTTAGAGACAAAGAAACTGGAAAGAGTCGAGGATTTGGGTGGCTCAAGTATGAAGATGCAAGGAGCTGCGTACTGGCCGTGGATAATTTGAATGGGAGTGTTGTTCTGGGAAGGAAACTTCGGGTAGACCATGCCTGGTATGAGGAGAGAGATCGAGACGAGGAGTACGAAGCCCTCGTTCAGGAGGCCTTAGCTGAAGATATGGCGGTGGAGACTAAGGAGGATGTTTTGGAAGAAGAAAAGGATAACGGTAGTGGTGATGTTATGGGCGTTGCAGGTGATGATGAGTTTGCCGATCCGTTGCTATTGATGGCCTCTATGAAGAACAACATCCCAGACGAGCACCATCATCAACACAGACACCGTTCCGAAAGGAGAAGTGATAAAAGCAGAAGAGATAGAAGTAAAAGAAACAGGAGTCACGAGAGAAGTAGGAGCCGCCACCGCACTGCAGAACAGATAAATAAATAGTATGTGTACAATATCTATATATCATCAATGCCCTCCAATGTAACCTCTTCACCTAAACCTTCACCAATCTCTCTCCGCAGAATATCTCCCAATGCTTCACTTGTTCTCAAACTAACCCATTTGCCCTTGATTGGATCAAATCTATCAGGTCCAGATATAGGTGAGCTCAGCCAGATCTGCTTATTTGGAGGCTGCTTGTTGATCACATAAGACCCAACATTAGGGACTTCCAATGAAAGAACACCATGAGAGTACTCCGCGTCTAATTGCGGGTAATCTTCTGATAAATCGACAAGATGGTCAGTAAGAAGCTCTAGATAGTCCTCGGTAATGCGATGATACTCATTGGCTGTGAGTTGATCCACACTAGTGGGCGTCTGCGTGCCCGATGTAGTGATGCTGTACGCACGAGGATAGTGAGCTGCGGATAGAACTGGTAACTGTAACTGAGTTGTTGGTCGATGTGACAGTAGTGTCACTCTTCTCAACAAGGCCCGTCCGGCAATTCTGAACATGTTTTAGCCGTGGTGGATATCAAGGAGCTGAAAGCGTAATTTCCATAAAAATCAACACTTTTTTCGTTTTTTCACAACTTTCTTTCTTCTTTCAAGCCACATTAAGCACACGGCATATCGTTGATTATGTTTCTCATCCTACTCGCAATTGTCGCCGTACTAGTGGTGGTAATCATGCTTTTGCCCGTTGTTTCCGGTCTTGGCACATACAGATACGAACCAAGACGGACTCGCTCTGGATTAAAGAGAGATGGCGGTGATGGACTTAGTGTACAGCAAGAAGAACAAAATGTGTTTATCCCTTTAGAAGAGCGCCTCTCTCGTGAACGTGCCTCCAAGGCACAAGGACGTAATTCGCGCCTGGATAAGCTCAAAGAAATCAGTAGCATCACGAAGGACAGCATCCCATTGAAATTCCATTCAAATGTCGAGGAGGGACACGGATCAGTAAGAAACAGAAAAAGAACCCAAGTACTTGATGCGAATCGCAATGATCCTGATTCCTTTGATTATGACTTGGATGAGCTAATTAATGAAGAAGAAGAAGAAGAACGGAGAGAGCAGAAAAAGGAGTGGGAGGAGATACGGGCAAAGAGTCGAGATGATCTGGAGGAGATGGCATGATCGCCTCTTGTACTACTCGTTAATAAATGATATTAATAACATTCTTTTGTCAAACTAAAATACAATTCTCCACCTTCAGTATTGTTGATTCCCACCTTGGCTATAGTTTTGGTATCCACCCTGGTTGTAGTTATCGTAGCCACCTTGGTTATACTGTACTTGCTGGCTATTGTACCCTCCATTATTATACCCTTGGTTTCTTGATGTGGTGTGTGGCTTAGACAATCCATTCTGCATGATGGTCTTGAATCCATTACACAGTGTCAACATATCAGGATAGATCTGGTTTTGCATCTCAAACCCAGTAGGCGTCACTTTGATATTCCATGAAAATAACTTGGATGCAGCACTGGTCTTAAACAAGAGTAAGAACCAACCAGGGCGCTTGTGGTTCAGCGCAAAGATATAACTCCCACGTTTTGGGTTCGCTTTGAGATAATTCTCAAGCCATTCAATTGCTGAGTCCTTTGTTCCTGCATGGAACTTGTCATGAGCAGTCATCGCATTGATGTTCTTGACAACTTCAACAATGTAACTTTGAATAATTTCATCGTAATCGGCATAGAAACTCGATCCCAGTTGATAGCGCTTCACCCCAGTCGATGGATCGTAGTGTTCGACGACGTCAAGGTGTTGATACAAATTGTTGTCCACCTTCCAAGTAATAGCTGTGTGATCGTCACCTTTTGAAGAAGGTCTAATCACTAGGTCACCCCTTTCTTTCGGAGCAAGATAATTCTGAGCCTGCACAGCATTGAGCGGTTGGAATAAAGGATGGTTAATCACCTTCGCCTTCTTCTTCTCATTCTCTTTCTTCAATTCCAAGTTGAGGTCAGCTTGTTCCTTGGCGAAATCCCATCTTCCTTCAATTTTATAATCCGGGCGAGCCTCGATCTGGTGGGCAATGTCATTCTTGTTGAGACTCACTTCAACTGAAAAAGTATCATAGTCAACGCTGATGATCTTGGCCTGGATTGTTTGCCCTGGTTGCAAATCATCCTTATCTGGCTTTCTTGCAGAACAATTGATCAACGACGACGTAATAAGGTAAACAGAATACTTATCAATACGCTTTACTTGAACAGGAACCACCGCATCAACCTTGAACTTGTCATCAGTTTCACCAGTTAGTGCTTCAAAGATCTCAGGGCCTTGCATCACATGAAATCTTCCTCTAATCTCGCCAAATGGCTCCTCCAACTCTTCGACAATCATTTGTAACGTGGCTCTCTTCTTCTTGTGAAACTGTTCCTGGAGCTGCGCTGAATAGTCCTCCAGGATTAAACTGTTCAAGAGTCGTGCGCCCTGTTCGATCAGTTTATCAATCACAGTTTCACCAATAGGAGCATCTTTCAGCTCCTCAATTTGCTCCTCATCCAGATCCATGGCATCAGCAGCCATTTTCTCAGCCAAAGCATAATCTTCTGGATGGATTCTGGTGTCATCTAACAAAGTCACTGCTTCAATTTCATCGTTGGAGCTGAGCGCACGATTTCTAGTTTGTGGGATTCTCAAGAAACTGGCGCAATTAAGGAAGATCGTAGAGCCAATCTTGATCTCATCATTAGTGATCAATGCCTGGCGACTGAACAACGGATGTTGCTGAACAGCTCTTAGTAGACCAAATGCCTTACGAGGGCCCAATCCAGAAACGTACGGCAACATGGCGGCAAGGTATGGTGTTGTGACACATCTATTGATATCAACACCAACCATATTCACAATATCCACAAACACAGACTTGATTGCCTCCCTGAGTTTCTCCTCGGGTAGCAACCCTTGATGTTGATGGATGGACAGACTAGTGATATCATCAGCTAGGGAGATATACTCTAGCAACGGCGATTGTGCATAACGGGCAAGACCAATGCAGTATTTTACCAAGGTAGACTTGTCTGGAAACTCTTCTGTAGCTCTCGTAGAATATTGGAATCTTGATGCAATTTCATCATTGGCGAAAATGACGTCAACGGATTGATCGCCAACTGTTAAATGCTGCTGTTCAACAATCTCAAGGAGTTTCGTGTATAATTTGTGGGTTCGCGCATTGTAACCGTTAATGACAATCACATCGGGATCACAGTCTCTAATTTGTTCAGCGAACAAAGTATCGAACGGAGTCTCACCCTCAGGAAGACGATCAATAGGAATCATTGGATTTTGGTCAAACTTGTAAGTATCGACAACCTTACCAAATTCGTCCATAAAAACACCGATGATGGAGTCAGCACCATACTGGCCATTACCAGGTGATACAGCAAACACTCGAGGAACAGCACCAAAAAAGTCATGGCCTGGTCTTCTTGGTTGATAAGGTGCCTGGTCCACTTTCTTTAAGAATGATGCCCTGGTTTGGTAGTAGAGCAGGCGCTCACATTCACGGCGGATCTCCTCTTTGGTATTGATGCTCAAAAGTGGCAAAATTCTACCCCAGGCTAGATCAATTGCGGTACGACGGAATCCATTCCATTCAAATGCAACATCTGACTGGCCATCTGACTCAATAAACTGATAGAGACTATGGACAAGCTTATCCATCTCCATAATCTTCACATGGATTTCGATTAAGTTCAAAGATTCGGCCTCAAGCATCCTGAGGAACAGATCAGGTTTCTGGTAAAACTCATCCACAGTCCGGCGAACAGCATACTTGAAGTCAGCATATGCACTATTCTTATCGATTCTCAAACGACCCTGGGTTGTTAATTCGACATCAATGTATGCATAAGGGGTAAACTCTTGTCTGATGTGCTTCCTCAACTTCAAGTTGGTAAAAAGAGACTCCGCATAGTAGTGCTTTGCAGCTTCCAACGCTTGCGACGGTCTTGCATAGAGTGAACTTTCATCTTGACAAATTTCTTGAGCTAAGTCAAATGGTTTAACTTCTGGATCAGTGGTTGTGTAAAGCTTACTTCTGGATGAAATATTCTCAACAACTTCGTCAACAGAGATGCCAACCGCTTGCACCAGGTCGTACAATCTGTTGGTCTTGATCTTGTCATAATTGCTATTTTTGTGTGACTTCTTGAGGCCAATATCCTTGAGCTCTAGGCTGTATTTAAAGCTAATAAAATCGTGAACATCCTGGAAATCAGTTATGCTTCTGGCATCTTGGTAAATCTCTTGTAAGACCTGATCCTCAACTTGTAAACTATCCACAAGACTTTGGATTTGTTGCCTCTTTTGCAGCATGGAGTGGAAATTGATATCCAATTCAACAATTCTCCAAAGATCATCTTCCACCAACAAGTTCTGCACTTGGGTTGCCACTTCGTCAGTGCCTTCACCAGTAATGGTAGTTTTCAATAAGTGGTCACGACGATGCGAATAGATGAAAGGCACTTCAAGATTCTGCTTGGCAATAAAAGTAAGCACATCTGAGACCGCAGTTTGGAAGGCTTCAACGTCATGGTTTGGATCCTGTAGGAGATTTTTCTCATTAGTTAAACAGAACGCAACCCATTGTTTCTCAAAAGTAAACTCGCTGTCATCCAGTTCGTAGTTCTTAATGTGTCTCCGCAGCTCCTGGAAACGCTCAGGTATATCGTTGTCTCTGATATCCTTGTCGGCTTCTGTCAACATCCGAGCTTTCAACTCTTCTGGTTCGTAGATGTCTTGCAATTGAGGTCTATGGTCATCTTCTCTGAACTCCCCATCTTCGTCTTCCCCTTCCAGTGCCCATGCATAGTCTTCTCCGTCACCAAAGATGTCGTATAATTCGTCAACCTTCTCTGAGTCAATACCAGATAGCTCAGTAGGTTTCAATCTCTCTTCTTTACGTCTCTGTCTGGCTTGAGCACGTTCCTCCTCGTCAAGTTCTGAGTCCTCGTCATCTTCAATGAAATCGTCCAACTCGTCAATGACATTACGTGGTCTTTGGCCACCAGAAGTACCAATGGCTTGATCATGGTCATCTGCCTCATTTTCGTCATCAGAGAAGAAATCATTCAGACCGTTGGATGATGATACCTCTGGTTCAACACTAGCTCTCTTCAATCTTTTGAACTTTGATTTGTCATTTGAAGTCCTAGCACCAGAATTCTCCATAAGAAGGTCCAAATCGTCTTCATCCAATAAGCCTTCGTCTTCTTCAGGTGCTGGGCGACGTCTGTGCTTTTTTTTACGTCTCTTGATCTGATCTTCTTCATCTTCATCATCAACAATGAAGCCTTCCCTTATCTTCTGGGCTTCCTCTTCGTCGTCATCCTCTTCCTCTTCAGAGGAATCGAATGGCTCCTCCTGGTTCACAAGATCTTGACCTTCGCCTTCCTCGAGATCGGAGGCACGATTCAGTTCATCATCGGAAACAGCGGACATTGCAAAATTACCACACAACAGCAGTGAGAAGTAGCGAAGTGACAATAGAGCAGATGGATGGACTTCCAGTGATAGTTCTAGTTGATTTGTTGTTTCTGTAACCAACGTCCGAGGTCTTTGTTTTCAACAATTTTCTAATACTGGTGTCTGGGTGTTAGCGTCTTTGAATGGCTTTAACCCAACATATGAACTTAGCGATTTCTAAAACCTGTCAATACTAAACTAATGGCGCTGTCTGTTTCTTATCATCGTTCTCAGCAGACTACCAACATTATCAAAATCTCAAGTGTCTATATGTTAAAGTGTGTAATACTTGAGATGAACCACAGCTGACCACGTTCATCATACGCGGTTTGTACTACTTGCAAGCTTACACAATATAATTGCTCATAATATCCAGGTCTCTTCTAACGCTGATAAAATATTCATCATTATTGATTCTCTTCAATAACCGAATAATAGCTAAGTTTCTTCCTTCTCTCTTATTTTCGTGTTGCAAGCTTTTGACCAAATTGCTATCAGCACCGTCTCTTCTCTCATTCTTTTTTGATTCCATTGTCCTGAGAATTAGAATCATCTTTATAAACTTGGGATGTATACTGAAAATCTGGTGACGATTCTTCGAACCATTGAACATAGTATTTGTTGAGTACTTCACCACTAATTAGACACAATTGCTGCTGTTCTTGAACGAATATTTAATTGTGTAGTTTTGAAAAGTATGGTGAGTGCCTCTAATGAACTTGATGCAGGTTACCTCTTCCCCTGCTGCGATGAATTTCTTGCTAAAAAGTTCCAGATGGTTGATGTGCCCCCAGATTTTGATGAAATCTTCGAACTAGCTCTGGCAGTGTTCAACTCTGCACAAATTCAAGGTCATCAGGGACATTTAAATCATTAATCTCTTCACTTCGCGTCTCTTCCAGTTCAAATTAAGTAACAGCTAGCGTTAGCAGTTTCCGAACTGAATAGCTAGCTGTTTCGGCCAGTTTAACTGATCCTATTATTGTTGGTTCCGATTGAAGGTCATCTGTTAAGTTTAGTGCTGGCAGTGTGTGTTCACCTTTTGCAGGACAACGTCTGCTGTCGGATTTAGTTCACTGATCAGAACCTACACTGATGTTCAAGCCATCATGCAGAGCCGCATTAAGGTGGAGAGGTTTTGGAAGGTACCTTGTATAAAAGAGTCTTTATTGAGCTTTGACTGGTTCCTAAGTCACGATTGTAATATGTACTCTCAGTTCCTTGCATTTTGATTTATCTTTACAAAGACAAGCTTTCCTGTTTATTTACTAAGTTCCATCCTTTCCGATTATGTGACTGTAACTTGAACGAACTCGTGAGTTAACGAACAATGATCGAAGGTTACCAATCTCGTTGCAAGTCTGCTGTGTCGACTTTTTTGAAATAGTCCAATTGCTTCATAAAATAGGCGAAAGCTCTCCTTAATCACAGAAGTACCGTTTCATTTTCATAATATTTACCTAAATGCCACCGTAGTGACGATCCAACTTATCATTGAAGTGTTTGTTCTTCTCGTTGACTGAAAATAGTTAGTATTCATCTCGGTTGCAATTATATCAAAGTACTTACTATAGTTGGATGTTTCACTATAATTCTTTCTGGCAGCCATCTTCCTAGCATCTGATCTACTCATGCTTTTCACAAGACGATCAAGTACCTCCTTTGTTGGTTTGTTGGAGTAATTTTGATTTTTGTTTTCCTTGGCGTCCCTATTCTTCTTTAGTGTTTCTTTCTGTTTAGCACTCGTATTAATTAGGGAGATTTCCTTCTTGTAAGTCTGTTCAGCAAGTCGATCATAGTTAACAAACCCAGCGTTCTTAATGTTTCCTTGTTTTTGCTGCATTCTGGCATCCCATCTTTCATGATCCTCTATGCTCCAGTCCCACGCTTTCCTCCTTTCCCAGTTTTGCCCGAGTTCTTTGAATTTACCTATTTCTTGTTGCTGCTGTGTTGCTGGAGGCTGATCTGGCTCCACGTTAGCTGGAAATCGTAGTTTTTGGTCATTTGCCTTGCGTTTCTTGTCTTCTTTGTATAACTCCTCCCTGTTCTTTTTGGATCCTTCAGCTTTCTTTCGCTGCAACTGTCTTAATTTCGCAAGTCTATCTTCTGTTGTTGGTGCCATATTTTCTGTCTTTGGCAGTGAAGACGCTATTGTTCTTCAACAGACTGATAGTGCACGTCTGGCTTAGTTGGCAAAATTGTGTATTTTTACGTGGCCCTAACAATTTATCCGCGATGAGGAAAGAAAAAATTTATAAGCTTCATCAAAGAGGTATTTTAAACAAAGGTAAGTAACTTCCGCACGTTCCGCCCCCGGTCAGTCATGTCTCTATCCGAACTTTTCACATTAGTGAAGATGCCCCGTGTATCTGGCGGTGGCCAAAGGGCAGTCACTGTCCGTGATTTTGAGTCTGATGAACTATGCATTGGTATCTCAGGAGCGTCTATCTCAAGCTACGTGCTAAAACCAAGCCCAAAGTTGATCTGGTCCTACTCTATCCCCCCTACGTTTACATTTACCAGTCTTGAAACTTACGGTGAGTTTGTTTACTCTGGTATATTCAACAAGCCGAAGAAGCAATACCTCCTCCAGGTTGTTCGAAAGTTGGAGAATGATTCTGAGTTATTGAAGGAGGTCATTGTTGGTTCCAGAATCTTGGACATCAAGAGAACATTAAATAACATAATTGTTGTTTCAGAACAAGAAACTACATGTTTTGACAAGGATTTGAAGACTATTTGGAAATCAAGCAGTTTATACTCAGCTGCCTACTCAAGATTCATTGAGAATGATTTATTGCTTATTGTGGAGCACAACACCAAGAAGACTAACCTCAACTTCAAGCTCATGAACACACAAGGTCACGAAATGAGCTCCAAGATAATAGAGGCTAAGGAACCTCTCAAAAACCTATCATTCACTTATAATGAAGGCACATTGTACCAATACTTCAATCATCATTTGAGACTGTACAAGATTCCATACTTTCAAGAGTACAAGACTCTGGATCTCACAAAACTATCTATTACATCACCGCAATCATTGGTTTCACTCCAATCTCCGGCTGCTGACAGAATTTTGCTTGCCATTGATTCTGAACTCTTCCTTGTGAACACCAACTTCAACATAGTTTCCGCTCAAACAACATCTTTAAAGTCAAAGATTGAACTTCTAACAACGGAGAGATCAGGCGATAAATTGAACAATTCGGGTAAAGAACTGCAAGCTATTCTATTGAAGGACACAGAACTTGCTGCTGTCACGTTCTCCCTTGATTCGAACAGTTTGAAGGATGCTATGGGGAAGAGATACCAGCCTGATGACTCTAAATCATTGAAAAAGGTTCCATCTGTGCTGAATATAAAGGATGAAGAGGTTGATTTCACAACGCTTTTGAAGTCTAAGACGTTTGAAGATGATTTGTTGAAGTGTTTGAATGCCACTAAGGAGTATTTTACCGAGGATGATAGAGTGGTTGATGCCAAGTTTATTAGCAAGATGGTTTCATATATCTTAGAACACAAAACTGCGCTCCCAGAGAAAGCATTCACTTACTTATTGACTCATCCATTATTCCCAACTATTGAGGGTTTGCTACCGAGATTAAGATCCAATCCAAGACTTCTAAGACAGGCTGTTGTCACAGCTAATATCTCCATCAGGGAACTACTTGAAGAGCTTAACACCAATGAGAATGATGATATATTTAAAGATGTTATTGCCAGATTGCTGGAGTTCCCAAGAGAAAAACTAGTGTTTAAGGACCTTGACAACTTCAGAATCGTGGGAAGAATAATAGCCCTCAATTACGGGTATGAGCTTGTGTCACTCTTGATAGACTCTACCGGCTTCTTCACTTGGAATGAAGATTTAATTGAGAAACTACAAAAGACATTGTCTCAAAAGATCACCACTCTGAGCAGTGCTTCAAAACTTGTTGCTGTAATTGAGCAAGTGGAGAACAAAAATTTAAACACTGTGTCGAAAGTTCCAGTTTATTCAATTGAGAAACTGGAGATGTGATAGCTGTACCCAAATAAAGATCTCTAGACCTCCATGCGATCTCAGATTGCGGCTGTAGGATTTATTGGTATGTAAGAAAGAATGCACCCAAAATTGGTGACATCACATGATGCATCTTATTATTCTCAAGAAAATGGATACTTCTAGAAAATCATATGAAACTCAAGGATGGCACTGGTGGCAAAGCCACATGCATCACCAACAACCGACTTGATATCTCTCAGGATGCTCATTGCTCAACTGATAGCTAATCAAAAGAGGTATTTTTTTTTGCTTTTTGCACTTTACCACTCACCACAAACATGTGTGGGGGTGGCTCTTTCATGCTTAAGGCAACAAGATGATCTGGCGTCCCCTCGACTCCCAAAATCATCAAAGGTAGAATTGACATATTGAATAGTTGTACCTCAGTCACGAGTTTCACCGGTTCAGCCTAGAACGTAGCCTTCTATCTGGAGCCTTTTGAATAAGATTTTCTGTCATCACTTAATACCCCAGATTTTTATCGACCCACCAACTCTCTCAAGAAAACTATAAATACGCCGGAGGGACAGCAACATACTACAAACCAACTTATCGATACCGGAATCTATAACAAACATGACACAGGAATCTGAAATAAACTACAACAACGAGAGGCTGCTTCTCAAGCACCTGCTATCAAACTCATCCCGTCTGAAGAATAATCCTGAATTGATACTTGAGGAGATTGAAGCATTCGGCCAAGAACGCAACATGCCATGCCTTTCTACATTCAAGGCTAAGAAACTCATCCATCAAATTCACGAACGCTTACCAGAGGTTATAGTCCAGTTTGGCACTCATACTGGCTACACTAGTCTGCTCGCGGCGAATGAGTTCACCAAAATCAGCGGTGCCAGCGGATCTTCTAAAGTTTTTACTTTTGAAACTGACCCAGTTTACCACAACATCAGTCATCAAATAATCGAACTTTCTGGCCTGCAAAACTCTATCGTACAGATATTTGGGAAGTCTGGAAAGTCAGTCCAAAAGTTAGCGGACAGCCACGAGATCGAAAAAATTGATTTATTGGTGTTGGATCATTGGAAGGATTGCTACTTGGCTAATTTGAGAGTGGTAGAAACATTGAGTTTGATTACTGTCGGTTCTGTAATCTTTGCAGACAATAATTCACCTGTTGGAGCACCAGACTATCATTGTTATGTTAATGGATCTCCGCAGTTCAAAAGAGATCATAACTTGAGGTTGAAGAATCCAAATGACTCACATTACTTGGGAAGATGGGGGCTACTATATGAATCGCAAATGATCACTAGTGCTGAGTCTGGTAAGGAACCAACGAATTCTATTGAGATGACTAAATGTATTGGGCTATTGGATGGTTAAGATATGCTACATCTTTGAATAAAAGCAAACTTTCATCAGCAAGTCGTATAATATCAGACCTTGAATCCGAACTTCTCCATTCTCTCAGGAGCAAAATAATGATAGTCTTCGACCAATAGTTCAAATGTGTCCGCTTCCGGGTCAAACTTGTTCACTTTAATGGATTTCAAATCAGGAACAACCAAATCTGCACCAGCTTTGATCACCTCTTCAAAACCCAAAGTTGAAGCAATTCCAATCACAAAGCAACCCGCAGCTTTTCCAGAAACAATACCAGCTGGTGCATCCTCGAATACTATGACCTTGTGATCATCACCGTCATATCCCAAACGCTGTCTTCCCAAGAGATATGGTTCCGGGTTTGGTTTTCCAAGTTTTACTGATTCTGCAGTGATGAACACATCCGGTCTCTTCAATCCCAACAATGCGAACCACTTTGATGCCATTGAGAACGTGCCAGAAGTTCCAACTGCAAGTCTCTGTTTCCCTTCAAGTTCTTGCAAATCTAAAATATCAGTAACGAGTTTCACACTTCCTGGAATTTCAATGGCCTTTGATCCATACTTATCAGGTATAGTACTCTCCAATTCGTTGACGTAATCAACTTGAGCATAATCAGGAGCATACTGTGCAATCGCATCAAATGTTCTTCTCCCATGTGTCTTAGCAATGACTTCTTCTGCATCAAAGTATGGCTTGTCCTTGCCAAAATCTCTCCAGAATTCAGCAATCGCTGGTTCTGAGAATATGATTGTGCCATCAACATCAAATAGCGTTGCGTGGATGTTGAGCTTAACAGGGTTCTTACCGCGTGCTGTTTTCTAGGTGTTAGCGAAGCATTAACAGATACAACTGATGTCACTTACTCATTCTGTCTGTTTATAGTCTATATTACACCAGGAGGATAAAACATTTAACTTGAAAAGGAGATAAGAGGCCCTGTAAATAGGCCGCAAATAATTTTTTGGCACATGGTAGAGGGTGTCCATGTGACGTTAAGGCAAAATTGTGTACTGACAATTTGACTCATGAGCACATCATGAGATGATCACTTGACCAACACACTTGGAGTGAGCTGAGTATAAACTAACTATCAGAAGATGTCAGTCACCTCACTCCAGCGTCATGCCGAAGCGTAGTAGCTGTGGCTCCTCATTGCCCTTATCTTGCTTGCTTGGCTTGCAAGGTACGAAATAGTCTCCCATTCGATTCCTTGATGGAGTAATTGCATTCTGAACTATCGCGAAATTCATTCTCAACCAAATCAAAAACAGTCTAAACACACACTTCAAAGACAACATCCTCATACCAACGACAGACAATGGCCCAGAATAATTCCATTCTGAACGTCTATGGTGGTGGTACGTGATTTTTCTTATTTTTTCTATCCTTAGGTGAACACAGCACTAACAGAATCACAGATGAAGTTGCAGCGATTGTGCTTGACCCAGGTTCCCAGACAACGAGAGTAGGTTACGCTGGTGAAGAACAGCCTAGAATAATCACGCCGTCGTACGCCAGAATAGATATTCCCAATGAGGATCCAATGGATCTTGATGTCGATGAATCAAGTACATCTAGATACAGGTTCAAAAGAAGGAACAATATAAAGTTCTCTGAAGCAGCGATTAATTATCCGAAACCTGGCTCAGAGCTCAAGTCGATTGTAAAAGACGGGATGATTGACGATTGGGATGCGGCAGTTGAGCAATGGGAGTATCTTTTTGAGAATCTCTACGTGAACTACGATGAACAACCTCTGCTGCTCACAGAGCCCGTGTGGAACACTACCGAAAACAGAACTAAATCCCTTGAAATTGCACTAGAGACTTTTAACTTCCCGGGTTTCTATCTTGCATCTACACCAACATGTGTCGCATTCGCTCAGGGAAGACCTTCTGCGCTAGTTGTTGATATGGGGCATGACGTCGTCAGCTGCACGCCCGTAGTTGATGGTATGTGTCTCACCAAAACAGCTCTCAAGACGCACTATGCAGGCTCATACGTATCTGCTCTCTTGAAGGAAAAGCTTACTTCTCTTAACATAGAAGTATTTCCAAGATACAGAGTTCTTTCAAAAGTGCTAACCCAACCAACAGAAACTCCAAATTGGACTCCAAAGCCTTTTGATAAAATCACACAAACATATGAAGAATATCAATTGGAGGAAACATTACATCAAATCAAAGAATCAATGTTGAAAATCCCAAATGAACCTTTGTTCTCAACTACGATAGATGAGTCAGAAGAAGAGACTGTTTTCCCGAAACGCACATTTGAACTGCCAAACGGCCACCTAGTTGAGTTAGGCAAGGAGCGCTTCGAGATAGGTGATGCTCTCTTTGCCCCACAGAACTACAAGATCAACTCCTTCATAGCTGAATCCGGTGAGCCAGAGATTAAATCTAAGAATGACTACGTTCCGTTGAAGAGAGCTAAGAAGCTAGATGAAGATGATGACGATGGGTCAGTAACGCCTGCTGCTGCTCCTATAACTACTTCTAAGAGATCAAAAAAAGAAACTGTGGAGTATAGAGGCCTTGGTGCGCTGGCATCGCATGCCTTAGCTCTTGCTGATGTTGATATTCGAGCTCAACTCGCTCATAATATCATTGTCACTGGTGCAGGATCTTTGATCCCAGGCTTGACAGAGAGATTATACCTTGAGCTGACAAAACTACATCCTGGTTTGAAAATTAGACTACATGCTTCTGGGAACTCCATCGAGAGAAAGTACCAAAGCTGGATCGGTGGTTCTGTGTTATCAAGTTTAGGTACTTTTCACCAATTGTGGGTAAGTAAAAAAGAACTGGAAGAAGTTGGTGTTGACAAGTTGCTGAGTCAAAGATTTAGATAATTATGTATACTACGATATCCCTAGATATGATATCATTCTATTGCTCTTATTCAGCCCTTTAGATCATACATGTTCAATGTACCATTCTTGATTGCATCAAACACACATCCAATCATTGCATTCTTTCTATCAATTAAAAATGTCTGCCTGTTCAGGAAGTCTAATTTGGCCTGAACAACCTCTTTCGCATCTTCAATTTCAAAAAGTTTACTCAAGGCCTCGACTGCATCAGCCAAACCAGCCTGGATATTTTCAAAAATACGGAAGTAAGAGTCAGTCTCGCAGTAATAAGCAATGGCATTAGACCATTTCAAGACACGTCTAGCCTCCAGTAAAGTTGTTGCGCTCTCAACAATAAATTGTGCCTCTATCCAGGAGATACCTGATTCAACTTGGAGCTTTCTCACTAAATCTTCCACCTCTGTACATCTCGCAGTATCTTGCTTAATAGAGACGTCATGGACGTTGAACAAATTATAAAAATGCATATACCTCTTCAGGGACCTTCTTGCTAGGTCTGCCTTCTGTTCCTGTTCTGTACGCATTCTCTTCTGCTCCTTATCAAGGCCCTCAGCATCAAATCTGGTACACTGATAGAATTGTGAGCCATGCAGTTTCCAATCTCCAAGGCAAATCCAACAAAACTCGTTGCGGCACTTCTTACATGTCATGTGGTTACATCCACCATTTTTTTCAATAGATGTCTGACACTTAGGGCACTGCTTTGTGTTGGACACGATCCAGTTGACAGTTTCTGAATCATCACGACACTTAGTGATCCATTTCTTTGTCAAAGGGCAAGGAGCAGGGACATGATTCTCAAAGTTACAATTGACACAGAATTGGTGATTTTTGGCGCAGGTGGCAAATGGAACCTTGTTCTCATGAACTATTGTGGGTATCTCAGAGGAGTTATTTATGGCAATGAGTGTGTTGCAGTCTGGAGATGGACACCACTTATAGTTGGACTTTCTATCCACAAACTCCTTGATGGAACTCTCCAATAATTGGTCACCTTTTCCCTTCCCACTTATATTGTCAATGTCATCAGTGCTCAGAGCAGTATCACAATCTGGAATGGGACATTTGATGATTCGGCCTTCAATTAACTTCTCCTCAACATAACGACTGAAACAACTCACACAGAATTCATGTCCACATTGCAACTGGTACGATTCAGTAGAGTAGTCACAACAAATCATGCATTCAAAATCTCCTGCTTCGTGCCTTTTCTTGCTGTTCCCATTAGAGCCTGTCTCTTTCAAACCTGCGTTCATGAATGTCTTCTCAGGATCACAAGAGTACTGTTCAATCAGTTTCTCCGAGTTCCATGAAAAGTACTGCAGTAATGTGATAGCTTGTCCTGTAGACAACTGAAATAGCTCCTCTAGATTTTTGGACTGGGACCTCATTTGATCCAGAAGCTCTGTAGTTGTATGTGTTTGAAACTTAAGTGGCGAAGGGAACTTCTGCTTCTGCTCTTCCGCAAATGGACTATCGAGTTCTAAATCAGGATCATACTCATTCTGCTGGGAGTCACAATCAGCGTCTGAGTCTGAATAGTCAAATTCATCTGACGAATATACTACCTCATCATCACTCATTTTAGTTTTCGTTGTCTACCTCTGAATATAGCGGGAAAAGAGATAGTGCACGGTTAATGCGCTGATTACTTTGATTGCTTATAGATATTGGTGTTAGTCTTTCTATGAGAATCAATGAGCCTTTGATTAGCAAAATATCTTAAATCTGTGGCTTTTGTCTTCAAAGGAAAAGAATGAGGTTATTCAATGTGTCACAGTGAGGGTTGATTGTTTTCGCAAATGCAGCTACACCGGGTAATCCTTGATTCTCAAAAGTTAACTAAGTACACACTATAAGGCTTCAAGTCTATCAAGCGCGGCCTTGGTCTTCATACCAATTCTTGTACTCAGTTCATAGTCATCGGCATAGCTTTGGGACTTCTTCAACCATTCCTTTGACTCATCCAGGCCTTCAATGCCCTGGCCCTTCCAAATGAAGAGCGCCTTCTCGTATAATGCAGATGGATATAACCAAGGATCTTCCACACGCTTGATGAATTTGTAAGGTTCCTTTTTATTCTCTGGTTGATCTACAATAATTTTCTTGATGACATTGGTATCAAAGAGTTCCTGACCTTTGGATACCTCACCCAATCTCCTGTAAATTAACCCTTGCAAAAAGTTCCTAATCATAGACTGGCTTTCTATTTCAGGAACCTTAGCATGCTCTGAGACACTGTAATCCAGCATGATTTGTGCAGTCTTGAGATGACACTCAGACATTCTGTTATAGCCATTCCAGAAGTATGTCAACTCATGCACTGGGGAAGTGCCAATAGCATCGATCAAGTCAACTTTATAATTCTTTGCAGCCTCTTCAAATTGCGAAACCTTTCTAATGGCAAACTTGTCAAAAGGCATCTGTTTTCCTTTCTTGTCGCCCGTCTTGTGAGCTGTTGGTGCTTTCAAAATTAGAGCAGTAGCTTTCTTTTTGAAGTAGTCCTTTCTGGCAAGTTCCTTCTTATTAGTGATAACACCCATTGTACACATACGGTACAATTCAAGGTAGCAGCAGCCAGCAAAGTAAGTGTAGAGACATGGAGACCAGGCATTTATATCCAGAAGTTTCAAAATATCTTCCGCAGCACGTTCATATTGGTGGAGGAATATCAGAATCATTACTCTGTCAAAGACAAGAAGTGCCTCAACTTGCTTCATCTCAACTTTACGATCCAGTGAATCCATCAGAGCAAGAGCCTCTTCCAAACGACCTCTAGAAGTCAGCATTCTTGCCTCCTGTAGTAACCACAGTGCAGAGTGCGGGAAAATTGCACGAGCGTAAAGAAGAGCATCATCTAGCTTCTTACCAGGATGGAGCAAGGTCGGCTTTCCAGTTCCTTGGAAAGCCTCAGATTCATCATTCATCTGCCTAGCACTTTTGGTTCTTTGAAGTGAAAGCCTGTGGTGTTGGGTTGATGAGGAAGAAGTGAAAGTAGTGGGTGTCTTCAAACCTGAAACGCCTGGGATATCAAAATCAGCATCGGTAAACTGGAATGGACCATCGTAAAAGACCAAGAGAGCTAGTAGACCAATACATCCATGAACATTTCTGCTCTCAATGGATTTCCAAATTTTTCTCAACCCATCTTCTCTGGATCCTTTGAACCCAACAATGGCGAGTACCTTACCAATTGCAGGTGGGATTAGCGAAAGAACAAGTTGCAAGATACCAAAGCAAAGATTGGTACCTGAGATAATGAACTCATCCACGGTCGATTGATTATCGTTCAAGAACTTGTTGCTTGCTTCATCCTCCGGCTTTGGACTGTTGGAGCGGGAACTCTCATCCAGGGCCTCTCCGAGCTCCGATCTCAATCTATCAGTCAATGGGGTGTTCCCAATATGACCTCCATTCAGTCTCAAATTTCTCATCTTCTGGACCTTCTCCGCTATGTCAGTAAGTTTTGTGTCACCAATATCATCCACAGAGAGAGATGGTAGATCAGCGAAGGATGTTGCTGAGCTCAACGAAGTGGTACTTTCGTTTGGTAGGGTGAGCTTTCCGCTATCCGATGGAGCATTAACGCGCTTTTCCCTACGTTCATGCTCCTTGATTATGTTCAAAATCTCATCCAGTGTCTGATATGCCTTGCGCAGCTTGTACAAAGCCTTAGCACTCTCAATCATGGACTCTGATAACAACATCACTAGTGCATTCAACAAGTTGGATTCAGCATAAGTGATAGCATATTCAGTACCTGGAGGGAAAATTGAACTTGTCTTGAGCTTCATCTTCTGATACTTTGCACGATCTCTGTAGGACAGGTTTTCTGCTTGGCCAAGAATCTCACCTGCTTGCTTCATAACCTCTGGTTCAAACCCCAGAGTGGACTCCAAGAACTTGATAACACCATTGGCAAGCCTCTTAATAGTTGAGTCTGAGTCATCGTTAATCAGATGAAGGCCTTCTTCGGTACGATCATCAAGTAGGTAATCCATGGCTTGTAATGCCAGTTCGAAATCGTGGGCTTGTTGAAGAATGAGCTTAGTGGCTTCATTCTGTGGGATAGCGTTTTCCGGTCTTCTGAACCCCAGAGCACGAAGCATCTTGTGATCAGGGTGTACTGTTAGGAGAGGGATGAAACAGTGTCAAGTAGCAAGGTGGTGATGGCAAACTCACCAAGAGATGTTAAATAGCAATGTGAGTGGTGGGAATGAATGATGGACTTTTCGTGAAGCTTTTTAGCTCTCCTTCTAGTTGAGTCAATTTTTTTAGTTGCCCCTATTCTCACCAGGACGTAGGTAGTTTTCAGTCCGGTAGGGAATTCTGAAATATACGTTGGAAAG
This sequence comes from Barnettozyma californica, assembly GCA_023627795.1. NCBI lineage: Eukaryota > Fungi > Ascomycota > Saccharomycetes > Phaffomycetales > Phaffomycetaceae > Barnettozyma > Barnettozyma californica. The sequence goes on along the minus strand of JAMAIE010000014.1, from coordinate 116,461 downwards.
TCTAATCTTGAGCCTATAAGGGCCTTTCCTATTTCACCGAAACGGGTTTCTGATTACCGCACACATATACGCAGAGAAGTATGGAATATATCAGGAAGTTCAAACAAGATGACTTAAATGTGTTAAAGTTGAGGTCCTTTTCTTCAAGTTTAAACCTCAAACTTTGTCCATTTCTGCATCCTGTCTTCTCATAAGCTAAAACATCAAAAAAGATTACTTGGATAATCAGTCGCTACATCACTCGTAGAATCATAAACATCATTATCTACCTTTTTCTCTTCGGTTTAATGACCACATTGACACCAATATGACTAACACTACTCCAAACATTCTCCTCAACAAACTTGGGAAGCTTCCTTCCATACAAGCATTGATCAATATACCACATTCCTACAATAAAGGACGTTTTGTCCAATGTGCCGTCTCTTCTGGTGTCGACAAGATCCCAGATTTGACGGAGTTGATCAAGTGGAAGTTTTGATCTACTCCATAGTTCTCGGACTATAAGGTTCAAGATCAGATTATCTTCCAGCTCGTTCTCAACATGGTTTGTCGACAGTCTTGAAGCCTGTAGTGCAGTGCTTATATCTATTGGTTCTTCTCTGTGCCTTGCCAAAGTTTCTGGGTCAACCATATCCATATAGAGACCCTTATTAGAAACCCAAACACCTTCATACCTTTTCCGTTCGTTCTCACTAATAAAGTCCCTGTCATTGTGGTGTTTCCAGGGTTTGTCTTCATTAAAGGTCTCCTTCTTCTTCTCCTTTCTCAACGTTGAGCGGAGCTGTCCAGTATAATCCTTGGATTCCTCATGCTTCTTCGATGGCTTCAAACTCTTCATCCAGAATTTCTTTGTGGTTCGTAAACCTTGATTCAAGACGTGATGCTGTCTGTGCTTGTGGTAGTTTGAATCATAACTAGCATTTCGTGACAAGTTTTGGAATGTTAATCGAGGTAACTCGTCATCATTATCCTCAAATGCATTATCCTTTTCTGAGTCTGTTGCAGTTAAGCTGTCGTTGTAAAAAGCATCAGATGGAGGTTTCCGTCTAGGGGAAGACGGTCTACTAGCACTTTCTTCACGAGCTGGTGAACTAAGTACCAACGAACTTGACAGCGATGGATCAAATGGGGATGAGATCAACTCAGGAGATTTTGGTGGTGGTTTTCTAGCTGGCAACACAGTAGATGACCCTCTTCGGGTATGATCGCGGCTTACTTGTGTGTTCACCTGGTGCTCCTCTTCAATACTGTCTTCAACGATTGTTGAAGGTATGAAATCCAGACTTTTACCAACTGGAGCATTGTAGTTTCTCGAACTTATATTTGATTGATAACTCAAATCAGAGGCATGTGATTCTCGTTCAGAATCAAAGTTGTCAAAGGGTTGCGAGACTCCTTCCGGGAAGAACATTCCTGAAAACGAGTCTTTTGATCTATCAAATGAATTCCTACTTTTAGAATCTCCTCTGTGATCGCCTAAATTTAAGTTACCAAGTTCATCAATCGTCAACGACTCACCGAGTGAATCGACAGACAAGGACTCTGGGGATTTCAGTTTTAATAGTGATGAATCATGAACGTAAGGTACTTTTGCATAAGATGGTAGTGACTCAAAGGAATGAACCGATGAAATGGCACTTGACGCGCTAGACGAATAGAACCCGTTGTGGCCGATGCTGACAGGTGGTTGTAGCAAATCCTGGGTGCTAAGTGACTTCTTGCTAGCCACATTTGCTGCTTGGATGGATAGAGTGGAACCATATGACTGAGGGTTTGACTGTATCGATGTTGACAAATGGGCCAATTCTTTGTGTAACCTAGCCATACTATCATGAGGCAAGGAATTTGTGCTACCATCATAGAGTGGTGATCTTGCTCTAGGAGATACAGACATTGAAACATTGGGTCTACTTGTAGGGGGTCTCACTAGGCCGATGGACTTAGGTTGTGTGACGGCAGAATGACTTACTTTACACTTTGTGGGCAGTGCTGTGGACTTTGAAGATTGGGTTGGTTTGTTGTAAAGCAGAGCTGCTGCTGCCTGAGCTGCAATCATTGAGGTATTCGATCCGACAGAGGAATGTTCCTGTTGTTGTGTGGGTAGTCCTGTGGGGTTTTTGGATTGTAGCTGCTGAATGGGCTGCTTCTGCTTTCGCTTGAGAAGCCCCATTGTGCGATGCCAATAACTTGCAGTCTAAATTGATTGTGTGCCAGCAGTTTGATCGAGGTTGTTACCGATTCGTTGTCTCAGAGTAACTTCAAAGTAGTTTTTAGTATCACAATAGTCAGGTTTTGACTTTGTGTGTTGATGGGAAGTTGCTCTTCTCATCTTGTAGCAGGTTCTTGTTTATTTTTGTGCAGAGAAATAAACAGAGATGTGGCCTTACCAAATTTGTAACTGCATAACTACGTAACCTCTATTGATGCCATCATTTATGTATCACAAGGATATTCAACTCTTGAGAGGCTTCACATTGTCCTCAAACTGATGGGCGTAATTTCCGGGTCGCCAGTACTGACAAACTGTGTACTGACCAAAATAATCATCGCAATACCTGCGCCCACAACCGACTAGACTTGTATTGACCCAAACCATTTGAGTGAAATGCCCCGTAGTTGCGTCAAAAACAGGATTGGTGTAGTCATATAGACTGATTTCCTGGTACCATGCATTCAATGCAGCAGAAGTATTGTATCCCAGAGCGAGGTTTTCGCCATAATTCGGGTTCTTGGAATGTATCAGAGTACCGTTGCAGTTATATGCATTAGCAAAGCTTTGGGCCGATTGGGCTATCTCTTCGGACCAAACAAGATCAGGGGTATCCAGATGTAGTCGTCTCACTTTGTTGTGGCCCTCGAGGGCATCTGAAACAAATGTACTTAATGTTGTGGTTATAGTTTTAGTTGAAGTGATAGTAGTGGTGCGATCATCCTCCGATATTTGATTTTCTGGGGACGACAGCGGCATCCTGCTTTCATCGGCTAGCACCGTCTCTTCTGTAAGACTAGTTGTCCACTGCGTAAGCACTGTTATATGAGTTTTTGTGGCGTACTCAAAGTTGGCCTCAAATTTGGTCTCATAGACTGTGTCTAAGCAGTAAACGCATCGGAGGTTAAGCAAGAGTAGGCCAAATAGCATCGCAGGTCAAAGGAGCCACGGAGATAACAGTGTCAAATATGGCTATCTCATAGAAAATCATATCCAAATAGGTTTACGGATCATTCTTATAGCTCGGGACGAGAGTTCTTGATCGGTTTCGATAGTGTGTCAGGTTGGTTTTGACTCCATCACAAGACAGTACTATCACTCTTGTCACGCAGAAAATGATAGACTCGACGAGTTTTGAGAGTGGCTCACTGCAGGTCCGAGGAACGAAGTATACGACTACTCACAACTACCATCCAGGATCTGGATTTTTCAAGTTTGTTCGAGATCGCAATCCATGTTTCCATATTTCTCGATTAGGTCAAAAGTACAGATTCTAGATTCTAGACTTGCACACGTTTTGTTTGTTTTTAGCTCGCGAAAACAGAAACATTTCCAAAAGAGGTGAGATTAAATACGTTCAATTTCCAGATTAAGGTCAACGATCTGCAGAGTCTGATGGTGCTTTAATGACTCGTAGTTTCGTTCAACTTGGAAACTGGTAACCGATATACTAAGGATCAGCTCTCTCTGACTAGATTCTAGGGCCCAGATTGCTAAAAGAACACCGATCAGGACATTTGAGTAGAAATTGACAGTTCCAGGGGCAGTTGTCATTTCCTTAATTGTGTGCATGCATATGCCATATGAGGATGATCGACACCCTTTTAACACAGACACTATGTAATTCTGGAAGTATCGGTAGGTAGAATAACCAATCAGAGTGAACTAAACTCGAATAATACTATACGGGTGTACTCTCATTGCTTTCGGGGTGCATGAATCTACTTCACTACCAATTCTAGGCTCCCTATACAAACTTATACAAATGCCTAAGCGCAAAAAGTCCCTTTGACCATGCTACAGCATGAATCTATGCGTGAGTGCCGTGTTAAAGATGCCATAGTTTACATCTACATCCAATTATCAACCGAATAAGAATTTTGTATAAAATTTAACCATGTAAAAGAAAGACACAGTAGTGCCATATAGAAGAGAATCAAACTAGTAAGAATCATAAAAAAAAAGAGGTATCCACATCAAATCATAAGAGCATAAGCTTAAACGTTTTGGGCATACTCGCCAGCATAGTTACCAGCTGGGTCATAAGAACAGACAATGTATTTGCCCCAAATGTTATTACACTCTTTGACGCCACAACCCAACTTGGTAGTGGACTTCCACACAACTTGGGTAAAGTGAGAAGCAGTTGGGCTCTGTGCGTTATACTCACTTTTTTCATCATACCAAGCATCGACAGCACCGGTAGTAGTGTACCCAAGTGCCAGATTCTCACCATATGGACCACCAGAATGGGACAACGAACCAGAGCAGTCATACTGGTCTGCATAGGATTGAGCGTAGGAAGCCAACTCATCAGACCAAGATAAGGCTGGAGAACCCCACTCAGCGCGCTTGGCATTGTGTTCATCCAAGATCTCCGAAGCGAAACCAGAAGCTGCAATTTGAGTAGCAGTAGCAGCAGTAGTAGTGGCCGCAGTAGTCGCTTCAGTAGTCGCCTCAGTAGTCGCTTCAGTAGTCGCCTCAGTAGTCGATGTCGTAACTGGTTCTGGGGATAAAGTAGTGGTAGCCTTCTCTTTCACTTGTTCGACTGGAAGAGTAGGAGTCACTTGCTCTGTGGTTGAAGATGAAGCCTCTTGTTGCTCTTGAACTTGGACCTCCGCGACAGAAGCAGTCGCTTGAGTGGAGGCTGGTTGTGGAGTGTTAGTGACAGTTTGGGTGTAAGTCTGAATCTTGGTCTGAGTAGAGTCGCCATTAACTTCAACCAACTTGGACACAACAACTTCGACAACAACATCTGGATTAGATGCGGACGCCTCTGGGGCTCCTGTGACAACCACGACGTTAGTCTTGGTGACAATAGCGGCTTGAGGGGCAGGAGCAGCTAGGACCTGTGAAGCAATGGCCAAAGCTGAAACGACATAAGAGTACTTCATAATTTAAAAAAGGAAAGGACGGATATCAGAAACACGAAGATCTAACTTGTAAAAGGAATGAAACTTTTGAAGGCTGGACGCGTCAAAGGAGTGTGTTTCAAAATGAACGATAGATCAGGATAGGAATGTATTTCCAGTAAAGAATGTGAGCGGGTAGGGGCGCTGATCCAGTAGAAAGACTAGTATGAGTTTGTGACTGAAGAGTTTTAAACTGGTTTCATTTTGGTCAAGGGATTCGCCAACCATTTTATATACGATTTGGGAAACGTATCACGGTTAATTTTTTGACTTTTATGAGATGCGGGTTTCGCAGCTTCCTGCAGATACCAGCATTGTTGTTTCAGAAAGGAGTTCAGACACGAAAAAGAAATGTCAGAAAAAGGAAAGTAGGGGTTCCGAGGTGTGCCTGCACGCGTTTCCATTTGCAACGCATATGCGGATGAACTACCGGCCATTAAACGGGTGTAAAAAAAAGAAAGACGTGCAAAGTCGTCTCAGACTTCTGGTTATGCCTGCGATCTGGCTACTAACATTGTTATTGGGTTTATCCTAAAGTAGCTTTCCCTTTTTTTGCCAGTTAACCAGATCCCATCTATAGGTCTTTGTTTACCTTTCCCAAAATGAACAATTGCTTATTTACCTTTGAACAAATTAGGACTGCGAGTTAAAAAGGAGATGGGAACCCGTAATTTTGTAGAGATTAAACACCTACATCGGTTACCAACAGTTGATGACTAGATAGTTATTTGGCGCTTGATATTTACACCACCAGTCTTTTCTTATAAATTCTATCTTTTACATTACGTTTTTCCATCCTGAAAAACTAATGTCTTAATCGATAGATGTAGCATCATCGAATGTGCGAACGGATCAGAATGCTAAATGAATGCTTAAGCAATAAAATTTCCAAGTTAGTCCTCTTGAAACAATGTATTCAGGCGATTTCGTCTTACGGGACATCGCAATAGTTTCGGTTAGTAAGAACAAGGTTAACACCAGCCTATAACATTTCAATAACAGTACCTCCCCACGTACCATGTAACATGAAATATCAAGAAACTTTTGAACATGATAGATAACAACACTAGTGAGGTATGACGTGTTCCATCTGCAAGTAATTATCGGATTTGTGAATGGGCTGGGCCCTAGGGGAGTACATGAACTTGCACAAATATAACCTGATCGAGTGTTTCTTGAATTCCGAAATCAAACACATCTTCATACTCTAGACATACCAACAAACTGTGAAATTCCTGATTCAACTACAATAAATACCATTGGTATTTCATCTTGCTTCCGCCTACATATAAGCTGGTAGAGAACCATGATATTCGTCATATCGTCAGCAGTTAACTGCGCAGTTCCGTTTTGGGTTCATAAAATAACATCAATGACACTTTGTGAATCAACAGTCAATAAAGTTTAACGTGATGTACTAGAAGAATGTATTCTGCAAAAGAAAAGAGCTTATAACCTGTTGGCTCAAACCAATATCATAACGCAGATATATGATCCATCACAGTAAAATTCCGCGAATGAGAGCCTGAACATTATCTAACCTGCAATGGATATTTTAATTGACAAATGGTCTAGAATTATTACAGCTACTGACTAGGTGTATCTTGGGGAGTCTAGGTCCCATTTAGTTAGTTCAGACTACTAACACTGTATTGTCACCCCATCCGAGTGCTTCTAGGGAATAGTTACCCGTCGCAAAAACCATTGAGTGAAACATACGAAATTTCTCTCGTACAAAAGAGAATGAAACTTTAAAAATTTAGATCCAACTTATGTGGTTTTACTCCTTCTTTCTGTAGCTAGTAACAATCAATTGAAAAGTTTAGGAGCCTTGTATTCTGGAGACAACAGTTTTTAAGCGTAACGATTTAGCAATGACCCTCGATGCTCTTGCGCTACTTCTTGTCTTGAAGTTGATAAAAGTTGGGTTAGCCGCCGACCCTGAATGGAGTGACTTTCTTAACAGAAGAGCTGCTGCTCTCATCTATCCCACCATCTATGACGTTGATGGCCAGATCAGTTTGAGTTCCTGTGTATGCACAAATACCTCCAAATTTTTCGATGGTACTAGTCCCTTCTAACCTCTCAAAGTCTACCAATTTTGGGAGCTGTTACATCAGCGGTTACAATGATCTATTCTTATGCGAAGGATGCTTTCCAGTAAGAGATTTAAAGTTTTTGAAGGTTGAGTCAGAAACTAATTGTGCATGTGCGTGTTGTTGGTATCAGTACATCCAGAACTACTGTTTCAAGCAGTTGTGCTCTGACCCACAGGAATTGAGCAAGCTAGAAAGCTATACACAAGCTGTTTGTGGCAGTTCGCCTTTCAGATCAGAAGCCAAACCCTACAAAAACTTAGTTGAAAAGAGCGATCGTGGAATTGAACTCTTCAAGTCTGACACCTCGATTCCCGATTGCTCCTTGTTGAGGAGGGAATCAATGCATCTATATGATATTTTGGGGACGATTTTTGACTTTGACAGTTTGCCACAATATGAAAAACTCAACAAGAGAAATAAGCCAGATATATCTGATACCCACGATGAGCTCATCTATAGGTTTGAAGTCTATGAAAAATCTGATGATGAACATACTCACAATGAAAGTGATAAAGATGCAGAATACACGTTTTCTGAAACAGCTGAGTCTAATACACTATCAAACGAGGGGTCGTTCCAGCATGATTTTTATACTGAGTGTATCGATAAGCCTGCTTCTGCCTTTTTAGGTTGCAATGAGGAAGTTACCCAGGTGTTTCAAGAGACAGAGCTTGATTATGAAGAGACTGGATATGGAAGTGAAGTCAATACCTTTTATGCGTCATCAATGAATGAAGAGATCTCCTTTAGTGAAGAAATTGACAATTATGACTGTGAGTCTGACGATGAAGATTATGACAGTGAAACTGATCGCGATGACTGCGGGCATGACCTGGAATCCAGAGCGGCTGATTGCGATATTAACGATATCAACTATGACGATCAAGAGTATGAAGATCGCACTGTTGATATTGACCTAGGTGAAGACAAATATGTGAATCTTTCTCGAAGATTCTGGAACAAGGAGAGATTTCAGCCAGTTTTTAGTGGCATTACATCTCTGCGTGTGTTAAGGGATGAAATTAGTTTCAAATTGGTTCAAAGTCTTTTTGAATCTCTTTCTGACTCGCCAAATGAGTTCTTCATACTTCTGAAGTCAGTATTCGGTGATGAAGGGTATAAATCATTTGAAGGGGCTTATCAAGAATCACTCGAAAGATTTAGATTTGAGGATGTTCCTCAGTTGGCTTCAAGAACATACTGCCTAGGTGAACAATCAAATTTCTTATCACACAAGTTTGCTTATATCGAAGATATGGAGCGCGGTCTGGAAATTGGTGGTTGCTTTGTGCATACTATTGTGGCATCGAAACGTGCTGGACTTTGTCCTTCTACTGAGCATTGCTCTTGCAAGTGCGCAGTCACCAAGGGATTAATTCGGTGTATTGAAAGCTATGGAACAGAGATGGCTCATTTACTGGAGATTGGTAAACACGAATCAATCCAATTCTGTACAATGGCTGTTCAAAGCTCAGATGATGATCTAGCAGACAATCGATTAAAAATCAACTCCACAATCGCTCCTCACCTAGATGAGGAGCAAATTGAGGATGGTTTCAACTTTTACAACAATTTGAAGTCTGTGGCAATATCTCTAGGCATATCAGATGAACTAACTGACCTCAAGGCAGAATTTCTTTGGGATAGCATTAATTCAGCAGTGATAAGTACTGAATCTAGCGCAGATTTCAGTGCCGCAGTTGTCCTTCAGAAATGTGTGCTTGAGCCAGGTGACATTTCGGACTATTTACAGTTAAATTTGGACAGTTGTGACTTGAGGAGTTTATTTTATTGCAAAAACCACTATAAGGGTGACAAGTGTACAGATATCCAGAATGAGAATGACCCTTGTGATAACGCCTGCTGTCTTCAAATGAAGATGGTCGAGTGCGCAAAGACCCACTGCGCTAGTAAAACCCCCTCTAACAAATTTTTGAAGGTGGCAAACTTGGTCTGTTCCAAATATACTGTTCCACATAACATAGCTGACAGTCAACATTCTAAAAGTAATGAGCAGGCGCCCTCATTCCTCTCCAAATCTTCAGGTGATCTGCAGTCCAATTATTTTGATTCGATTCTGACAAGGGGTTTCTATGGATTAGATTCTGCGGAAACACCTAGAGATTATGGAGGGCATAAAATTGTTGAAAGACAACCAGTTAAAAGAAGTGATCTCCAAGCTGATGACATCTTCGCCTTTCATGTTTCCAGTGAGGAGAATAGTGACGATCTCCCTGTTGATGCCCAAATATCTTTTGGTGATTATGCAAACGATGATAAGAGAATGCACAGCAGAATCTGTTACATCGAAGAGTTCGAGCCAAGTTTTGACACAGCTAACTGTGATAATGGGAAAGTCAACACCTGTATCAAGGAAGGTATTCGAAAATTGAAGAATGATCAAGAACAGTTCTGTCCCTATTGTATGAGTGACAATGATAATGATGAATGTCACTGTGCATGCTGCCTTGGGACTTACCTCAGTAACGTATGCTATGATCCAAATTGCATATCCTTGAAGGAGAACCTCAGATACAAGCGATACGTCACGGAAATTTGTAAGACCAAACCGAATAAAAAGTATAAGAGAGATTTGGATGATTCTATTACTTCCAAGCAGAGTGTCAGGAACGATCAATTGTCAAGAGGTTCAGGGCTTTTGGGGGTTTACAAGGGAGATGTTTTACACAAGAAATCATATTTTCCTAAAAGAAATCCTGAAGAATATTATGTCGCACAAGGAAGTGTTGGAAAGAGAACAGATCGAATAACTCGGAACACTAGAACTTCGATGGTGCACCATTTGATTGGAACATCAAGAGTTTTTGACGTTTCAAATGAAAAGAAGTACAGAACTTTGACCAAAACTCTAATCAAAACCAGAATTAAGAAACCATCAGCTTCTACAGCAAAGCCTCGCACATTCACTGAAGTTCAAACATCAGTGAAATTTGTTTTAATTACTTCCCATTTCCCGACACCACCATCACTCATCTCATCTCTGATTGCTCCCTCTCAAATGCCATCTGATGTTCAAAAGGTGGAAACTGCTTCCCATTCTCCAACATTTACTTCTTTGACGGAATCTCCACCAGTATCATCACTGATTGCTCACCCCCAAATGCCGTCTTATGTTCAAACTTCGGAAACATTGGTTTTGACTACTTCTCAGGCTCAAACATTTACTTCCTTGACAGAACCGTTACCGGTATCGTCGCTGAGTGTCCCGTCTGAAACTTCTTCATCACCCGCTTTGAAGAGGCCATCATTAGATGATCTCATGATCAAGCCCACTATGCTCCCTGACACAAAAGAAGCAGCCGGTCTGGGCCACGTTGAAAGGTATGTCACTCTTGAGGTCCCAGTCACTGTCACATTTACTCAAACACGATACAGACCTACTACTGAGCTCTTTACCGAATATGAATCAACGTTTACTGCTGTAACCACTATCTATGACGACACTTTGACTCATACAATTGCTAAGAAGACATTGTACAGGTACAAAGATATCACTACGAAAACAGAAACCCTTACTAAGAGTGAAACACTGACCAAAGTCAGAACTAAGTTAATTCCGTTAACAACAGTCACAGAAATTGAGGAATCAGACCAAACTGTAACCTCAAAAGTCACTGACTATGACACACTCACTGAGACTTGGTATGACAAGGTCACTACCAAGACAGAAACTACCTTTTCAGGTACTGACACTACCACTGCGTTTAAGAAAACTAAAATTAAGTATAAGAAGGAAGGAACTACAACCGACACTACAACACTAACAGAAACTGAGAGACACTATCGAACAAAGTGGTATCCTGAGTATACGGTCACTGAATTCGAAGAAGTGGTAACCAAGATAAAGACTAAATGGTATCCTTACACTACAACTGAGCACTCTACCACAACAACTACAACTACCACCACCAGTGTTAGTGTCTCAAAATTGCCGCAACAAGCGTTTCCTGGCCGTCCAACCCCTCCTGGATTCAATCCTCCTTTCTTGGTCGGGCGTGAATACTTGGGCGATGATATTGATGTGTACACAGCGATTGTCACAGAAGTATACGAAGATCTCGAACATGGAGCATTAAAAATCCTTGAAGATCAAGGCTTAGGTAAATTCACTGTCGAAAATGAAAATTCTAGTGATGAAAGTTTAGATCAGTCTGAGCATGAGCAACAAGATCAAATTGATGTGATTGAGGAACTACCAGAAATTGTTGAGGATTACGATGATTACAACCAAATTCGAACCACTAGTGATACGAAACCATCCGAGATACCAAATACTCCTGAGATTTATGGCTATGAATCCTCTAGTAACAGACCACAAATTGTGAGTCCTATCACTTTGTTCACTTTGGCCCTTAGTGTAATGCTGGTTGGGCTTTCGCTATTCTTTGTGAGCCCAGATCATCAAGATATACCTTCTCGTTCTGGCTTGGAAAGTTAATACTCATAATTTTCTTTAAATGGAGCTTGAAATTGCTTCATGTTTCTTGCTGTTCGTTTATATCTACCAGAATATACGTGCACATTATGATGTATTATAGTTCTACTGGAAGCAAGAAAACAAAAAAAAAAAAAAAAAAACACTCAAGATCACACAACAAATAACAGAACTCAATGAGTACGGATCTGACAACAACGAAGGAGTTCTTCGCCAGCACAAGCAACAGTTTATACTCCAAAACACGAGTTCAGTTTGCTCCGAAGGAGAGTGAATACAATGTGTACGGTGCGAACTTTCTCTATGTCAATGAGGGTGGAACCTTAGAGATTATGGTACTGTGGAGGGCAATTGGCCTCATTGCAAAGGAGTGTCATCCTGTGCTGGAATCACACCTCAACTCCTGTAGTATGAAGCCCACAGATGAAGGGAATTTCGATCACCCTAAGATGCTGGTGACGATGTACTATACGACTGTGGGAATGATGGTGACGACGCATGAAAATCATACAGTGATCAACATGCACAAAGATATTGTTTTCAGAATTCTTCGGAGCAACGACTCTCTCGTCACAGACCTATTGCTCGATAGAGTACACTTCCTTCAAAAAGAGCTTTCTTACCTCCAGGCTCTCCTTACCTCCAACAATAACAAGCTAAATAAATCTCCATCACTATGGGCTCTACTTAAACAACTTTTTATCTACTGCATCGATAACCCATGTGAAATGGACCAATTACCAGAATTTTTCTTCATAAGAACAGTCATCACTGCAGCAGAACTCCATTTTTCCAATTACTACGCATGGAACTTTATGAAGTTCCTTTTCAATGTTTCTAGATTGGCTGGGAATTGTGATACTTATCGTGTTATTTTAGAAGAAGTAAAAAAGTTTGCGTACTCCAATCATAACGACTCTGCTGCCTGGTCTTGTCTAGCCGACTGCTCCTCCTGGAGTGCTTCAAGTTTAGAAATGACAGCTTTTGAATATAATCAACACTCAGTGAAAACGAAGCTCAAGATAAGGCCCGTAAACATTCTCATTGCGGGTCCAAGTGATAAAGATCAATTACTTACATTTTCGGCTTGGTTATGGAAAATCAAGGTGACATCTGAGGTTCCATATCAAGCATTTAAGAAGCTGATTGTCCACAACATCAAAATATGGAAAGAACTAGACCTCATTCGAGAACTTATGGGGCAAGTGAAGATCCACTGTTCCCTATTTGAAGAGTTGAAGTTGAAACCCAATGGAATATCAATAGGAGATAGTAAAGGCTTTCTGAACGCGAATATAAACATCAATGAAGACTATGAGTTTGGACAACTACTGCAGAATTACTTCAATTGGAAATGTCTACTAAGCTGGTTTGAAGAATTTATTAAAGACAAATACGTTCGAATAAGCAACGCAGGCGTTGACTAAATCTCTACAAGTGCATGAACTATGGAGAAATGGCTCTTTATAAAACTGTCCTCTTATAGACATGCACAGCACAAGAATAGTAGTAATAACCGACAGAACAATAAAAAAAAAGAAAAGCTAGTCCACAAGCAATCACTCTTCAATAACTAAGAGCTTACGCTATGACTATGACCTCAATTTTGGCTCGACCATCAATAAAACCAAAAACAAAACGCATGTATCAAACTTAGTTGTCTTTAACATGAAGTTTCTGGAAAGCAGGAATATCGAACTCAGGAGTAAACTCTTGACCAGGCACAATCGGAACAGACTCAAGAATCAATCTCGTTTTAGTCTCCGGGTCGGCATCGTTTGGAATGTGCTTATATAGAACATATTCTAATTCTGGAAGGTCAGGATGATTGTTGCTCTTGAACAACCTTGGGTGGAACTCAACACCATCCTCTGCTCTTTTTTGTCTCAACACTCTCTGTTCATCTTCAATCTTAAATTTTTCATTTGTTGCAACCTCATGGTTTCTCTGTCCCAGAGCCTTAATCACGTGCTGCCATAAGTTTCGTGACTCATATTCACCTTGAACGTCTAGTGGTCTAACCTTCGGTGGGAGTGGGCTTGTTTTGGTGACATCAATGAAGATAGTCTTGTTTGAACCCTTCACAAGGTCCTTAATATAAATCACATCATTCCATTTGCCGGAGAGCTGGTAGATTTCCTTTCCTCGCTTGTCCTTGACAGTGCCCTCAATTGCATCGTAGGTACCGGAAATGAAACCCTTGGTTTTGAATTCGATATCAACCGACAACCCTGTGGAGGGACATTTGATCAACATGTGGTCACCTAACTCAATTCTCATTTTTCCAAATAGAATGCCTCTAGCGTACATATTTGGTTGCGTCAAGGTATATTTCTCTGGTTTGCCTTCTGAGTCCAAGATGTCCAGGAATTGCAGCACTGTAGCACCATCCATAATAGCTGCTGTTGAGTTACCTAAAAACCTAGATTTAGGAACCACGGCACCATCAACTCTAATATGGGATTCTGGAATCATGTAAAAGTAAGAAGATTTTGGAGGATGATGAGAAGTCTGCTCTGAAATATAGAACGCTTGCTGCCCATTAGGTAGGTCCCAGTAACTAGTAAAAAATTCACCCAAAACAGGATTCAATGGCTTCTTCACTGCCTTTGGGGCAATATGCCAGCCGGAAAGGTACCACTTAACCACGTTTAGAAATCTCTCGACTTCGTCTTTAGTGCTGTGTGCAGCAAGTAACAACTCTGGTTGCTGTAACTGATTGGTGATTCTCTCGAGCATAGATTTTCTCTCGAGAATAAAGGTAGGTAGTGTTATTCTGGATAAATCACAGCCTGGTCTTAGTTGGGATATAATACCCATAAGAATGCTCTGGCCTTGGTCATCAACTTCATCAATATCCTCAGTATCAACTGCATTCGATTGGGCAGCAGATGCTGAAGTTAGTTCCTTAGGGGCACTAGTCGTCTCTGAGATCTTCTGTCTTAGTCTGGAGAGGGACATTGCTAGTAGATCCGATAATACTTTGGGGCAAAAGGGGTTATGGTGGTGTATAAAATGGTTTAGGTGCTCTTGTAAAGATAGTGGATGGTTGTATTTGGGCTATATCAGGCTATTTTGAGCAAGTAGTCAATATGCTTAGCAATTGAGGGGAGCGTTACGGATTGATTGAACCTCTTTAGGGGTTTTTCTGGCTACGTTTTGAAGTAGGCGACTCAATTCGTATTTCGCGAAATCAACAAACCAAAACACCCTGAGCGGTGTTCCAGATTATGTCAGCATTTTCATCAGGTTCTAGGACTAACTAACGGAAAACATGCATTCGTTATTTGAGAGATGGCAATTAAACCATCATTAAAGGGGATCCAATGCTATCGTAAACTGTAACGCTTGAGAAGGTTGTGTCATTGTCTCCTTTGAAATGCAAATAAATTTGGAGCGACAAAGATACAAGAGAGAGTATGAAGGTGAACAACGGAACTAGCAGATTCAAGGCTCTAGGAATAATGGGTATGTTGATGAAAACTGCATTTGCTTGAGCACCGTTAACATAGATTAAAATAGCAGAAAGGAGTGCCATACTGGAAAACATTGCAGATTGGTGTCTTATGGGCAAAAAAAGGTTGGTCTTGAATATAGAAACATGGTAAACGACCTGTGACAGCACAAACGAAAGTAAGGAAAGTGTAATCAAAGTTGCCATCCAAATATTAATACTTCCGAGCTGCTGTGATGAGTTTCCAGCAAGAGCTCCATTCGCCCCAAGAAGCGCAGCCATGATTGGTGGTCTTGAGAAACTGGTCCTCCTTGTGGGTATTTGTTTCTTGGGACTTTTTTGTTTCCAGGTACGGACAGTCTCCTTCAAGCTATCAATTTCATCATTCATGGAGAGGCTTGTCAGCACTTCAATTGATTTAATCTGTGTCCTACTATCGTTTGGGCTTGGTCTTGCGCTGACCAATAGAAAATCGGACTCTGTAATGAGATCCAAGTTGGATACCTCTTCTTCTGGATGTGTGAGCACATAAAGTGCAAATGCAAGGTCCACAATGACCATGAATACAAGGAATGCAGATTGCAACCAGTCATTAAAATGTATGAAAGTTAATCCAAGGAGACTAAAACCAAGAAACAGGAAGTAAGAATGATAAAATTTAGTCAAGATAGTGCCATCGAGAAAGTGGTTATGGCAGAGTTTTGCCATGTAAAAGCATTGCAGCATCAAAATGACAACGCTTCCCGCATTCACAAATATTCCCAACATAAACTTTCACCGTTGTCTGTTAAATGGAGGAAAAGAGGGTCATGCGGAAACAAAGATCAGCACAGACATAAGATTTTGTTTGTTATCTGTCGATAAGAAAAAACGAGATCAGATCCGGAAATTTTCGCGTCCCGATAAGTTGTTGCATAAACGTCACCCTGTTGATAATACAAAACCGACTAATTGATGAACACACACCATAGAGAGGAAGATATATGGTAGTTAGAGAAATATATGTGAGATTGAAGTCAAATTAGAAACCTTTCAACATAGCAATGTCTCTTTAGCTATAAGACCAATTGGAGGTTGGTAGCCCTGTGGTTTCGCGGACTTGTCGATTTTCGCGAAAGCTTTCCTTGCCTTCCACCTTCCACATAAAAAAAAACAACAAATGAACACACAGCCTTCAAAACCAACAACAACAACACATCAAGAAAGCAAACAAAACACATCGAAGCCATGGACGAAACTCTTATAGCTACGATCAACAAATTGCAAGATGCTCTTGCTCCATTAGGAGGTGGCTCATCCTCTCCTGTGGATTTACCCCAGATCACAGTTGTTGGTTCCCAATCATCTGGTAAATCCTCAGTGCTTGAGAATATTGTAGGCAGAGACTTCTTACCAAGAGGTACTGGTATTGTCACTAGAAGACCATTGATCTTGCAACTGGTGAACAGAAGAGCAACTGAGAGCAAGAAGGCCACTGATGATCTGTTGAACCTTGAGAATGGCTCTGAAAAACAGTCTGAAGATAATGCCGATGAATGGGGTGAGTTCTTACACTTGCCAGGCAAAAAATTCTTTAACTTTGAGGAGATCAGAAAGGAGATTGTCACTGAGACTGATGCTAAGGCGGGTTCTAATGTGGGCATCTCCTCTGTCCCAATCAACTTAAGAATTTACTCACCACATGTGTTGACTTTGACTTTGGTTGATTTACCAGGTTTGACCAAAGTGCCAGTAGGTGATCAACCAAAGGATATTGAAAAGCAAATCAAGGACATGATCTTGAAGTTTATCTCGAAGCCTAATGCCATTATCCTCTCGGTTAACGCCGCTAATACCGATTTGGCTAACAGTGATGGTTTAAAGTTGGCCAGGGAGGTTGATCCTGAAGGCTCTAGAACTATTGGTGTCTTGACCAAAGTCGACTTGATGGACCAAGGTACAGATGTGATTGATATTTTGGCTGGTAGAGTCATTCCGTTAAGATATGGCTACGTTCCAGTTATAAATAGAGGTCAAAAAGACATAGAGTCACATAAGACTATTAGAAATGCGTTGAGTGATGAGCGTCAATTTTTTGAAAACCATCCTTCTTACAGATCTAAAGCGCACTACTGTGGTACCCCATATTTGGCCAAGAAATTAAACTCAATTCTTCTACATCACATTAAACAAACTTTACCAGAGATCAAACTTAGAATTGAAACTGCTTTGAAGAAATATCAAGTTGAACTCGCAAGCTTGGGTCCAGAGACTTTGGATTCACCAAACTCTATTGTGTTAAGTTTAATCACAGACTTCTGCAATGACTACAATGGTGTTTTGGATGGTGAAGCTAAGGAGCTATCATCTTTGGAATTGAGCGGTGGTGCCCGAATCTCTTTCGTGTTCCATGAGATTTTTAAGAATGGTATTAACGCTTTGGACCCATTTGACCAGATCAAAGACGCTGATATTAGAACGATCATGTACAACAGTTCAGGTGCTTCTCCTTCTTTGTTTGTCGGTACGCAGGCCTTTGAAGTTTTGGTTAAGCAACAAATTAGAAGATTTGAAGACCCATCGCTACGTTGTATCAACTTGATTTTTGATGAGTTGGTTCGAATCTTGACTCAAGTCTTGCAACACACAAAGTACTCTAGATATCCTGCTTTGAAAGAGTCATTATCTAACTGTTTTATTGAGTTTTTGAGACAGGCATTAATTCCAACCAATGAGTTTGTTACTGATATTATCAAATCTGAGGAGACATACATCAATACTGCTCACCCAGACCTATTAAAGGGATCTCAGGCTATAGCTATGGTCCAAGAAAGATTACATCCAAAGCAAATTCAAGTTGATCCAAAGACTGGTAAGCCTTTGCCAACATCCTCTCCTGCTCCATCACTTGCTGACGACAAGGAGAGCGGTGGCTTCTTTGGCGGCTTCTTTGCTTCGAAAAACAAGAAGAGATTGGCATCTATGGAGGCTCCACCTCCAGTGTTGAAGGCAACTGGTGCTATGACTGACCGAGAAACTCAAGAAACCGAAGTTATCAAGCTTTTGATACAAAGCTACTACACGATTGTGAAAAGGACCGTTTCTGACTTGATTCCAAAGGCCATTATGTTGAAGTTGATTATCAGATCTAGAAATGAAATCCAGAAGATTTTGTTGGAAAAACTATACAGTTCTACTGATTTGTCGGACTTAGTGAAGGAGAACGAGCTAACAAAACAAAGAAGACTTGAGTGTTTAAAGATGGTTGATGTCTTGAAGCACGCGAATGAAATTGTCTCTTCGGTATGAGTAAAGTTATGACTGCGAGCATCACAACATAGAAATACATACCATAAATAGTTAGAGTTCTTCAGCTTTTATCATTGTTTCTTGCTTCTTTTTGCACGAGTTGTAGAATTCTTTGCCTCAAAGTCTCTGTATTTCTTTATAAGCAAATATTCCTGTGATGCTCGTATATCTTCACACAAGGTAATTAAAAAAAAAAAAAAAAAACGAATGCGATTTCTGTGGATCGAACACAGGACCTCCAGATCTTCAGTCTGGCGCTCTCCCATCTGAGCTAAAACCGCGAATTCATGACAAAGAAGTGTATAAGCTAAATCGCTAGTGGCCTAGCTCACTCAGTTATGATCCTTGTAAACTGGTTGTCTTCTTTATCGAAGTACTATAGAATTCTGTTCTTTTCATCTATTTCTTCTTAGCCTTATTTCATTCTTCGGCCGTCTCTATTGCCTTGGCTTGACTGTCTTCCTGTGTAATATTACATCTGTTCTTTATCTGACTCCTCAATTTTATATCAATTCTGTAGTAACCCGCAATTATCCTCCAATTCATTAACACCTTTATCATCTAGTCCACAGTCCACTAGATGCTCCCTCCGTCTCTCCCGCATAATGATTACGTGAATTCTTCCGTAATTTATGCTCCAGAATCCTCACATAACAAGTGAAGTAATGGGCCTTCTAAGGCTACAACAATCTTTTAAACACCTACAGCTAAAAAGAGAACTGGAAAACACAAATTACAGATTGTGTCTATAGATTCTGAAAAATGGTGTCTAGCTTTCTCCTATTCGTGTTTAGTCTATAGCCATGTGTGTGTATATATATGGTCGTGTGCACCTGAATATAATTGAATAAATTTGTACGAAATATCAAGACGGGACTACCGTCGGTACTAAAACTGAATTAATAAAATAAAAAAAAAACGATTTATCAATAACGAATTGAGAACCAAACTGTTCGAGCAGTGGCGTATGTTGTGGTATTCTTTTTATAACACATGTCTAGAAAGATGCTCACTTACATAGTAAGTCTAAAATACAACAATCGACAAATCCCTAAAGTAGGCTAGGCTGTCAACATCTGATACGCGTGGTTATTCGACCCTCTCACGATTAATTATATACTCAAAACAGATTCGTACTAAAGTTCCGAGGATTATCTCTTTTTGTGGGGCAACTCATATTAATTAGTAATATATATTGATGCATGTATATTATCTGAAAGTATTGCACTGCTACTGTTGCTATTTTAATAGCGCTGATTATTATTTTATCTCGCCCCTACGAGATTAGTTATTTACTTACTTATTGCAGCAACCAAGCCACAATCATAAGTAATGAACCGGGTGATTTGGGATGCTGACTAATTGGAATCGGATACACCCTTAAAATGACCTAGGAACTAACAGAAAGCTCGCCAGCGATAATTAGCATTTGAAGCCTACAGGATCCACTAGAGCTTCGCGTCCACCCCAATTTTACAGAGCCGGGTAAAAAAAAAATGACGAAAGGGAAGAAAAAACACAGTAGCACCATGCAACAGTAATCTTTACTCCCAAAAAATTGCCGACTCCACTTCAATGATCGACCAATTCTTAATCTTTACACTCACTGGGACTGTGCTATTCAAATACGCGCCGCGGAAGATTTCAGAGTCTGTGGTTAATACACTAATTAGTGAGGTCTTCATATCGGACAATACAAAGAGCTTTGGCGATGATATTGATGTTGAAACCTACACCACCAGTGGCTACACTCTAAAATACAAGCGTGTGAATAACCCAAGTCTAGTTGCAGTTGCAATGTATCCAAGTGCAACTCCCCTGAAATACAGCGAGAAGCTTGTGTCGATAGCACTTATACTGTTCAAAGAACTCTGTGGTGAGGGGATATTGGAGAATATTAATAATGAGAAATTTGTATTAAATGGACTAGGAGTCGAGCAAGAAAAGTTTGAAAGGTACTTTAAACTCAAATTGGATGAGTTTGATTCTCAAGTCGACGGACCAACTACCTTGCACGTTGGGGAGATGATTCCAGTGAAGAAGACACAACCAAATTCTATGAAGAAGAATCGAAAATGGGGTGCCGATGGAATGTACGAAGAAGACAGTAACGCTGTCTTGGACTTCTCTTCCGGAGAAACGAATTTGCCATCTACAAATTCTCAAAGTGTTGAAATTGATGCGAAGGGATTTGGCTCTAAAGACACTAGTACTGGAAATTTCCTCGTTAAGGACCTAAACGATGAAATAAATGACTTATTAACCAACTCAAAGACCAAAAATGAAAGAAAGGAACCCTTCTCCTTCTTGAAGAAGTTTACAGGAGGTAAAACAATCACTTCAGAAGACATCAAATCTACCCTCTCGGAGCTCCAGAACCAATTGATCAAAAAGAACGTTGCCCCAGAAGTTGCTAAGCATTTGACATCTAATGTGGAAAAAGAACTACTTGGTTCAAAGACCAAGAGCTGGACATCCATCCAGACAACAGCAAAAGAGGCACTAGCCAAATCCCTGACTAAAATTCTTACTCCAGGCACCTCTGTGAATCTCCTTGAGGACATTAAAACGAACAAGAAACCATATGTAATTTCCGTTGTAGGTGTTAATGGTGTTGGTAAATCCACAAACTTGTCCAAATTGGCGTTTTGGTTATTACAAAACAATTTCAAGGTTCTGATAGTTGCATGTGATACCTTTAGATCGGGTGCAATTGAACAATTAAGGGTACATGTCAATAACTTGAAGAACTCAAGTGGTCACAAAGACCAGATTGAGTTATTCGAAGGTGGTTACGGTGGTTCAGACTTAGTTGCAAAGATTGCAAAGAATGCCATCGAATATGGGAAGAAAAATGAATTTGATATCATTTTGATGGACACCGCAGGGAGAAGACATAATGATGCACAATTGATGGCCCCTCTAGCTTCTTTTGCTAAGGCCGCTAATCCAAATAAAATCATTATGGTGGGAGAGGCTCTTGTCGGTACAGACTCTGTAGCTCAGGCCCAGAATTTCAACAGTGCGTTCGGTGCAGGCCGCACTTTGGATTTTTTTATCATTTCAAAGTGTGATACAGTGGGTGATCTGATTGGAACCATGGTGAATATGGTTTACGCTACCAATATCCCAATACTATTTGTTGGTGTTGGTCAGACATACACTGATTTGAGGACATTGAGTGTTGAGTGGGCTGTGAATATTTTGATGAGTTAATGGTATCAATAGTTTCAAAACTAGTGACTTAAGTGTAAAGTACTCCTCTTTAATTCCCCGATCTGGCAGTCTAGATAACATGGTTAGGCCACGCATTTATTTTCGTGCTCGAAATTTTGGCGTGTCAGAACTCGTTGTTAACAAAAGCGATCCAAAAGCAAACAGTTGACTCCTTGTCAGTCGCAGTTGCAGTTCCAATTGAATTATCACAAATAGACTTGCTCTATAGTAGCACGTTTGAGCTCGTTAACTATTCGTTTACTGTTAGTGAATAACCACTAAACATAGCGAGCTAATCCGTGTTCCACCTCAACACAGTTGTCTAGGACGCATACCAGGAGACACTTCCATCATATCCCGAAAAACCTTTCCAAGATAGAACCCGAATTTTTTGTCTCGTTCAGGTACAAAACTGAGCATAAGATGACTCGTGGATCGAGACGGTCCAGTGGGAACCAACTTTCCGATGCTGATGATAGTGTTATTGTTGGGGGTAGACGAAGCCGGAGGAAAGTGAATTACACAGAAGGCGACGCCTCTGATGACGATGTACCTCTTCCTAAGAAGATCAAATTGACGGTTGCTGATTCTGAAGACGAGCAGCCAACTAAAGAAGCATTGGAGACCTCATCGGAAGCTGATGATGACCATGGCGGCGACGATGACGATGACGATGACGATGACGATGATGAGTATGAGACGAGGAAAAGACGGACAGTACGGAAGCGTCCTAAAGTAACTGCACGGGAACACGCTGGTGAAGATGACGATGATGTGTCGTTTAATGAAGATGACGATGAAGATGATCTCAGCGACTTCACAGACTCTTCTGACGAAAGAACAGAAAGGCAGAGAGAGCATAACCATTTCATCGTTAAGGATGATGAAGATGATGATAATTCATATGGATCACATAGAAGAAGAGCAAAGAAAAGACAACCGAAGAAGATCAACAAGCAAACATTGCGCTCCTCCAGATCTGAAAGAAGAAGGGGTTTGCGTAGTAGTGTCGATTCAGAGTTAGAAGAAAATGAGAAGACAGTAGATTTTGTGCCCTCTTCTGAGCATGACGCATCATTGATGGATGAATTGGCTGACTTACAAGATTCTGATGCCACTCCAAGGCCACGCCGTGGCAGATTTCAAAGAGCAGAAACAACAGATCTCGATTCTCAACCAAGATCCCTTCGTGAAAGGAAGAAAGAGATTAATTATACACTTCCACCTCCACTTTCTGAAAACTTGGATGATTTGAGCTTAAATGTGACTACTGCTTCACCTAGAAGAAGAGGCGGTGCAGGTTCTAGACCGATTTGGAGGCTGTTCCCGACTGGAGGTCCTTTTGGTGGCGGTGATGTGACCTCTCTATTTGGCAAGAATTATCCGGGCATAGCTGCCAATAATAGCTCTTTGCTAGCGGGTGGTGTTGATTCAGATTCATCTGATGACGAAATCCTACCAATTGGCGGTACGTCCAAGAAGCATTCCATTAGTGCACCTGTTGCTGCAAGCGCAAAGAAGAAACAGATTGCAGATTCAGATCCATTGGGAGTTAACATGGACATTGACTTTTCAGCGGTCGGCGGTTTAGATAACTACATTAATCAGTTAAAGGAGATGGTGGCACTACCATTGTTGTACCCTGAGGTTTATCAACGCTTCAGCATTACTCCCCCTCGGGGTGTTCTTTTTCATGGACCTCCAGGTACTGGTAAGACTTTGATGGCCCGTGCATTGGCGGCCAGTTGTTCATCAGAAGGAAGAAACATCACATTCTTTATGAGAAAAGGTGCTGATTGTTTATCTAAGTGGGTTGGGGAGGCAGAGAGGCAACTTCGTTTGTTGTTTGAAGAAGCAAAAAAGCAACAGCCAAGTATCATCTTCTTTGATGAAATTGATGGTCTTGCTCCAGTCAGATCCTCCAAACAGGAACAAATCCATGCCAGTATTGTCTCTACATTGCTTGCATTAATGGATGGTATGGATAACAGAGGACAAGTTATTGTAATCGGTGCAACGAACAGACCTGACGCTGTTGATCCAGCTTTGAGGCGCCCTGGAAGATTTGATCGAGAATTTTATTTTCCATTGCCTGATATCAAGGCTAGAAAAGAAATCTTGGCTATCCACACTAAAAAGTGGGATCCTCCGCTATCTCAAGAGTTCATTTCCAAAATTGCACACCTCACGAAGGGTTATGGTGGTGCTGATTTGCGCGCTTTGTGCACTGAAGCTGCTCTAAACAGTATTCAAAGAAAGTACCCACAAATTTACTCCTCGAATGATAAGTTGGAGATTGATCCAAGCTTGATCACTGTTTCAGCTAGGGACTTTATGAAAGCTGTCGAAAAAATTATTCCATCATCAACGAGGTCCACATCAACTGGATCTGCGCCGATTCCAGATCAACTTGTTTCTTTGTTACAGAGGCCATTGGACCTTATTACAAGCAAATTGGATAAGCTAATACCAAGAATAAAGAAACTGACTACTCTGGAGGAGGCAGAGTTTGAAGATCCAACTGAGGATGATAAGGATGGGGGATTTGCTAAACAAGAGTTCATCAGATTGATAGAATCATCCAGAGTTCATAGACCAAGACTTTTGATTAGCGGCCATCCTGGGAGCGGTCAACAATATTTGGGCTCAGCTGTTCTCAACCATTTAGAAGGCTTCAATGTGCAATCTTTAGATCTTGGATCCCTTTTTGGGGACTCTATTAGAACTGCTGAAACTACTATCATTCAAAGTTTTATTGAAGCAAGAAGACACAAGCCGTCAATTATCTACATCCCTTACATCGACATTTGGTATAATACCCTTCCTGAATCAGCCAAATCCACCTTGGCTGGTCTCTTAAGATCTGTCTCCTCTAATGAGAGGATTCTGCTTCTAGGAATTGCGGAGCAGCCAGGTGAAGAACTTGACTCTGATCTGAAGCTTTTGTTTGGTATCTCTGACTCTAATTTTGTTGAATTGAGTGTTTCTTTCTCTAAAGAAAGAAAGGAATTCTTTAAACCACTTTGGAATGCACTTGAAATGAGACCGACAGAATTTTTGGATACTAGAAAGAAGAGAAAGCTCCCTAAACTCCCTAAGTTGAAGGAGATCACGTTAAATGAGAGCAAAGAAGAGAATTTGAAAGCTCTGGAAAAGCAAGACATGAGACTGAAGAATACTCTGAAGATAAAGTTGTCTGGCTTGATGGACCTTTTTAAGAGTCGTTATCGAAAATTCAAGAAACCGATCATTGACCCTATGTTCCTAGGTCACTTGTTTGAGCCACTTCATCCAAATGCCCCAGCTCCATTGTACACTAGAGATGGAAACCAAATTTTGGAAATCGCCACTGGTCGCCGTTACTACAACATGGATCTAGACACGATTGAAGAGAGGCTATGGAATGGCTTCTACTCTGAACCAAAACAATTTCTTAAAGACATTGAGATGATATATTCCGACTCTGTTGAGTCTCAAGATCGTGAAAGATTGATCAAGGCATCGGAGATGTTGGCTAACGCTCAGGTTGGTATTGAGGAAATATCAACTCCTGAGCTGGTTGAGCAGTGTAAAGCATTGCGCCGTCGAGAAGTAACCAGAATTAAGCAGCATGAAGAAGAAGTGGCTAAACTGAAGGCAAGTCGAGAAGCAGATGTGACGGAGAGTACACAAAATAGTAATTCCTTTTCGAACCCTATGGTGTTGACTGAGACCAATGCCCTTTTAATAGATGGCACTAACATCACTATTGCCAATGAGATTCCCCAAAAGAATGACTCGGAATCAATTGACGAAGGTGTTCATAGGATGGCGCCTTTCGTACAAGCTGAAACGAAGCCTAAGAGCGTTGATGATGACATGGTGCTGGTGGAGACACATGTGCACCCTGGAAATGGTAGGAAGACCAAATCTGCCGAAAGTGATACAATGTCATTGCAAAAGGAGACCCTGAAGGAGAGTAGTAAGGGGAATGGAACTGCTAAAGAATTGATCGAACATATGAGTGGTGCCGAGGGTTCCGAAGAAGAGTTTGAGGAGGGAACCAAGAATGGGCTCCCAGACTTCATTCTTGACACAGAGGCAATGAAAAAAGCTCAGCTGGATCTTGTTAAAAGAACAGAAGGACTAACTCTGGAAGTTTTGGAACAGATCAATGCCCAAATGATGGAAATTTTATGGGATGGACATGGTGATTGGGACAGAAATATGACTTTGGAGAGGTTAAAGGTGAAAATTTCTGAGATTGACTATCTCTAATGGCACAGTTGTATTGAATCTGCAAAATGCAATTTCATTAAATGACGTACGATATATATATGATCTATTTGTTGAGCAACTCCAGAGTCTTCGCAATCTTCAAAACACGATTGTCATCACCATGCTGACCAATCAGTTGTAAACCAATAGGGACAGAGCCTAAACTGTTGAACCAAGGTACCGAAATGGCAGGGAGCCCAGCAAGAGATGCGGGTATGACTAGGGCGTCATCGATAAAACATTCAGTGGCTGCCTGGTTTCCATAGTCCTCAATAGTCTGAGCTGTTCTCATCGTAGTAGGACCTATTAGTAGATCAACACCATTGGGATTGCCATTGCCAAGGTGAACATGGTTGGGGAACCTAAAGACATTGTTAAATTCAGCTCTCAGTTGTGACCTTAGCTTCTTCGCTTTGAGAAAGTGATTCTTGTAGGAGTCGGCGTTCAAGTTGAAGTTGCCCAAAATAATTCTTTCCTGCACGACCTTACCAAATCCTGACGATCTCGTGATGGCATAGTTGTTTCTGTCATCTATAGATCTATGACCATACCGTACCCCGTCATAACGTGCAAGATTCGAGGCCGCTTCTGCAGGAGTGAGAGTGAAGTAAATCGGCACAGCGAGCTTGAT
The DNA here is from genome assembly GCA_023627795.1 of Barnettozyma californica. Lineage (NCBI taxonomy): Eukaryota > Fungi > Ascomycota > Saccharomycetes > Phaffomycetales > Phaffomycetaceae > Barnettozyma > Barnettozyma californica. Next base: position 89,936 of record JAMAIE010000014.1, on the reverse strand, counting down.
ACTTGGAATGGAGACCGGAACAATTTCACAATGCTCAGAAAGCTTGGATAGAGCTTGCCCTAACGAATCAGAAACCTCTGTTGTGAGGTTATCAATGATGAACTCTTTAGGTACACCGATTCTCAGCTTCGTATGTTTCTCTTCAGCTTGAGTCCTTTTAATTTGTAATCTAGTTTCCTCTTTCATTGAAGTTGGATCATTATAATCATACTTGTCCAGTTGTTTATAGACCTCTTCAATCAATTCAAGATTTCTTCCCAAGATGCCAACGGTATCCAGACTCTGAGCATATGCGATGACGCCCCATCTCGAGAGACGACCATATGTTGGCTTGAAGCCATAGACACCGGTCAATGCTGCAGGTTGTCTCACCGACCCACCAGTATCCGTCCCTAGAGCGATATCTACAGCACCAGAGGCCACAGCAGCAGCAGAACCACCAGAGGAGCCACCACAGATTCGCTTTTCACCAGGGAACAGGGGATTGTATGTTGGACCAAAAATGGAGTTCGTCGTACCAGCGCCCATTCCAAACTCATCCAGATTAGTCTTACCCACAATGACAGGATTCAGACTCTTTCTAAGTATAGAAACCACAGTTGCTTCAAATGGGGAGGTGTATTTGGCAAGTGACTGGGAGCTGCAAGTGGTAGGTTCATCCAAAGTAGCAATATTATCTTTGATAGCGAGGGTGATTGGAGATGCCGTTGAGGAAGATACTTGAGCAGAGATATTGTTCTCTGGTCTTATGGATGTGAATGGATTGTATTGGGCCTGAACTTTGGCCAATCTCACAGACAGTTGTTTGGCTAGCGACGTCGATGAGCTCATGCCTCGGCCTTGTCTGTGTCCTTACACATTTAAGACGGAACGATTAAAAAAAAAAGTTAAGCTACGTTCAGATTCCTGGCAAAATCGAAAATTTCAGCTTAGAGTTAATCTTACTTAGGACAAACCAACTAGATGTCAAAATTTGCAGGATTAGAAGGAATTGTAAGAGCTAATGAGATATATTCAAACATGAATTCTGATACTAATTGGTGACCTAACAGGATCTGGATTCCAAGGAGGTGTTTGAAACTTCTGATGTGGAAGAGGACTTTGAGGTAAGTGACACAAACATAGCAGCTCAAAGGTCGCATTACTAACGATATTATTAGATATCAGATACGAATAACCTCAGAAGAGAATCAATTGAAGAAGGGAGCTTGGACATCGAGCTTAGTCGATCGAGGTTTGAAAAGAACATGATTGATGCCCAGACCACTGATTTCTCGGGAAGAATAGACAAACTCGCCAGTTATGAAACATATACAGTAAAAGAAACAAGGCAGAATAAAATGAAAAGACTACTCGCAGAGCTGGAGGGACTTGAGAAAGAGATTGATGAGGTTGAGGAACCAAATGAGGAGTTTACAAAACTAAAAAAGTTGTATGAGAAGATCAACCAAAAGACAAGAAGAGATCTCAAAATCACAAGCCTGGATGACCTGACACCAGAAACAATTGCAGATTTCGATAATTCAACAATCGAATCCGCTGATGTATCCAAAATTCAAACAATAGAGACTAGAATCAGTGATATTGAGAAGACCATCGGTATCAATTTCAAGCCCGATTCATCTATTCAATCCACAATTAATGACCTCTTTCGAAAGTATAAGCTTCTGTCCAACGATGAAGATGAGCTGTTACGTATAGATACTACCATTGATTCACTGAATGCTAAATTGGAGAAGTCTATTGTTACAAGAAGATCCGAAGTGTTAAAGAAAGAAACTGATGAAGAAACAATGATCACATCCCTCTACAAGAACTTCCAGAGCTTGAGTGAGTATACTGAAGAAATACCCCTGATAATCAAAAGGTTGGAGTCCCTGAATGACTTGCATTTTAGAGCTGCAAATGTTGTGGTGACAGTAGAGGAGCTGGACCATACGATTTCTTCCTTGAAACAAGACTTTGATAAGTGGGATGCATCATTGATAGATATGGAAACGAAACTGACTGCACTGAATACCGCTTTCGGGAAAGCTAAACAATACAGAGATTAAACCTCAAATACGGATTCTATATGCGAATTAGATATATTGTTCCTGTGCAACCCTTTGTAGGGCCATGCTATGCTGATGACCATCCTTCTTTTCTACGAAAAAATTATTCAAGTAATACCTAAGCACCTCTCTCCACGAAAACAGCCATCAACACGAAAACCGCATAAAACATAGCAAGAGGGTAAGCAACCAAGGGTCTAACATTATCTAGCTTCAAAACAGCAACGAAAAACCCACTAGCGGAGTAAGTGCTCCAAAGCCCACACAGAGCGCTGACGAAATAACCCAATCCGTTGTTCAAGTCCACAAATACGCCAAACAAGGAGATAGGAACAAGTGGTAGCAAGCAATAACCGATAACTGATGCAGTCCTGGTAAAATCAATCGTGGTATCATCGCTCATTAACTTGAAGAAGTAATGAAGTGAGATAGTGCCAAATAAGGCCACACCGTAAATATACCCAAAATGAATCTTACCAGCCATAAGTAGGAACGTACCAAAAACTAGGCAAAAGAGCAATGGTCCAGCTAAGTCTGCATCAGTCATCAGTTCCTGAGGGAGCGTGCCCCTAGGGTTAAGCACGGCGAGTGTCTTCTGCTTAATGTGACTAAAATTTATGCCTAGCTCTTCCAGCAGTGGAGGCTCATGGACATATCCTGATGTAGAAAGCGCCGCCAGAATGCCCGTCGAGAGGTGCTGGTCTCCCATTTGGCCTGACACGTTGTACTGCGGAGCACCATACGTCGAGTCCATTTGGCCCTGGATGTTGCCGCCTTGCTGATAGGCATTGTTCGTGGTGTGCAGTGTGTCGTATTGTGAAGGGAAGAACTGAAGATTATTATTCTGATTTTGAGACTGCTGCTGATTGTAAAATGCCATGTTTTTGTTCTTGTTCTTGTCGGACGTTTGTGGTTCAACTTAGCAGGCTCCTTTGTTGATGCTTGTGGTTTTGGTGATACTTTGGGTAAAAGTCGGAATTGACCTGTAAAAAAAAATAGACGCCACAAAATATTACCCGGTCTGGCCACTCTAACGCGCCTCAAACACACACATGCACACGGACTAAACCAACGCTTACTGGTCAGTCTCAACTTTGTTGTTAAGTAAATATTTTGTACCAGTCCACTATGGATGTTTACACGGACATCGAAAGATATTTGCTTGTTTTCATCATTTCCCAGGGCTCAGTGTTGGATACCACTGCAATTGACCAGCACGCCAAGTTTCGTGGAACAATCAGCAAAGATGAGGCACTCAGAGAGGTCATTCAAGATCGCACATTGGTGCAGTCGATTGATCTCATTAACAAGAAACTTGAATTCCAAGGCTATGCAATTCAGAGCTCTGTGAGCCAAACGACGGGCCAGTTGTACTACGTCTATTGCAACAAGTTTTCAGATGAAGCATCTAAGTTGAGTTTGGGGAGGAATGCCGCTAAGGAAGTTAGTGTCATAAAGCAGATGATAGAACAGGTCATTACTGATGACAATGAAAGTTATGCTATTACTAGTAAAGACGCTCTTAAGATCTGCTCAGGCGAGGGCCTCAGCGGTGTGAGTGGGGTTCATTTCCTCCAGTCTTTGTCAAATGAAGGTTGGTTTGATGTCACCAGACATGGACAATATACACTCTCAATCCGTTCACTAACGGAATTAAAACAGATGCTGCTGGAAAAATATGGCATTCGAGGCCAAGGAGGCTTGATGAATATATGTATTGGTTGCAAAGAGCTTGTTACCATTGGTGTGCGGTGCGCTGAGGAAGAGTGCAACGTGAGATTTCACGAGGACTGCCAGGGACTTTATGCGACCGCCCATGGTGATGAGTGTCCTGGGATTGGGTGTGTTGCCAACTGGAGAGAAAGCACACTTGGTAATGTGGGTCCAACGAGATTAATGTAATGTATGAGCTTCTAGTTGAATTAAACCAAGTAGGTTATTAATTACAAAGTACATCTATCAATTTCTATTTCAGAGACATTCTGCCTCTATTTCATCGACGAGATCCCACACGATGTCGTCGGCAATGCGTTGGTTGTACACTTCCCAAAGCCCTTGTAGACCATCCACATTCTCAGGTCTGTACTTGAACTCAGGACCAGCATTGATATCTGCGATACCATTTCCAAAGACACTAATTGTTGGGTAGTATCCCAAAGTGCCATTGTTCTTATGGATATCCTGGTTATCTTTCTTACTTGTCTTGAGCTCGGAGCTAGGGGGATTGAAGTCATAAAGGTCTTTGAAGGCTACACCGACAAATTCTCCATTCTTGTACACTGACAGCTTTGATCCTTCGATAGTTTCGGGTGTCCATGGGTTAAGGTCTGGTACTGCTCTCTCACCAAAGACAATCACTGGGTTTAACAGGTGTTCCATTTTCTCTGACGCAACGTAATCAAAGCGCTCGAGGAAAAGTCTGTGTCTGAACCTTATTGCAATCTGATCTCTGACAACATCATGAAACTCTTCTTTTCTTGGGAGTTCAACCAACATCCCGATAACGTCCCCAGTTTTAAATCCATCCATGAATGATCCAAGCCGAGAAAGATGAACAGTCTGTCCTGTCTTGTCTCTAATACCATATCCATATCCATCAAACCCAATCGGTCCCTCAATTGTACTCTCTCTGCGGCCTATGCCCAATCGTACATGGTGGTCGCCTTCGCTCTTGATGATATTAAATTCCCAGTAAACCTTTCCCTCAGATATAGCCACATTGGCTCTTGAGCTTACCCAGCCTCTGGCTGTACTTACTGATAGTTGATCCTTACTTAAAACTGTCTCATTGGACCTGTCAAAGAGTGACAGCGATGCCTTGTATGGCGGTAGATCAGTTGTACCAAACTTCATTACTCGAAGAAAAGGATTTGGTGAGCATGCTGCATACTGGAATCCCCTCCTTGTATTTAAGGGAATGTCTTCAATCAAATTGAAACCTTCGATATTAGACTCTGTTGTGATAGGGGCGAATGGGGTGAAGTCCACCGGCTTATATGAGATGTATGGCTGGAATTTGTTGACAATGATTTGTTGTGGTGGAGGTTGCGCTAACGGCTCGTTCAATGGAACTGGCACAGGCGTAGGGGTAGCAGTTACTGTACGTTCAGCATCAGTTAGATCTGTAGATAGAGGTCTCTTCTGTGGTAAAAGAGGAGAGGCCATCGTGGTTAGGTGTGTGTCTAGCGTACCTGTGTCAGCAGTAGTAGAAGCATGATTAATGGAAGCCGATTCAGGTGCAGGGATGTTTTCGTGGCCCCATCAAAACGTAAACACAGGTTACTTATTGCCTTCAATCTGAAGTATTGTTTTATTTTCTGCACATCCTTCGGTTAGAGGCCTCAACGCCTACAGTAGACCATAGAGTTTGTAGTTAGCTTAATTAGATAGAGAATCTCAGATAATAAAAAGTAGAATAACTATCGATTGGCTTGACTAGATCGGTCATCGAGGGTGCATTAGATCGCACTATTATATAGTCTGGGTTGCTCACACTAAAGGCACTTGACGTAAGAAAACAAGCTGGTTTGATGTGTATAAGATTGAGAGTGGCATGACTGGATCAATAATATAATATATGACTTTGATTCCATCATTAAAACGCCACCATTAGCTCTCATATAATATTGTATGTAATTGATCATTAAGAAGAATGCAAAACAGTAACTTCATGTATATGCCATCAAGATTCTTCATCATCTTCATCATCTTCATCTTCTTCTGTGCCTTCTTCATCCATTTCCTGATCATCATCCATATCACTATCCATGTTAAAATATTCCCAAGGTCTCTCTGAATCACCACCTGTTATGGTCCTAATTATCTTGAGTTTGAATTCCTCAGATTCCTTGTTGAAGTCAACCCTTTCCCTTTTATGTTCCCTGACATCACTTCTGTGTCCGACGGCCATACCAACACGCACAAGCGTCTCAACACACTCTTCAGAGTTCGCCACTAAGTCTGAATCAAATGCCATACAACCACGCTGGAAGAGCACGATTATTGTCGAGCCGCCAAACTTGAAATACCCGAGTTCACTAGTCCGTTCAACGGTATCACCTTCGCCCACCGTTAAAACAGTCGACCCAACCATCATTGCACCCACGGCAACTACCAGAACTTTTCCAAACTGCTCAGTGTCAATAGGTACGACGACGCGCACATTTTCGCCAAAAACATCAAGGTCTGAGCGGACAGCCATAGGGTTTACGGTGTAGTACTCACCTTGGATGTAAGTAGGTGAGCCAATTGTGCCACGAACTGGGGAATGGAAGCGATGATAGTCTTGTGGTGCCAGACGAAAGACAGCTAACGCAGCGTCTTCAAAGTCAGGAGCGTACGCCAGACCCAAGAGGCGTTTGATTGTGAACTGTCTGCTTTTGATCCACAATTTTGTTGCTTGGGCAGTGCTGTTGAAGGCCGTGCAACGTGAATCTGCAGGGGAGACGACAATGCGATCATCAACAGACTCAGGAACGCGACTGCCCGGTTTCAGTTTGCGATAGAAAAAGTCATTAAATGATGTGTACAGATCTAGAGTTTTCTCACACTCGCTTAGGTCTAGGCGATGGAATCGCACAAAGGAGTCAATGTCCTTGACCGAGCTCGGATGATCAAACTTGGCACCTTGTTTCATAGAAAGCGAGCGCAAAAGGTTGCGAATACGCTTTGAGTCTGCACCTTTACCTTTGTACAGAAGGCGGATTCCCAGACGAATATAAAGTGACATTTTCTCTTCGAGAATGTATCCCGTGAGACGATCTTGAACGAGGATGTTGGCATTATTCTTCCCCAGCGCGTACTTGCCATATGCAAATTTAATAAGTACTTTGGAGTACCATCTTTTGGAAGCCAGTCCTGCCGTAGCGTATGATTTGAGCTTGTTCCCCCTGAATGAACAAATGGCAACGTGGGTGACCTGATCAACATGCTTGCGTTTTTCACAGATCGGGCACCTGTCCAAACGGATATGGTGTGACTGCAAAGTGGAAATGATCTCGGTAATGTCAAGTGCATCACCAATGGCCTTCTTTCCGGTGTAGAAAGTGTCCAGATCTTGGTCGATGTTAACATCCTCGAGAAAAGAGGTTAGTTGAACGATATCTAGCTGATCTCCTCCATTAGAATATTTGGATAAAATAGATCCCCACAACTCCCTCTTGAGGTCTTCATATTTGACGAATTTGACACTAAATTTGAGGCTTGGTTGATAATCAGAGTACCTCTCCTCATGGTATAATGTCAATTTCAAATCAAACTCTGAAAAGTCATCTCGATCGATAATATCCTGGATATTAATAGCACCGTGAGCAACTTTGTCATGGAATGAAATATGATCCTTATCAAAAATGTTAAACATGAGATCAAAATGTGATTCTTTTGAAGAGACTTCAAATGCTAGATTTTCATGGAATGTGGGCGTTAGAGTGTGCTTTCGCCATGATGTTCTGAATGTCTTCTTTCCACATGAGATTACGACAAATGGGTCCATGTCAAATCCCTTTTGGATAAATCGCTTGAAGGGCGGCAAGCCAGTGGCGGAGTCAATCTTGAGAAAAACGACACCTGCAATGGTGCTGTAACCAACACCAGTAAGACGAGACATGTGCCTGCTGATCTTCGGAGTAGTGGAGTGAGTGGAAAATGTACCTGGATCCGCCATTGAGGCATCTGAAGAGTCATAGCCTGAACTCAGTATTGGTGAAGCCATAACATCAAGTTGTCTGTTCATCTTGCTTGGCTGCTCGTCCAATGTCAGTCGAGACATACCGGATTCCTGAATCTCTTCCTGAAGCATCAGCGATTCCACATCTGTATCTGTATCTGAGTAGTAAAATTGTTCGTCCAGCACAGCTTTTTTTCTTCCAGTCATCATCATCACGGAGCTTCTCCAATATTGATATGCCCTCATCACGTCCTCTCCACGTTCAAGCTCTCCCTTGGATATTAGTTCAAATCCAACTTTGATGCTTCCAGTAACAAAAGCTGCCTGCGACTTTGAAGAGTGCAGCTTGTACCATTTTGGCAGTACCCTGTACGTTGTCTTACCCTCAGTCTCGAACAAGTCAATAAGGGACAGTCGTAGCTCTCCAAGGTAGATTGAATACTTCCTGTGCCGGTCGAATACGGCAATGTGTACCGTGGGAGATTGCTGTGTGGATTGGTGCCTTCTGGTCAACTGCAGTCTGTGTGATGAGTACCAGACCGGGTTTGCAGTGCCTTTACACTTGGGGGTTCTCTTGGAGACAGACCGCCCACTGCCATTGAAGAGAGCAAGCCCAGCAACCATATGATAGGTCCGCGCGTGTCCTGGATCCAGTACAAGGTCACGAGCTTGAATGATGTCCACCTTAAGAGTCAGGTTCGGCCGCAAGTGGCGTCGTTTGCGGCCTGGGATTCGCATTGATGTGCTGATCGCTAAGCGTTGGAGTGGGGGAGAGAGATCAAAGGTAAGGCTGTGTGTGGTTTTTTTTCACACTGCACGAAGGGGACACAGCCTGGCAAAGATCTAAGCTAAAAAAAGCATTCTAGTTTATATCGAATACATGCATTAAAAATCATTAAAAAAACCAAGCAGCTTTAGTAAAGGTATCTAAAGTTTGGATGTAAGTCACCCTTCAAAACAATTGTTCTATCATCCTGAGAGTAGAACTTCTCTTTGTATGAGATGTCCTGCTTCTTGTTGTTCAATCTGGCATAGTGATACAACATCACAAACATAATAGCCATGGCGAACACGACTGCTGCTAGAGAAACACTCAAACCAGTGACAAAACGAGGAGCATCAGTTGGCAAAAAGATGAAAGTGGAAATTATACCACCGATATTACCGAAACCAATCTGGAAGGCGGAACCAGTGGACTTTCTTAAGTGACCACCAAAGTTCATATTCGTCCAGCACACCAACGAAGGCATGGACGAATACAGACCCATTGCAGTTAAGAAACAACCAGCATATCTACCATTTGGATTGTCAGGTAGGCCCAAGATCATAGCAAGGCCAACAATGGCAATTGCACCAGAAGAAATACAGAAGGCTGATCTGTTCTTGACACGATCAGAGACAAATGCTGCAATATTAGAGTACCCAAAAGCAACTAGCCAAGGATAGACAGAGTGCTGATTTGCTGAAGATGCAGTGTAACCCATCTGCTTGATGATTGTTGGCGCAAAGTAGGCATAGCCATAGGAAGGAATAATCAAACCAAAGTAGGCAAGGGCAGTGAACGCCATTGAAGGGTCCAATAGTGCTTTGAAAGAGTCCTTAAGTGTAAACTTAACATCAAAATGGGAGGAAATAGAGTAAATTTCCAACTTCTTCTTCAAAAACAGACGCTCGCTGTCATTTAGGAAACGAGCAGTTTCTGGAAAATCAGGAATAGTCCAGAACAACACAAAAATACCCATACCGGCAGTTGCAGCTCCTTCAATGATAAAAATCCATCTCCAAGAGGATATACCATGGACACCATCCAACTCATGGATCTTAGCAGCAATAGCAGAGCCAGCAGCACCGGCAAGCGTGGTGGAGGAGAAGAAAAATGAGTATCTTCTCTGTGATTCAGGTGCGGTATAGTAGGTACCTAAGATGTAAAAAATACCTGGGAAAGTACCACATTCAAACAAACCTAGGAGAAATCTGCAAGCAACAAGACCACCAAAAGTATTGACAAAACCCAAGCCGATAGAGACGACACCAAAGAGGACAATACAACCAGTCAGCCAATAATGTGGCTTGAACATCTTCAGAAAGTAGTTGGAAAAGATTTCAAAGACGATATATGGCACAAAGAACACAGTTAAAGCTGTGTTGAATTGATGGCCATGCATGTTTAACTCACTCTCCATTTGGTAAACCTTAGCATTAGAAATGTTAACTCTATCCAAAAAGGATAAGAAATACAACACAAGCAATGGAGGAACCACCCAAAGGTCAATCTTCCACTGAAGTTTTGTCTGGTTAATGCCCATGGACTCAGCCAATGCAGCAACTTGTGCTAGTTTTTCCTCGTCAGAGGTGAAGTCAGATTCGTGATTGTTCTGGCGGCTCCCCACCTTTTCCACATCATCAGAACTCAAAGGCACGACACTTTCTTGCTCATTAGGAGGCGACACTTGTTCTTTAGTAGCCTCTTTGCTGTCAACAGAAGACATTATCAATGCTTATTCACCGAGTACTAACTACTCTGTGCATGAGCGGACTAGCAAACGCCATTTTATACAAACTGTCGATCGTTTGAGTCATCATCATTCATTTCTCACTTTTTGCCTGTACAGGCCATGATGTACAGGAATCGGTATGCGCCACACGTTTCCCCATACTTTGAAGAGCCAGCCCAGAAACCGGAGTGAAAATTTTTAAAAGATCCAGAAAAAAACGGTGCTGTGCAGGAATGTGATTGGCTGCTGGTCCGGAGATTCGGAAGTTTGGATCGGGGAGTGACAGAGAAGTTTGCCCGGAGATTGAAACGACCGTTGAGATAGTGGGGTCTAGTGTATTGTTTAATATGGGAGGGAAATGCGAAAGTGGTCAAGTGATGAGCCTTGTAATTCGGATACGCAGGGTTGGGTCCCTGAAGAAAATGCTCTTTAGGGGTAAACACGGCCTATGGTTCTTCCTTGGCTGGCTGAATTGCCTTTGTTACCCGAAAGGAAGTTTCCTCTCGGCTCACGTCGGTGACCTGTGCCGCTGTTACCCTGTTTGGACTGCAAAATGCCGTATGTTTTTTTTTTTAGTGTTCTTTTCCTCCCTACCTGCACGGCTTTTTGCGAATTGTGCGGGTGTCAGGAGCTCAGGGGGGCATGAGTCATCATCAACGTTGCTGGTTGCTGAGACAGAACCTAGATTGAGAAGGCTGCTTCCAGACGTGGTTTTTAGATCGGTATAATGCACATTATGTAACTTCTGAGAAGGTGAGACCGCTTTATGTCTATTTCTCAGATGCCGATATAGGCGCCCTTCATTTTTTCAAGGGTTTTGTTCAATTGCCGAGATACACGGATGCCCAGCATTTGAGTTTGATTGGCGTCATGCTCCTCATGGGTATTGTAGACAGAATTAGGTGCTTTCTGTACATATAGAATCCATTCTTGGTAAATGTAAGAATCACCCAGTGCCGTAGTGGGTTGTTTCCTACTTCCACAATGTGAGTCGTCACAGTATTGTTTTGCTCAGACCTTGCGAAAGTAATATCAACAAACTAGGTATCATTCTGTATTTTTTTTAGCTATATACCCTAGATGCAGATTTGTGATTTATTGACTTTTGACCGAGGGGACCCCTATACTATAGATAGATAAGAGGTAGGTGCCTCTTTGCAACAATCTAACCAAAATGACTCTGCAAGTCGAAAATGACAGTGTTATTAAGATGCAGCTCTAATGTACAAATCGACGCCTTAGAATATTGTCTCATGTACGCCTTTAGTTGAGCAACAGATGCGGCACTGGTGCCGGCACTCGAGCTCCCATTGCAGTGCGTGTCATTATGGTAGATATGGAGTTCAGTACAAAGGATTTTGTATATAGGACTGGTGCGATTCCAAACGAAAAAGAAAAACTGGTCAGTGCAGTAGCTGGGTTTGGGGAGACTTAGCTTAGACTGTTCCATGAATCTCCTGAATAAAAGGCTTTCTGAGGACATTGGAAGAGGCGCTTCGTGACCCTGTGCTGGCTAGATATACTGCAATTATCGCAAGAACACAATAGAATATCGTAGTAACTTACAGACATTACAGAATGGCCTTAAAGGGTAAACAAATACAGAAATGTTTTAAGCAAAAACTATGGAGATGAAAGGAAAAATTGTATGATGAAACAACCGTCATTATTTGCTGTGTTTCCTTAAGGATACGATTAAAAGGAAAGTGTTTAGGGACTTTATTCATATTGTTTAAATCAATGTAAATCATTATTTCCCCATAAACCATCGTCTTTGTTTAATATATTCTTCACCTTCTATTAGTCTTTTAGACACATATTTTCCAGTCATAATATTACTGTATATAAAAATCCATTTATATGCTTTATGTATAGTTGCATATTCTTCAGCAAATTGTAGGCATTTATTATATTAGAGTAGAACCCAATATTAATTGTTTTGTGTGAATATGATCAAAGACTTTGAAGCAAAATGTGAAGTGATAATTCTCTACTGGAAATCGTAGCTAGAGGAAAGTCAAGGTTAGAAGAGCTGAAGAGTATGTACACGATGAGAATCTCCTGCGACAGTTTACCAGCAGACAAAGCATATCATCGTATGAGGGGTGTAGGAACAACGAATAAGAAAAAGTCATGATCAGACACCGGCTTAGCTTTAACTACAGAGCTCTCAATCATTTTAGCGTATGTCCTGATGGGTACACCAACTACGGTCAAACAACGGCATTCAGATTCTATCTATATCCACATCAAAATGAAGGTCAAAGTTAGTTCGAAAGCCCCTATCATAAAATAGCGGAATTGGTGCCTTACCAACATTCTCCATTGTTTTTATGACAAATGGAATCTCATTCAACACCAAAAATCTTAGTTTTGGAAACTCGGCAAAAGTTTGTAAATCACTCTTCATGCTATGAATTAAGCAACCATACAATGTGTAAAAATCATCTTCAACCAAGGGAATAAAGTGCGCACGCCTGATATTGAGTAAATTGAACTTGTGTAGAAAGCTCGTGATACTGTCTGCCCCTGTTCTGACAGAAGGATACCGATCGACAGCCCTGGCATATGGTGTGAGGCTGGCAACTGCAAACAGACCAAAGTAATTAATAACTTCTAAACGCTCCCAATTACGGTTTGAAACGTCGTAATCGGTCTCGGAAGGCATGATCTTCTCTCTGAAGATAGCCTTCGCGCTATCACAGATCTCACAGGGACAGTCAATCTTGATCACAATCTTCAAGTTGCTAAAGTTAAGATTCACTATTCTATGGTTAGTTGCAAGGCGCGCATCGAGGAACTCTAATGAGCCGTTGTGCTTCATTATGGCCCTATAGATTAAGGAGTCGGTTGGGATTTTCTTTCCTGGTGAAACAAAATCCATTTTGAGCCGCTTAATCGCTGTACAACTTTCGAGAAGCCCACCAATGGCCTTATCATCGTACTGGATAGATATCAATGTGATATCTTGTAGGTTTTTGAACTCATACCATTCCTTGAACTTGATGTGCTGGACTTGTGGGGCTAGCTCCTCGAACCACGAGATAACAGTGAGCTCCTTCAGGTGCTTTGTGCTGAATATATCAGATATCTTGGGACGTGTGATACTTGTATGGTTGTAAAGGGATCTTGGATACATGTCCCCTCGGCAGTGCAGTTTGAATGTTTCAAGCTCTAACTTCTTGTCAATCTTTACAACATTATTGAACAAGAGCACTGGATCCATGAACACAGTCAAATTTGTCACATCTGCAAAGTCAGGAGCCAAATGACTTGAGAGAATGCGTCGAAGCCACGCCAAGTATCCTGTCTTGATTTCAGGCAAGGGTATTGCATATGGTGGGGGAAGATCTAGGCTAGTAATGTTTCTGGCAAACTCGTGTCGTAGAACTTCATTGCTAAGTTCCATATCAGTAATATTCTCCAAGACTCTTAAACTCCTAGAGTTCTCTACCAGCACCTTGACAAATCTAACCTGCCTTGACACCATTAGATCCCAGTTCAATCGTATATGTGTCACATTGTTGGCTAGTGCAGTGTTTTCTTCAAAGCTCCTCACCAAAAGATTAAATACAGCATTGGCACTTGTGTGTTCAGAGTCATTGTTCGAGCTCATTGGAAGTGGAAGGTATGTCCATGTAGGGGCCAGCGCCCATTGTGTAGATGTCTCTATACGAGTATCATTGAGATAGATTTTTCGATATAATGCTTGTGCCGCAAGACGATAGTACAACTTGGAGACAGAACATAGCGAAACCAGGTCATGCTGATCAGTGAGAAGATCTATGACATATTGCCGAATCTCCAAGGGAAGATCAACGAAGCCTAGAGACATGAAGGGCCCTGTTTATAGATGATGAAAGAGAGTAATAGAGAGCAGCGGTAGGTAGACAAAAAATGCTGTGTGCTTACATAATTTTTGAAGGACATTCAAGATGTTTGTTGTCCTTTCCAACTGTCAATCAACACCGAACAACACTCAAGGCACCATGAATCTAAGACAACAGCTTACACAGCTATTGCAGCTGTTGTACGTTGTGACATCCTCTTATATGTTCTGGAAAGGTCTTTCTGTTGTCACCAATTCACACTCCCCAATCGTTGTGGTGCTTTCTGGTTCCATGGAGCCTGCCTTCCAAAGAGGTGATATTCTGTTTTTATGGAATAGAAACCCGCGCGTCAATGTAGGTGATGTGGTTGTTTACGAAGTTCCTGGTAAACCTATTCCAATCGTACACAGAGTGTTGCGCGAGCACATTGTTGATAAGCCAAAGAAGGTCAAGAAGAATGTGCCTGCTGGGGGACAGAAACAATTATTGTTGACGAAGGGTGACAACAATGCTGTTGACGATCTTGGATTGTACAATTACAACCAGCAATACCTAGATACAGAGAAGGATATTGTTGGTGTCGTCAAGGCATACTTCCCAATGGTGGGTTACGTAACGTTACTATTAACCGAGAATCAATACTTTAAATATGGTTTACTAGGGTTGATGGGTTTGAGCACGCTGCTCTACAAGGACCAGTGATGAGGTGTGTATATTAATATTAAGGCTACTGGTAAAATTTCACTGATTTCAGTAGTCTAATTCTTCCTGCGGTTCGACTTGTTGAATAGTACGCTTACGGGAATCGTTATTGCTCTCTTTGATCATTCTAGCGAGTTCCCGTTCACGTCTCTCCTGCTGTTCACTTTCTCTCTGTTTAACCTGTTCAATATAATCTAAGAAAACTTGTTTAGTTGCTTCGTCACCTAGTTCTACCACTTCGTTTAATGAACTCAATTTTTCACTGAAATCATCCCACTTGGCATCCAGAGTAATAGATGGTTCCCAACGATGCAACACATTTCTCAAGTAATCTTTATTATTTATCATTTTCTGCTGAATCCTTAACTCTTCTCTTCTCTTTGCTGCCTCCAAATCAGCTATTAACCGCTCGTAGATCAGTCCTATTGTCACTTCGTCAAATTTGGCAGTCTCCTTGTTCTGATTCAAAAATTTCTTCACTGCCAACATCTGGGTTTTGGTATCAGCATCCAATGACAGAGTAATATTGTTGTGTATCAAGAGTTGTTCTACAATAGCCTTTGTTGCCACAAGTTGCGCTTCTTCCTGTTTAACTACTGAGTTGAACATCTCAACAGGATTCGAGCCGTTGCGTCCAAGCAGCCCAATGAATGCTTCATCAGTTGAAATCAAAGGGTAGATGTTTTCCCATTTCGTATTGGCTCTAATGCGGCCATCCGCCCTCAGTTGTTGTAACTTAGAAAGGAAGTTATCTCGACATTTTCGGTCTGATCTGTAATTTTTCTTCTTGAGTTGAGTAATCGTCTCCAGTTGTGTCGATTGGTGAGACTTCAGAATAGATTCAAAGGCTGTGAGGAGGTCAAGTTCAGTCAAAGTGTTAAAATGCTTATTCTGTTCGAATCTATGGTCACTTTTGATAAAGTCCAGCATTTCATTCCATTCTGTGGTCAAGTTGATAAACTCCAACGAGTTGAGATAATGTTCGAGTTCAACAATTGCCTTGTCCTTGATCTCCCTCTCTGCTTTCTCCTTATCAGCTCGCAGCTTCGCAACATAATCCTCAAAGGTCTGTCTCTTCACCTTCTCAGAGATCACGGAGTGTTTATAGATAGCTTCATCTGCAATTTGAGCCCTCACAGTGCTCCATCTTGAATAGTATTTAACACCAACTCCCTGAAGCACCTTCAGGAAAGCTACCTGGAACTTTTCTAAAGAGTTGTTCTCTTTTTCTAGTTCATCTTGAGAACGGGTTTGTAAGTAGGTATCGAAACATCTTTGTTTCGCCAATGCATCTGTGAGAGTGAAATATCTCTTATCCCCCACAAGGCGCTCAATGACAAGGTGGAAGGACCAAGTTGCATCAACTTCATTATCTTTAAGCATTTGCACAAACTGTGATTCATCTTCTTCAGCTGATGGTTTCTCTAATGGGAGATATTTAGTGAGATCTAGGTTCGGCGACGTGGCAGTTACGTCCGTAGGTGCTGCTGGTTTGTTAAGCGCATCGACCTCTTCTTGTATGGCCACAGGTAGGACCCACAAAGACTCCTGTGTGTAAGAGTTGTAGAAGTAAGTTTGACCTTCTGGAGTTTTATACTCGGAAAATCCGTACTTCTTGAGGATCTCGGCTCTAGACATGACAGATTGGAGCTTAAATGAGCTATTCTCTACGATTTGTTGAAGAGCACGAAAAATCACATAGGTCCATGTGTACACGTGACGACTCAGGTGTGAGGAGGTGTGCGGATGTTAACTACAACAAGATCACATCCCGAAAAGTCCAAAACAAGTGACTTTGGGAAGAGAGACAGCAGCACATTTGTGACAATCGTAAAAAAACCCAATCAATGTCTCAATCACTGAAACCTTATCTCTTTGCTGTCAGAACTACACTTACTGCTGCCCTTGCTCTCGAGGACTTTGCTTCTCAAGTTGCTGAGCGCCACAACACGCCAGAAGTTGAGGCTGGTAAAACCCCTGAAGTTCTATTGAACCCAGCATTAGTGTCACGTAACCCACAGGAATCTGTGCTGATTGAACCATCTATCAACTCTGTGCGCGTATCAATTAAGATCAAACAGGCTGATGATATTGAGGCTATCCTAGTGCATAAGTTTTCCAGATTCCTAAGTGGAAGGGCAGAGAGTTTCTTCATCTTGAGAAGAGTTCCTATTCCAGGTTATGACATCTCTTTCCTGATTACAAATAAACACACTGAGCAGCTACTGAAACATAAACTTGTGGATTTTGTGATCGAGTTTTTGGAGGATGTGGATAGGGAGATTAGTGAGATGAAGTTGTTCTTAAACTCTAGAGCTAGATTTGTTGCTGAAGCTTACCTGACGCCTTTCGACTAGAAAGGTGTTTCCTGGTGGTACATGTATATGAATGACGGCGAGATTGACATCATAGATTGATGAATCAGTTGTACAAGAGGTTGTTAAAAGCGAGAAAATATACAAGTTTTTGATGATTCAGTGCCAGTGTACTCTTTGAAGGATGAGAGCCTACTAAGGAGCTGCAGAAGTTTTGGTGAACTAACCAATTATGGATTCACTCCACCAACCTATATTCTGCAATTTGCGAAAATTCATGAAATCCATGTGGAAGGAGCCACGAATGAGCAGTGAAGGCACAATTAGCGTAGATAATTTGACCAGTAATGATATGAAATGTGTCAGAACTTTTGGTCAATTTTCCTGCCGAACCTTGAGCCTTGAAGAGGCAATGCTCTTATCATTTTCTTTGCCATAGAAAAAGGGAGTGTCCATTGGATGTGGAACAAAGTAGTTGACATTGATCCGCTTGAGATGTAATTCCTTCGAAAAAGTCTTAACAAAATTCTACTGATTCCCTAACACCTTGATAAATTCCATACTTGGGGCATAGACAGCGGGCAGAGATCTGAGAAGTACAACAATCTTATCGCTTTCGGCGAAGTGTAAAGCAGTGTCCTTCAGAAACAAAAAGGAGGTCTTGGTGTTGATGTCAAACATGGTATCGTAATATTAATAGAAACTTCAGCAAGAAGTTTTGTCGGGAACCATAGTTGCATTGTTACTGATACTATCAATACTGTCAATACTGCGAAGTTTCATCTCAGCAGCCTCAATCAGCAGAAATGGCAATTATTCGACGTTGTAGTCCTTTTGGATTTCAATGATCTTCTTTTTAGCAATAGGCACTTGACTGGAAGAGTGATGAGAGATTACAATGTTGGCACCCAAATGTACCAACTCCTTGACAGTTTCTAGGCCCAAGCGCCCTTGGTACTACCCGTGTGACAATGACAGTTTTCCCATTTAATTAAGCACTGATAGTAGCCATTGTGACTCATTGTCCAGATAATTGACACTTAGATAGCTGTATTCGTTGTAATATTGCGCTAGAAGCCGATCATATAAGTATTCCAGGATGGCCGCCGCTTTCACTAGGGCCCTAGCCTAGCCGTCAAAGAAATCATACCTTAAGGCTAACCACGTATCTGTCGCATCACTCATGGGAACACTGAAGTGCGTGTAGATATAGGAGTTAGTGGTCTACGACTATAAAGAAACTACAAGCCTATAGTCTAAGTAAACAGTTCAACTAGTGAACGCATACTGTCCTAAGCCTATTTATGGCATATACCTAATTGACACAATGTGAAGATTCGCGATAATTTCCTCATTGTGCAGGCGGTTCCATTAAGTTGCCGATACACTACAATCATTGTATCACTTGATGGGCGTTTTGCATCGACCTGAACGCGAGGTGCTTGGACTTTTAATAAATTATAAACATATGTTCAGTATATGTTTCACTTTTGGAATCATGTCCTACCTATTCGTCGTATCCGTGCCAGGCGTAACACCTTGGAAGTTAAACGTCAGGCAGAATGTGTGGTTGCCCTGGCAATAGTATTATGACAGACAATGAATTTGTTCAATATCCGACAGAATACTGAAATTGGTATCCCTAGCCAAAGCTATATTCAAATTCATGCAGGTTCTGATCAGACTACTGGTTTATAGCGACAACAGGCTGAAGTTTCCCAACTATTGTAAAACAGTACTTACCAGTAATATGCTGACATAAGCCTTATCAGAAAATTATTTTCAGATACTTTCTGTGCAATACCAACCAGTTTCTCAATCACCCCCATCATAGCGTCTGCAGCCGCCATGTCTGACCAGTTGTTTGATATCAACCTGCTGGACAGTGCTGACCTCGACATGTTGATCCCATCAGAGTCATCACTGTCGAATTTCATGCAGGACACTGGATCATATGCTGGAAACGCCGCACCAAACAGTTCACTATTTCTACCAAAGAACAACAATATAGGTACTGTTAATTCGAGTGAGCCGCCAACAAGTGCTCCAGAAGCAACCCCTTGCGATCACTGTCGCCGTCGGCAAATCACTTGCACAGCCGCAGCCAATGGTACATGCACCCAATGTGATGCCAGGGGCATCAAGTGCACATTCACAACATCCCCTGCCAATCCACAACTTAAGAGGAATATGGGAATGGTGAGTGAGCCTTCGCAAAGTTTGAAAAGGCAGAAGGTACTACAATACCCACGGTCGTCATTTTACGTTGGGGCCACCTCACCATACGATCCTTTAATTTTGGAAAAGATCAAGCTTGACAAGATTGACCAGGTGCAGCTTGACTCACACAACTCATTAAGAAAAGTCTCACCTACTGTGCAGTTCATTCTGCGTGATGATCATTCTTTGGAATCTTCAAGTGCCATGGAACGTGATATTGAGGCAGTAGAACATCTTGTTGCGTCCCATGGCCCAATGCTTGTTAGCGTCTATTTTAGGGTGATTCATCCCTCATTCCCTATCTTACACAAGAAAGTATTTTTAGAGAAATATGCGAGATCTTACAGGGAATTTAGCGTGCCGTTACTAGCAACAGTCTATTCATTAGCGGCTCGTTACACTAATATTGATGTTGACATTTCGAAATTGGATGCAATTGCGGCAAGAACGTTCTTTGAAGTCATTGAAAGGCCAAGACTGAGCGCAGTTCAGGCCGGTTTATTGCTACTTCAATGTCGCTCTGAACAACAAAATAATTGGATTCTGATGCAACAAGTTGTATCTCTTGCGGAGGAGTTGGGTCTAGGATTGGACTGCTCTGATTGGAAGTTGCCTAAGTGGGAGAGAGGTTTGAGAAGACGGTTGGCATGGGCTATTTATATCCAAGAGAAATGGACTGCTTTAACTGAGTCAAGGACATCACACCTAATACGGGGCAAGAATTGGCATGTTTGTCCTATTGCTAATGAAGATTTCCCGGAGCTACCACCTGGCGCAAGCATCCCTAAGCAGTCAAGTGAGGTCCGAAAACTAATGGATGATTTTGAGCAAGGAAAGAACCAGTTTCGAGAGATGATAGAATTGAGTCTAGTTGTTGATGAGATACGTGAGTTGTTTGATATTGATAGTGGGATCGAAGATGTGCTGAAAGCGGCGAAGCCCTTACAGTTACGATTGAGGCAGTGGTATCATTCGCTACCTTTACAATTACAACTTCAAGCAAAATCAAGAGCATCTACGCCAGTAAGCGCTAATACGCCAGCGAGTGCCACTCCAGGAGGAGCAACGCCAGCTACTCAATCAGGTGGGAATACTACCCCATCTATTCATAATGCATCCCTTCACCTCACTTATCTTGCAGCAGAAATTACCCTTCATCGAAAGATTATCACAATGCTGGCTACTGGGAATGGAATACCATTGGAGCTCGTCAAGGTGTGTCGCAATGCCGCTATCACTAGACTTGTGGCTCTAATTGAATTTCTGAAATTTCTGAACTCTAACACGACGCAGGGTGTACTAGAATCAATATTTTGGCATGCATCAACGACGCCTAACCTGATTACCGCCGCGACATTCTCTATCTTGCTCTATGTTACATCAAAGTCTTCTCAGGAAGTGGTGATGGCGAGGGGGTACTTGAACCAGTTGCGTTACGAACTCTGGAGGTTGGGGACAGGCGAAGGCGTGGGTGTCTCTGGTCTAAGGCAGGCACGAAATGCTCTTGCAAGAATAGATACATTGGTGAAGGAGATTCCAGGACTCAGTGTCAGTATTCCGTCACAGGTGTCACCAGGGATGTCGCCCGTAGGACTACCACAGAATATACCTAACCAGCAAGGCGTGAACTTCAATAACCAAGGGGTGAATTTTGTGTTGAGCCAGGGACAAGGATTCTCACCACTGACAATGAACAACACACCTGGTTCTATTCCTTCTGGAACACCATTGGGTGGTAGAGATGATGCTCTTTCGCCGTATCACCAGACACAGTCACAGCAACAGGCCCATTATCAAAATCTGAACCAGAATAAGAGCCAGAATCAGAATCAGAACCAGAACCAGAATCAAAATCAGAATCAGAATCAGAATCAGAATCAGAATCAAAACCAAAATCAGGGTCATAACCAGGGCCATACTCATAATAAAGGCCAAGCGTCACAAAATCAAGTGGTATCTCCTATCGACTACCAACATTCTCTTACTAGAAAAGATTCTTAAGTCTACTGATGTGTAACTTCCACCTAATGATAATGTGCTTTAGTATTTACAAAAACTTTGAAAGTTTAGTGTCCTTTGCTGCATCAATGTAGTCGCCCGGCGTACTGACAATAACGTGGGTTTCAGGAGTTACTTTAAAAGATATCAGATCCTTCTGGATTGCAGTCTGTTGTTTGATATCTTCTGAATCTGTGATCACAGCATTCTTACCAACCCCGTGAGTCCTTTCAGGTTTTGACACTTCCTCTAAACCTAGAAGCTTCATAAAATCGTCGTCCTCTTTCAAACTAGTTACTTTGTCCGTGTGCTCAACTTTGCCTAGTTTCATCTTGAACTCTTTTGGTCTATCAAACATCTTTTGGATCAACTTCATCTCACTCTCTACGTCAACACGTTCACCGGTTTCTATACGAGAGATGATATCTTCGAGCTTGCCTATCTTTAGGGTATAGCGTCTTTCAAGTTCTTCATGATCTCGTTGCACGGTCATCAGGTTGATGACCTGAGAACCAAACAGAACCAGGAGGACTGCTGGGTATAGTTGGCTCTTATCGAGGTGAGACGACCAATGTGGCTTTGAAGGAGGTGTTGCTGTTGAGTAGAAGCGCCTTGTCGCGAGTCTTGTGAAGTTTAAACGCATTTGTCCACGATGACGCTATATCTTTAGTTGTTGGTGGTGGTCGATTGTTTTTTTTTCTTGGTATCGAGCGCTACTATGGTGCAACTTCGGTTCAACTATTGAATGAAACTATCGGTGTATATGGATGTTACATCCTAGTATAAAATGCTCTTATACTTCTAGTGCAGCTATTCGACTGCCCTACGCATTCTATTTATGTGACTTTCATAAAGTCGTTCACTCATTTTCAGCGTAGACTCCAGCGAATCTCGCAATTCCATTGCTAATATCATCTTATTGCGTTCCCATTCAACCCAAGACAGCGCATGCAACATTGAGTCAGCGAGATCATCACCTTTATGTGTATATCTTGCTATGCTATCATTTGTGTCTATCGCTTTCAAAAAATCGGACTGTGCCAGGATAAGGTTGTTGATCCATTTTGATTTTGAACGAATTTTAGAGATCTTTCCAATAAGTGTATCGTCGATAGGGAACTTGAAAGGGTCTAATTTAAATACTGGAATCAAAGAAGTTCCAGATATAGATTCCCTTAACCAACTGTCCATCAACTGAATTCTAAATCTTTTTACATCACTCTCCTTCTTTGCTCCCTCCAATCTCCAGTATGCCCCCATCCGCTTGGGAGAAACGCCTATAATGTCAGTGGTAAGCGGCTGTTCTCTCAACAATCCCTCTTGGGTCTTATTATATAGTAATCCATGTAACATGGATTCTAGCATGTTTACCCGAAAGACCCATTCAATCACATTTCGTGCACCGCCTGATCGCGCTCTCTGGCGTTCAACGAGAACCACGTCTGGCCAGCTCTTTTTGGGGTCAAATAGCACCTCGTCAACCAATCTTTGAACAACTGGAGCATACGAAACTGGATCGAAACTCAAATCTGAATTGGCTCCAGACCAAGCATTGATGTCGAACTTCAACCATTGAGTGACAACAGGAGCCGTGTTAAAAGGAAGTCGCTCGTCTAATTGAATTTGTGCCAATGAGAAGTTCTTGATACCCATGTCAATTGCAAGAATATTGAAGTTGCGACCATCATTAGGGATGCGTTTGAATGTTGATAGTGTTTTACTATTTGGAGGGAAGAGACTATTAGTGATGGTGTCAGCCATCATCTTTTTAGTGCCCGTTGAGGGTAGTCCAGTATTCATACATAGTAATCGGAGCTGTTCAACAGTAGCTTTGGTTAATTGGCTGGGAGCTGACATATTCAATCGCCAGACATCTTGTTGTTACCCTGTTCCGAAATCCTATCTTGATTTCATGAAGTAAATTTGACGCGCTTGACCGAGAAGAAATGACAGAAAAGCTATACAAAAATATTTGCTAGAAGCACTTAGTAGCCATTAGTAGAACTGAAAATCTGAAGCTCGCCCACTTTCAGAGTCTCTTAAGAATTCTCTGAGCACTCAGTGAGTGTACAGCAATTGTACTTGCTCGGCTCTTCTTACGGTACTCACCATAGAATTCTGGAGCATGATGACACAAAAAAGATCAATGTCTCCCACATTTCTGAAGAGCAGAAAACTACCATCAATGTTATTACGATAATTTTTTTATAAAGACACATTAAGAACCTCCTATACCTATAAAGCAACTGTGACGCTTCTAACTTTGCTCCCTTCTGTCTGCTAACTAATTGCTCGAGTATACTTCTAACAGTATGGGTTTTCTATCTAGTTCATCGCATTTAGGGACAGAGTCAGATCAAGATACAACTTTATTCCAAGAAGAGTACATTAGACGAACCATACGACAACCCTCAGTTAGAGCCAAATACTCTAACCCTATTTTTGAGCTCAAGTTCAAGAACCTTCAGGAGGTGATGGATGATTGCACGACTGCTCTGACAAAACAAACGCCAGATACGCCTAAAACTAGAAGGAGATTTAGGTTTCGAGAGTTATTCAGGAAGAAAACAAGGGAAATTGACCTCCAAAGCACCTGTCAAGACAGCAACAAGGAAAACATCACACCACCGGTCACTGATGAGTATCATGATGCTATCGACGATGAGTGTGTATTCAACAATACGGATATCCCATTGCAGATAGGGAAAATACCTGGTACTAACTTTGAAATATACGAGGATGGTGATGAAAACTCAAGTTTGCAAGTGAGCACCTTTCTTGAGAATACACCGAAGAGAAGACTGACGTTGAGAAGGTTGTTTCGGAAGAATCCAAAGGAGGAGCTTGATTTAAACGACACACAGGACACAAATACCATTAAAGCGACTTTCAAGGAACGTTTGTTTGGATTGAAGAAGACACCACTGGAGGGCAAAGACCCCACAGCTGGAAATGACCTCTCTGTTTTTGATGTTCAAGAGACGTTGACTCAAAAATATATGGGCAATGAGGATAGTTACGAACGTTTGATGAAAGATATTGATGCTATTCCATTCGACTTGACGGTTAAAGAGGACACTTCCATTCAGTACAAGCTTGCACAAGCCGTTCACTCATTGAGCCCAAAAAAGAGTCATTATGCACAAGAGACTGAACGAGCTAGTTCAATGAGATTTAAGTCTCAACAACAGGTTGAAAGATGCAACGAAGTGGATAGTTGGAACCCATACGATACGGCAAAGAGAGTAAGGGAAATTGATGCCATATCCTTGCATTCCAGTGATTATGAATTGGCCGAGAAGAACGACGTGAAAATTGGAAAGCAAAGACCTAGTCGTATGGTCACTTTCGTTAGAAGGTTATCGATTAGAAGACCCAAACGGAGATCGATCCAGCTGGATAACTTCTCTATCGCTAAGTTGACAAACAACAGCATGGAGAGCGTCAACTTTGTCGGCAATGAAGAGAAACAACATGAGACTTTGAGACTGTGGAAGAATATTTCTACTATCAGGACGAACGAGGTACATTTGAAAGATAGTCAAAATCTAGATTTATATCCCAACTTTGTGACTACTAAATTTTTCGAATCCCCAGCACCTAGCAATAAGGACCAACCTTCATTTGCAACGTCATCTGAAACGGTTGTTGATACAGAGCAGACTCCAAAACATAGGATAAGTGCTTTCAAAAAGGCAGAATTAAAGTCCAGTCTATCCAGGAACAATTCTTTCAGTTTTAGTGGTGGTACCAATGTGGAACCTAGTCATCTGAAATTGTTTTCAGACGATGTTTCTTCATTCATATCCTCATCCACAAAGATGCAGTTCTACACAAAGGAGCCTACCGAGTCTGGTAATGTCAACTTCTATAGTCAACTCACAATCCAACCCATGGCTGTTGACGTTAATAATGAAAATGTGACGACCGTGTTATCTGAGTTAGAGGAAACGAGCAACAGTAAACATAGACCCAAAGGGATTAATATGCGAGAAGGATTCAAAACTTTGAGCAGAAGAAACAGTTTAAGTCCCTTCGACATATCAAATGCTTCGAATGCTGCTCGGTCACGGCCAACAACTGCGGCAGATGGGAAGAAGACATTTACGAAACGACCACATACTAGCTCTAGTGCCCCTGTCAAAGAGGATAACAGCCAGAATTGTGAGGATTCTGACGAGAAGAACAAACCATACACGTGTTCACTGCTCAGTGGAAACCAATCGCATTACTCCGAGAATGGTAATTTCACCTGGAACATTACAGACTTGGAGATTGAGAAGGAGGGGGAAGATAATGACCTAAATTTGGGCGAACTCAAAGGGCTCGTAATGCACAACAAAAAACGGCATCGCGAGGAGTTGAGGAGACCATACACTGGCCAGTTGTGAGCTACCAGTAGGGACAACCCTATTTTTGATTTTGTTTTGTTACTTGATCTTTGAGTGTGGGGCCCAGTTCGTTACCCGGCGAGATGTTAGAATTTTTTTTCCTTGGGAAGTTTTCTATAGTAGATGTATGCTTTTACATACTTTCCATTGTATTGACCTGGCTGTGATCATAGTATCAATGTCTGGAACCGATCAAAAGAAGCAATGGAAGTCTAAGAGAGCAGGTCTAGAAGCCTCGGTCTTAGGTGATGGGGTTTTCGAGCGAATCGAGGACCTTATCAAATCCAATCAATCAGAAGACGAAGGGGACCTTAATACTGAAGAGATTCATGCTTTTTTCACAAAGGGTTTTGGCGCTCAAGCTATTCAGACATGGTCATTTTACTCTCAGTCAAGTGATAGTGGGAAGTACACGGTGGCTACCATTAGATTGACTAAGTTCATTCAACTGTTGGCGCGCTCAGCAGACGCAGTGGACCATGCAGTAGAGATTATAAAAGAGGTTCTGACAAGTTATCAAAAGACGCTTTATCGTGCGCTGACAGCACATAGGGCTTCAATCACTAATCCAACTCTAAAACTCGTTAATGAGATTGTAATCTTGAATAATGGCGCTTTGCTTGATGATTTCTTTGCTCTGTTTGATTTCACATTGCCTGTCCTTCCCAAATTACTACAACCCGCCAAATTTGATTTAAAGAACAAGGATCAAGCCCAAGATAAGGAGCATTTGACTATTAGGTACTGCTTTATTAGGCTGCTGCTAAACATTATTAAATATTCACCCCCTTTGCTCAGAAAAGACTTCATTTTCAACAATTCTAAACTCATCAGTGTTTGGTTCAAGCACATTTCCTCTATTGATAGTGACAGTCTGATTGGATACACACTTATGGTTTGGGATGATAAAATTGTAAAGGAGCAGAGTTTCAAGAGAGCAACGAAACTGAAGTTCTTCAACGAATGGAATTTTCCAAAATTGGTCCCTCTATACTACACATTGAAGGACGAGTCTGTGAAGCAGAAGTTTAATGAATTCATGATAAATGTGTGCACTGACTCAAAATATGGCCTCAAGTTCCCACAAGATGAAACCTGGTTCATTGGGCAAGCTCCACCTACCGCACCAATTCAAGTTAATGGGAAGTCCTTCAAGGCTAACAACAGATTGTTGTACACTGTTCTCTCTAGTATGAAAGCTTGGGATGATGAAATGCAGCTAAGAACCACAGTTGAGATTCTCCAGGAGACACCGGAATTGATTCCCGCTTTCACCAACTACCTGGCATCTCGAGGTCTCCACGACCCAAAGTTGACTTCATACTGGATTGGCCAGACATATCTTCTGAGTAAAATCATTAGGTCTAATATCCCAAAAGATATTGAAGACTACAATGGGGCTGCGGTACCATCAAAGTATACTGTGGCTGAGCTCATCATTCCATCAGTCTTGAATAGAAGTGTTCTCACAAAGTGTCTACAAGCTGATTTACTCTTCGTGAGACAATTGTCTCTCCAGCTGATTGTTGACATATTACAGAAACTGGAAAAAGTAATTCGTCTATACGAGGAAAAGAACTGGCTGGACGCTAAAGTCGAAATAATTAATTACGTCTACGCCCAACTCCCAGAGTTATCCGCAGTTACAACGTGTTTGAATGATTCATACAACAAGAAACCAGAGAACAAAATTTTGCTTGCAGTGATACTGATGACATTGAATGGTTACAGTTTGTTCAATGATGCCCATAACTATTCGGCAGCAACCTCCAAGCCTTTCTTGGATGTTATAAATAACAAATCATTTTCACCTTTAGACTTGGTTCTTCTGGACAACTTTTTCCAATTGCAAGATGGCGAAACGTCACAATTAAAATGGTGGAATAACTCTGAGAATTCGCTCTCCCTGTTCACATCATTGGTGAAGCTTGCCTCGTCTACAGAATCTGTAAGAAGCAAAATCACTTCTTTGTTGAGTAATCTTATGAAGCAAACTGTCGTACTCAACTATGGTAACGTCAAAGAAGATCCAATTTTGGTTCTCATCTATTCTTTAGCAGCCATCGTATCTGATGATGATCTAGATGGTGAACAATCGGCAAAAATCTGGAAGTTGTTGGATGAATCTGTGTCTCGTTGTGTTAGAACCCCTTTCAAGTATCTTGATCAATCAAACCAAAATGAAAGAATCAGCCCTTTGATCTTGGCGATCTTTGAGCAGTGGAAGTTCGTGGATAAGAAAACAAGTTTTAAGTTGGCATCTGAGTGGTTGTTGCTGTTTGTACGCTACTTGATAATTATTGGAGAACCCAGCGCTATTCTTTTGAAGTTGCTCAATGATATTGAACTGGATTGCAAATATAATGACCATGTCTTTGAAGAGAGTTATGAAGCATCCATTCAAACTTTACACCAAGGTAGATACACAGGTGATGCATCTGTCCAGTTCTTTGAGTTCATCACCACCGCTCCATTCAAAGAAATTATGGAGTCCAATGGCATTCCAGTGTCTGATTTGGATGTAATCGGTGCTCTCTCAAGAGTCTTATCTATTGTTAGTGACAAGTCAACCAGTTTGAAGAAATCTCAGGAAGTTCTCTCCACGATTTTGTCTAAGGTTGGTAACTACTGGTTTACACATCCTGAGTCGATGGTCAAATTTTCATCTGATATGTTTTGGAACGGTCTTTACCTTAGAAGTCCTGAAGAAAAAGCGATCTACGTTTCCAATGTTCTAGCTGAAGTGTTTTCACAACTTGTCTCTTTTGATCAATCTGATTTTAGCAATGTTGTCGTCGATAATTTGTCCAAAAATCTCACTGAAGGCGAACAGACCGTTGTTGGTGAGTCGTTGTGGGCATTAAGCAATGAAAATTTGAGAGGTGCTCTATCCAATCAAAGTTTGATTATCAAATCTAATGCGTTAAAGCTAATGAAAGACCGGAGATTGACATTACATTCTACTCAACTTGCGGAATTATTAAGGAGCAAAAGATTAGTCCCAATTTTGAACGAGTTCATTCTGGATGATCTTGTGATTTTCAATGATTTTACTCGGTTCTTCAAGTCTATCATTGATATTGAAGGTACCCTTCCTATATTCAAATCCTTATCTAAGATTCCCGAAGTTCTTTCAGAGCTGATCCAGTTTGCCCTGCTAAAGCATGATCCAATCTTTATTACATTCATTGCCACTTCATTAAACAGCCAAACCCATGCGGATTTTGAAACACCGGAGACTCTCAATTCCATTCTACTACAGGCCAAAATTAAGGCAAGAGAACTGATTTCCAAAGAAGACTTTACCCAAATTTCATTCAACGAGCTTCTGAACATTTTTACTTATCCAGGATCGGATGTTTCAGATGAAGAGAAAAATACTTTGATCACATATGCTCTAACCAAAGCGAGTAATAAGTATACTCCAGAGATTGCTCGACTTATCTCCACTTTTGGCTTCCATGAGGAGCCGATTGTAAAGACCTGGGTAAACAAGTGTATTTTATACCTAACCAAGATCTATGCTGAGGTCCCAGAGCTACCGCTGACGTTTATTAATTTTGTGACCAGTTTCAAAATCCTTTGCTTACACAGTAATCTGTCCAAAATCCTCAACAGAGCCAACCTGAATGCTTTGTTAGAGGTTATTTTCTCAAAGTGGATAACTGATGAAGGCGCTCTTGAGTTGGCATCGGTTATGGTGATCATCAGCACTAAGCAACTGTTGGACTTTAGAAAGTTATTACAGATTTTGGTCAATAACCAAGAAGTTTTTAACGCCCAGAGCTCTTCACAAAAATCAAAATTTTACACAGCTGTTCTGATTTCAAAATTATTTGATTGTGATGCTGGAAAAAATTCAGTAGTAGCCATTCAAGATAAGCTTTTGACTTTTTACAATGGGACAACAAGACCTGAAGATCTTCTTCTATTTTCTGTTCTTGAGAAGATTGAAAGACAACTAAGCAGTTCATGGATTGATGATGTTTACAACTGGGAGTTCTTAGATTTGTTGAATGAGAGCGAAGAA
This sequence comes from Barnettozyma californica, assembly GCA_023627795.1. NCBI lineage: Eukaryota > Fungi > Ascomycota > Saccharomycetes > Phaffomycetales > Phaffomycetaceae > Barnettozyma > Barnettozyma californica. Next base: position 60,236 of record JAMAIE010000014.1, on the reverse strand, counting down.
GAGCTGATTGGGAACACTAAACTGATTGAGAAGAAGAAAGAAGGGTATCTGATCACACTGAATAAGAAGCTCATTGTCAGTAGCTTGAAGAACTATGCTGTTGACCGCCCTGCATTCCCAAAATCATTATCATCAAGAAATAGTGAAAATTGGGAGCAAATTCAAGAGTTTTACTCGGCTGTTGATTTGCAATCTCCTGCTGAACCTACCAAGCTCAAGTACGACACATTATTCCTGTCTCTCTTAATCATCAATAATGATGAACTGGTACAGTTCACCAAAGATGAGGAGTCTGGTGACATGAACGTGAAATCTAATATGAAGAAACTGATTGAATCTGGACTGCTAGGTTGTGTCATGATAAACTTGGCTAGCTTAGATGAAAGTGTTCAGAGGGTCTCCAGAAGTATTTTGGGCTCATTGCTAAACTCTGTTAAAGATGAAAGGACTTCACCAACTTTCAAGGATCGTCATATTTTTGAACTGTTTCTGACCAAGATATTATACACGTACACATTGGATGAATATTCGGACCACCATTATACACCATTGATATTGATTTCTATCACAAACTTGATTCCAGTATTATTGAATCCTGGACACATGCTCTTTGAAAAAGCTTACAGATGGGTGTTACAGTCTCCATCCCTAAGAGCCCATGAAATCCCACTATATAGAGATATTATTACAATCTCTAGTGGCGGTGAGGAATCAGAGATTTACTACAAGCAAGTAACATGGCTCCTGAATACATTCATTGTTGGAGCTAAAACCAAAAGGGATGTACAATTATTGAGGAACAAGAATATCTTTGAATGGCTACTGAACCTTTTGAATTCTCCTTACACCAGTATCCGCATTAGATATTTAGTGTTTGAGTTGATCAGCACCTTACAGGCAGTCGAGGATGGTGGTGATGCCATTATCACAAGATTTGGTGGATTGTGCAATATTGAACAAAGCATTTCTTCGCTTCTCAATGATATTGCTGATAAGAAAGATATTGATGAGCTGCTAAAGGAACAAGAGCTATTAAACTTGAGACAATTAGCATTGAAATTTGGCATCTTGTTGAAATCAAAAAAAAGATTGATTAAGTGGGCCGACGATGATGCTCAGGGGTTCGGGAAAAGAACTCTAGGACAAGGCATAGTGGGAGTTCAGTGAACTGATTGAATACCTTCACATTCTACAATTAAAAGATTTAAGAGATTCTTTTCAGTATAATGTAGTCTCATCATTTGGGAGCACCGTGAACAGTTCAGATTTATCGGGCTAGCAGTTTGGTTCAGCTCTTCATCAACTGCTAGCGATGACAATATTCCCTGAAGACCCACACAGATCACCAGGTTTAAATACAGCTAACATGGACGAATAGCAACGGCCTCTAACAATAACAGGTTTACTTGATTAGAGCCACCATTGGCCCCCCACACTAGCCAAGGTCACCCCCATATTGCCAACTGGTCTCTTGACGATGAGTAAATTACTATGAGGTGCGTTACGCTCATTTGACACAATTAAAACATTGCACACAAGAGTAAGAGCCATTTGCTTCTGTAAACCAAACCGTCATAGTTAAAGTCTGTAGCATCTCTTAGCAAAGATTTTGGTAGATTGAATAAATTGCAGTGTCTCTTTCACTTTGATAAACCCCTTTCTATCTGTAAGATTCTCAACAATGCTGTGTGGTACAAAACATATTGAGCAAAATCAAATCAGCTATGATCATCCCATGGCTACCGTTCACTGCTTTGGCATCATCTAGAATACTAGCTCTCTCGTGACTAGCTGTGTCTATTAGCTTTGAACCCCTTAAATCTTTTAATTGTAGAATGTGAAAATATTCGATCAGTTCCATGACCTCCCACTAATAGGCCTTGTCCTAGAGTTCTTTTTTCTCCTTCCTTAAGCTCCATATTTGCTCTGGTCCATCAACTCACTAGCGAGTTCAGTATTGTTAAACCCATCTCAGACGACCACAATAACCCTCGCTTAATTGATCAATTCATACTGTGTTTTAAAATGGGCATGATCGTCTTTGAAAGACATAGTACTGATTGACTGTAGACCATTTAACATCAGTTGCAATCACCAGGGAATAAAAATTAATTGAGTTCTACCTTTGAACTTTAGAAACTCTTGATCAAAGCCTATGATTTCATCAGTGCTCTAATAAATCATCAAGCGATTCCGTGATTGTGTGAATTGTACCATTTGTGTGATTCTAAACTGCAGCTGTACTTCAATTTCTACGGCCGATATTTCAGTTAACTGCTTCTCATTAACACTTGAATTTTTATGTACATGTGAAATTGACACTATCACCAGTGAACAAAAAGGTTGCCCTATATATGGCCCGTCCACCGCGGATCTCTACACATCGCCACCTACGTCTTTTCAGTTGTGATTTAGTTCCTAACTAAGGGGAGTAAGCTGGTTTCGCCCAACCCGTTGTGTGCATGTTACAGTTGTGACAAAAATAATACAGGTATTAAGTATTAGAAAACGCCTTTTTAGTACTAACTCCAGTTAGGAATTTCCAAGTATGGATTTCGACATTCCTTTCAATAAGTTCCTTGATTTGATCATCACCACGAAAGTTGAAGGAAATGAGACAGTACCAATAAAAGGCAAGGGCAACTGGCCAAACCCATTCTTAGACCCAACACTAACCATACATGCTAAATGACCATGCGGCTGGTCAACCTTCACCAATTGGGAGTCAGAAACGTTCGGATTACTGATGACACTGATAACATTATCGACAGTGGCAGACAGCCACTTATTGTGAAGCATGATACCCTTAAAATCAAAATCAGTCACATCACCAACAGCAAAGATATGCGGATAGGCAATTATCTGAAACGTTGGTCTGATCATGATGAATCCAGCATTGTTCGTAAGATTTTCAATGCTGTTAGTAGGCACACAGGGCACAATACCAGTACTACGAACAAGAAGATCCGCTTTCAAAATTTCATCACCAACAGTAACCGTCTTGCCATCATCAGAAATAGATGCTCTTTTATTTAGCAACACCTTGATGTTCTTGTGATTAGAGAGGAAGTCTGTAACATTTTTTCTCAACTTTGGACCATAGGTGCCTCGGTTTGGTAAAAGCAGCTCGTCATTTTGAACCAACGCCAATGTCTTTTCCCCTTTAGATAGCTGCTCTTCATAGTACTCAAGCAGTTCGCCTGCCAACTCGACATTATTGAATCCTCCACCGACCAAAACGATGTTCTTTGCAGCTTTAATCTTGTTATGCTGCTCCTCAAAATAGGCAGAATAGTCATCCCTGAAAGTATGGGTACCACCGATTGGATCTGTCCACTTACCACCTGTGGCAACGACCAGGGCATCAAATTCCAGTTCACCCTGTTCTTTTAAAAGGACACGAGTTTCGTTGAACTCAACAACATCATCAACAAACAAGTCGACATCACCATGTAGGAGCCCTTTCAACGGGTGTATGACACCTTTGCTGTCATTCTGAACAGCGACACGAACTGATGCAGGTAAAAAATAGGCATAATTTGATATACTGATGAGTTTAACATTCACCGAGCCCTTCTTGGCCAGTCTGTTGGCAGCAGAGATACCAAACACACCTGCACCGATGACAACAGCTGTCTTCTTTGACATTATATTATCTCTAGTTAACGTCAATCAACCTCAAAACGTGTCGACCATGTGCGGCGTTGTTTCTTTATATAGCCCCAAGTTGAAACGTCTCTGCTGAATCTCCGTATCTTAAAACCGACTGGATTCGTACAAGTTCGGTCCTTAGTGGCGCAATTACCGGTGTTCGGACCAACAAATTGAGAATTAGTAATTGATTAAAAATCATAGTTAACTCGTTGATTATTGATTACTACGAACCATATTTAGTTAAGATGCTTACGAAAATTAGTGATTAGAGGAACCACTCTCAAATTTTAGAAGCCTTAAATGCTAAAGCCAATGCCAAACTTTCCAAGTATTGTTTGAACTTTGCATGTTGTTGAAACAAATGTGCGTATTTCTCACTCCAGTTCTCCATTACAAACAAAAATTTCTCGTTCAAGGACTTGTCCTTTCCCCAAACCCTTTCTAATACAAGTTTCAGTTCACAGTGTTTTTCCAAATCACCCTTGATATTGGCCACATAATCCTTCAATTTCAGGAACTGCTCCTCTATAGTACAGTTGGATGGGATGAATGAGGACTCTATTGATAGAAGGCACTTCCATTTAGAGAGCTTCACATCCTGGATTCCCTTGTTCATGGTCAGAATTTGTTCACTCCATCCATACTCAACATTGGTCACTATTCTATCATCAGTTGAAGGGATAGGGGTAATTCTTGCTGCCCAAAAGTTACAAGTCTCTATGAAATTATTTGCGATCTCTAATGTCGGTGCATAGTAGACCACCTTCTTATCATTATCATATTCGTTCGATAAGAGGTTTGGTATTGTTAACATCCATGCAACCCCATCTGTCTTTCTTGTGGAGTTTGACAGATGTTGGCTTGTCGACTCCACAAGCATAGCCATAGCTGAGTTGAGATTGTACTTTACTAATTTACCATCAACAAAGCGATTTGACTTTGACTTGAAAAAACTGGATCTGTTTGAGGACGATGAAAAAAAACACTGTCTCAAAGAACCTTTCTGGATAGTGACGATGCAATCTCTCCAATTCTTGATATTGTAAATATCCAGTTCTGATGATATAACACTAGTTCTAGTAAATTTGGCCAGCCAATTACCTTTGACTCTGGAGTTAGAACTCGTCGTTGGGAGGGTTTGTGGCTCGGTCTTAAGAATCCCTTGTATGAGCCATGGAGGCCCCAGAGATTCCAGTGTCCCATCATGTTTGTCCTTAAGATACTCAACATCCGAAGTCATATCAGAAAGGTCTGATACATTTGATTGTGATCCAAATGATGACATTCTCTTGTTTGAAAGAACGGAAATGTTGCTCAATGAATCTTTCTTAGACATTGAGCGTTTCATGATGCTCGAGGATGATGAGAGGCTTCGTAGCTTTAAGACAGACATGGTTTGAGTGGAAAATATTGGCGCTTGTCGTACTCTCAGTAGTTCCAATGGTTGTGATCGAATGGACTCATATAAAGACCTGAGGGTCGGTTCTAGTACAGCTAGCGATGAGTGCTTATTTGTATCGTCTTCGCTCAGCGCCATCCAGACATTCCCTACGAACTCATCTCTCGTGAAGGATCCCACCTGACTCTCTTGGACGTGACTGTGCAGGTCAGAGTTCAAGATTAGTAAAGCGAATGAGATGATATGAATAGTTTTATAATCACCTAAGGTGTTTTTTGGGTTGGACTCAACCCAGGAAATACTGAAAACCTCCAGTATTTGATCAATGTGAGTTGTTTCACCAACAAGGTACAATCTTGAACAAAGTCTTCTCAATGATTTAAGCAACGATATCTCCCATGGTTGAAACAGAGCAATAAATTGTTCACAGAGAGCCCTATCCTGTGCTGTAGGAGATCCCAAAATTGCAGTATATTTGAAATAATCTTCTCCTTCATAAGAAAGATTCCACATATGTTTGGCAATGTCTTTGTATTCGTTCGTGTATACTGGATCTAGGTGAGTCTTGATTTTTCGTGTTTTATTCACCTGTAGGGTTTCAAAGTTGTGTTCAATGGTTCCAGTTTTAATGTCATTGGGCAGTAAATCCATATTAATGGCAGCTGTTGAAGTAGGACTGCGTAGGTGGTTGTCTTTGGGGCTTTCCAGTGATTTTAGCTGCTCCTCAAGATGTAAGATGAGATCCTGTGTGGTTAGTGAAAAAGTTTGAGACCTTGGCGTTGTTATGGACACGCTTACACAAAGGAGATACTTACGGACATTACTTGAGGAAATTGTGTTGAGTAGATCAGTTCTCCCTCCTTGCGTGAGATGTTTTCAAAATTTGATAACTTCAAGTGAGCTTCTTGCCGTATTGGGTTGACACTATCTGAACTTGCTGTTATTATTTCTACTCTTTCTGTGAAATGGAAAGTGTTTAAAGGTGGTGACCAACCTCGACTCTTCGCTCTGGCACACTTAAATGGTAAGAAAATTCAATTGTATTCCAGGTCTTTATATACCGAGACAGAAAGTAAGCAAATTTGTTGAAGCATCTATGAAACAGACTTAGAAGATATATCCCAATATTTTTGAATGTCAAGGTCACGTGCTACTCGCGACAGATTCGTGTTTTCGTGAGTTGCAATAGACGCGTTTGGTGCAGAAACAAAAACAAAAAAAGTATCAACAAACTTGAGTGGCAAATCCGCTCAATAGTAAATCTAGGTGGTTAGGATACACATATGACACAAGAAGGTACTCTAGAGCCTGTTATAGAACAACAGGATGTTCATCAAGTGGAAGACATCCACGAAGAAGAAGACGAGGGGATCTATGGTCCACTTCCAGTGGCGAAATTGGAGGTGAGTATGCCAATTGGAATCCTAGATATTTATTCGTACTAACGATCACCAGGGTAACGGTATTACAAGTGGTGATATCAGCAAGTTGATTGGAGCGGGTTATAACACTGTTGAAGCCATCGCTTACACGTGAGTATATCATGTTGTGAACTGTTGTTCTATTGCACCTATGCTAACATTTCCTCTAGTCCAAAAAGAGCTTTGTTACAAGTGAAAGGTATTTCAGAAGTGAAGGCGGATAAATTGCTTGCCGAAGCCTCCAAGCTGGTTCCAATGGGTTTCACCACGGCCTCTGAATTCCATCACAGAAGAAGTGAACTAATCTGTCTGACCACTGGTTCCAAGCAGTTAGACACATTGTTGGGTGGTGGTATTGAAACTGGATCTATCACCGAAGTGTTTGGTGAATTCAGAACAGGTAAATCTCAACTTTGCCATACATTAGCAGTAACTTGTCAATTACCAATTGATATGGGTGGCGGTGAAGGTAAATGCCTCTACATCGATACTGAGGGTACTTTCAGACCAGTGAGATTAGTTTCGATTGCTAGAAGGTATGGGTTAAATGAGGATGATGCGTTGGACAATGTTGCTTATGCTAGGGCGTATAATGCTGATCATCAACTGAGTTTGTTGAACCAAGCTGCCGCCATGATGTCTGAGTCTAGATTCTCACTTCTCATAGTTGACTCCATTATGGCTTTATACAGAACCGATTATGCAGGTAGGGGCGAACTGTCTGCAAGACAAATGCATGTTGCCAAGTACATGAGAACCCTTCAAAGACTGGCAGATGAGTTCGGTATTGCTGTTGTGATTACTAACCAAGTTGTTGCACAAGTTGATGGTGGTATGATGTTTAACCCAGATCCAAAGAAACCCATTGGTGGTAACATCATTGCCCACTCATCCACTACCAGATTGAGTTTCAAAAAAGGTAAAGGCGAGCAAAGAATCTGTAAGATTTATGACTCGCCATGCTTACCTGAATCTGAAACGGTTTTTGCTATCTATGAAGACGGTATAGGTGATCCAAAGGATGACGATGAATAGGATCATCATGATTCATTAAGCATTCATTTCAGTTCTACACTCAATACTTAGGATAACGTTTTCCGCTACTGTAGGCTCTATCTCAATTCAGCTGATAAACGCAGAACTCCTTCTTAAATAAGTGATAAATAGTATGTAGTACATGGACTCAAAACTCGGGTGCCATATTGATATCAAACCAACCCAAAACATCATCATTACCTTCCATGTTCCATCCAGCACTCTGCTGCTGGAAGAATGTATCAAAATCATTCCCTGCGGTAGGAGTGCCAACATTACCACTGGGAGCGCCAATGTTATCCAGATCATAGGCAACAAATTGATTAGAATCATAACTCTGCGTTGGAGTATTGGCCATGGGAACTTGTGGAGCAAATCCTTGCGTATTCTGCTGCTGAAACTGCTGTAATGACTGAGGAGTCACTTGCGACGTCTGTGTCTGCTGTGCAGGTGGGACAAGAGAACCAGTAGCATGGGCAGCTGGGCTGTTATAGCTGTAGCCTTGACTCGTCAAATTCAATGAACTTGAGTTCTTGCTAGTCACTTTTCTCAAATTGGAAGTGCTGGACTTTGATGCGGGTTTCCCAGGCAGATCAGTACTAGCAGGTATACTGCCTGTAGAATCTAACATGGCAACAGGAATACCCTTGATCTCCGTAGGCTTCGCTAAACCTGCAGCAGTGGCATTTGCGGTAGCAGTGGTCATTGCATTTTCTGTAGGAACAAGTGTAGTGATTGTCGTACCACCTGGAGTTGTGGTTGTGATAGTTTGGAAATCATCTCTGTTAATCTGATTGTAAAAGGGCAATGGGAATACCTTTTTAGAATCATCAGGATGACTGTTATGTTTCTGACCGGTTTTCTGTTCTTCTAAGGTCCTTCTTCTTGCTTCGTGGATACACCAAACCAAATCGTAAAACAACGAACCAGTCAAGTGCGATCTCATTCTGGTAATGATACCATCAGTTTTAGTGTAGAGCTCAGGATGAGTGAAAAGCACATAATTCAATTTCTCCAAAACCTGCGCAGTTCTAGAGATATCGTTCTCCACATTCTTCCACGCAGATAGTTGGTTTCTGAACAATCTGTGTACAGTAACAATGGACTGTCTAGCAGAATCAATGTACTTGTCCAAAAGTAATGGAGTCAGATGAAGTTTGAACAAGATCAATGCCGCATATGTAACAGACTGCCTAATATAAATAGGTAGTTCAATCAAGTTTTTAGTCTCAATCAACTTTGAGACCAAAGTAATTACCCTGGTCGCTGTCAGATATGCCACGGTAACATATTTCGTCTGATCCTCAGTTGGTGTCTCTGGCAAGAATGCAAAGCAACAAATTGTCAACTTCACATAAAGGTAATAAATCTCGATGGAAATATCCTCGATCTTCAATTTGAAAACCAATCTTTCTAGCTCCCTCTCCAGTATTGCTAGAGAACCGGCCCTATTTCTAGCCTCCATCAATCCGTCCGGACTAATAACACTTGAACCCATCACATTCACCAACTTTGCCTGGAAAATCGATAATGAGATCAAAGATCTAAAACTCTTTGGCAAGTTCTCATCAACTCTCGCATTCTCAATCAAGTAGTCAGTTTGTAAGGATGGGGGCAATCCCAATTGAGATGCCCAAAACTGTTCGGCAAAAAAAATACCTAACCATGTTCTTGTTCTCCATTTCTCAGCATCAGGTAAAGCAACTTGTGTCCTTGAGAACTCACTAATAAACTTCCCCCTGTGTAAACCTAGCTGATAACCCAAGGACTTCGCCAATCCAACAAATCTGTAAGAGCAATCATCAAGCACTTTCTGATTAGGTAGTGGCCACATACATAGAATCAATAGAGCCTGTGAGATATGAGTCGACCTAGGAGTTCTGATCCAGCAGGTTTCAATAGCAAGCTGCTTTATGAGCGACGCTAATTGGCTGTATAGAGTTGGATCTGGATCGGATAAACAAGCTGTTAAACAAATCGTCCAGAACAGTAACTGGGATTGAGAGTAAGAAACAGATGCAGTTGTTGGAAAGATTATAGGAAAATGAGGCAAGTAATCTCTATAGAATCTCTCATGAAGCTCACTCGCTTTGGAAAGTGAAATGGAGACATCGCCAAGAACAAACTCAGTGATTGAGTTGGTATTCGATTGCACAGATCTTGTAGAATGTGGCGAGTTAATATTATTGATGCTATTAGTATCACCTTCTTGGGTTGGGGTATTCGCCCTCACTGACATTTCCAAAAACGGTGGCAAGTCCTTTTGGTCACTATTGGTGGGTGCAGAATCGTTCAGGAGCTGAGGAATGGAGTTTGGCATGGAGTTTTGTCTAGATGAATGCGCTGATGTAGATCTCCTGTCCATCAGTAACTGCGGTTCCCGCTTCAAAATGGTTTTTGCTGAGGTTTGGGTAGGTGGTGAGTTATCCTGCTGAAGAGAGTTGAGGGGCGACGCAGTGGCAGATGACTTGTTTGCATCATACTTTATCGTTTGTTGTTGAAGTTGTGTTTGTTGCTGCTGATGGCGTGTAGCGGCAGTGCCTGGTCTGACAAATGATGAATTTCCAGCTTGTTGATTGGCTAGAGCCTGGGCAATAAGCGATTCACTTCTTTGTAGATATTCAATCTTCAACTTCAACTCGTCAACATCATTTCTTAAGCTCTGTATCTGCGAGCCCTTTCTAGGTCTAAACTGTGGATCGATTTCGCATGTGAGTCCCATCTTTTCACACCGCTGACATGCAGCAGGAAACCTTTCAGATGCGTTACATTTGATCTTATGTTGACGACAGTGTGTACAGGACGTTACTGGGCGGTGTCCAGCAGGCTGTTGTGTATTTGAAGTTTGTCCCTCGTATTGTTGTGATGTATGAAGTGCAATTTGAACTTTTCCGTCTGTACCAGGACCCTGTACAAGATTGGTTGAGCTGGATGTGGTAGCAATACTAGCTAATGTGTTGAGGTTGTTTGCTTCCCCTGCTTTCGTGGATGGTTTCTTTCTTGACTTTGAGTCAGTTGTTGTTGAATTTGGCCTCTTTTTTGAAGTCGAAGGAAGAAGTTGGGGCGACGTTGTTGTTGTTGTTGTTCTCGGTAAGGACGGTTTTCTGTGTAAATTTGGTTGTAATGGGATAAAGTTCGATCTTCCCGTCGAAGGTTGCGGTTGTTGTTGTTGCTGGTCCTGATCAGATTGCTTTTGGAGTTGTCCCAGATTGAGAGAACTCACATAGCTGTTTGTGTCAGTGAAATTGTTACTCATTGCGGAAATGTGATGATCATGAATCTGTGTGTTAACCCAACAAGTTTGGACAGAAAGTCAAGACTAAGCAGTATATAACCAGAATACACGGCTGCGTTTTGTTTAGAAGATGCTGAAGAAAATCACCAAGTCACTTCTTATCTGATCTTTTAGGGTTGAATGTTATAAACTCCGAAGAAACACTGAGCCTCCTGCTCTTAAAGTTTCCACTTTCATTTTTTCTTTCGGCGTTTTTGTAGAAAATTTCTCCAGGTTTTGGTACGTACCACAGATATACCTACAGCTGATTTTGAGGTTTTCCATTTGTTGAATAACACTGTCTACAAGTGCTAAGGAAAAACGCTCTATGTTCAATTAACCAAACTAATCAACTTTAGTGTAACGCAAGTATGGCTTAACTGTGGTGAACTCACCGAACTTAGCCTTAGCAGCTTCATCCGAGACAGTTGGTGGGATAATCACATCGTCTGCAGTAGACTGCCAGTTAATTGGGGTGACAACACCCTTCTTGTCAGTCAGCTGCAAAGCATCAACTACTCTCAAGACCTCAGCAGTGTTTCTACCAGTAGATGGTGGGTAAGTGAAAGTTGTTCTGATCTTCTTAGATGGGTCAATAATGTAGACAGATCTAATAGTTTGGACGATGCCACCTCCTAAGTTCTTAAATCCCTCTTCATCAACCATATCATACAAGAAGGAAACCTCCTTGGACGTATCAGCAATAATTGGGAAGGTGAACTCCTTCAACTCAGGGGTGACATCTTCAATATCCTTGATCCATTTGTGATGAGATTCCACATCCTCAGCAGACAATCCAATTAGCTTAACGTTTCTGGCATCGAACTCCTTCTTCAATTTGGCGAAGGCACCCAGTTCAGTGGTACAGACTGGAGTGAAATCAGCTGGGTGGGAAAACAAAACAGTCCATGAATCACCAATCCAGTTGTGGAAGTCAATTGCGCCAACAGTGGTCTCAGCATTGAAGTTTGGGGCAGTAGAACCAATTCTCAATCTTGGCTGATCCTCTTGCTTGAAAGTTCTGATACCTCTAGTGAAAACTGATACGGTCACTAGGCGTTGTTGTGGTCTTGCAATGGCAGCACTTCTAAAAACGGAAAACATTATTTAATTTGAAGAACCTTCCTCTGGCATTGAAGGTGAAAGGTCAGCTTAAAGCATTCTTAGAATGTACTTTTGTTAAATTTCACGATGTCGCCAACTCACGTGTGGGCTCCTACCAAACCGCGATAATTTCCTGATCCATTTCTCCGTTGTCACGGTTATCTTTAGGCTGGATTGTTTACAAAGAGATGGAAAAACAAACAGTCCAAAAGCCAGACAATTATCCTTCGCAACTGGACACACAATAAACCCCATGTCTGCTCAAAGGAGTCGACTCCAACGTGCCTCTATAGGTGGATTGAATAATAAGCAAAATTTCCGGCCTGACTCAAAAAGACACTCTCTTGCCGCCAATACAAACGATGAAGCATCTTCTGCCGCGTTTGCCAAAAAGTCAAAACCAAGCCACCGTCAAAGTATCGCTAAGCTGGAAGAGTCGAATATATCTGTCTATGTGAGATGTCGCTCCAGAAATGATCGTGAAATCAAGGAAAACAGTGGAGTTGTTGTCTCAACTCTGGGCCACTTGGGTAAAGAGGTGCTGTTACAAACAGGTCCAATGAGTATTAGTAACAAAACTTACACATTTGATAGGGTTTTTGGTGCTGAAAGTGACCAGGAAATGGTTTACGATGGCATTGCTAAATCAGTTCTATCTGAGATGCTTCAAGGTTACAACTGTACAATCTTTGCGTATGGCCAAACTGGTACAGGAAAGACGTACACGATGAGCGGTGATATTCAGACAAATGGAACCATCTCTGCGGAATCCGGAATAATACCTAGAATCTTAATGGATCTATTCGATGAATTAGAAAAACAGACAGAGTTTTCAGTGAAAGTGTCGTTTATTGAGTTGTATAACGAAGAGTTGAGGGATCTATTAGTGGCGAACGATCAGGAGGAGAGAAAAGTCCGAATCTTCGAGGATCCCAAGAAGTCAATCCTTGTACAAGGTATGGAAGAAGTGTATATTAAGAGTGTTGCCGAAGGGATGAGGGTTTTGAGTAACGGTTCTTATAAAAGACAAGTTGCTGCAACTCAGTGCAATGATCTTTCCTCAAGATCCCACAGCGTATTCACAATCACTGTTCATATGAAACAAATTGATCCCATTTCTGGCGAAGAGTATTTGAAGATTGGAAAGTTAAACCTAGTTGATCTTGCTGGATCTGAGAACATCAACAGATCTGGTGCTGAGAACAAAAGAGCTAGGGAAGCTGGCATGATTAACCAAAGCTTGTTGACTTTGGGTAGAGTTATTAATGCTCTTGTTGATCAGTCAGCACATGTTCCTTATAGAGAGTCAAAGTTGACAAGACTATTACAAGACTCACTAGGCGGGAAGACTAAGACCTGCATCATTGCTACTATTTCTCCTGCAAAGGTGTCATTAGATGAAACCATAAGTACCTTAGAATATGCTAATAGGGCCAAATCTATCAAAAATAAGCCACAAGTTAATCAAACCATGTCCAAGAAACTTCTTATTAGGGAGTACGTTCAAGAGATTGAGAGATTGAGAAGTGATTTGAATGCAACTAGAGCTAAGAACGGTATTTATTTGACAGAAGATAACTGGGCAACGATAAATGCAGAGAGCGAAAGCAGAAGAATTCAAGTTGATGAGCAAAAATTGAGAATTAAGGTATTAGAGGATCAAATCAAAAAGTATAAACTAGACTTTGACGACTACACAAGAAAAATTCAAAATATTCAACGGAATCTCACTCTTAAGGAGCAAGACAACAATACCCTTCAGGTACAGCTTAGTCAGAAAACAACACAGTGGGCGAATACCCTCAAAGAATTGAGTATTGAAAAGTTGATTAATGAAGATCGTGAAAATGCTGAAGCAAGGCTAAATAGGGCCTACAAGTCCTTGTCATCATTGACATACGAGATCCACGCAACAAATAGCGCTCTAATTACTCATATCGAAAACCACGATACTTCTCAGAAGCAAAACTCCCATAAATTGAACCTTAGTAAGGGTTTATTGAACTCAAACCTTGATGATCTTGAAAAGGACACTACTAATTTTCACACGGAGACTACTGAACTGAATAGAACTTTGTACAATAGCTTTGATGTAATGATCGAAGGACAGAGGAAGAGTGTTTCAGAGAAATGTGTCTCCCTACACAACTCTTCATCTGATATTTTCTTACTAATTGAAAAGTCATTGAGCCAGTTTGTTGAACTACTTAATTCCACTGATGGAAGTATTGACAAGGTTGAAGAAGTGAAAAAGACGATCGAGGATAAAGTGATATTTGAACTCAACGCTCTACAAAATGAAAGTCTGAAGTTGAGCCATGACGTTCAATCTAATTTTAATCAGATAAATTCCACTGTCAAGAACAGTTTTGAGCATATCAATAGCAATATCAAAGGTGTCATGGATACTGTGGTTTCTCAGTTCACTGCCCAAGCTAATGAAATCATTGCTTTAAAACAAAACTTATCTGAGCATCAGCGCAAATATAATACACTATTAAATGAGCAGACACAAAGATTGATACAAATGAAGGATATAGAGAGGGTTGAATCGGAGGAATCACAAAACGAATTGTTGAATAAGATAAAAGATTTGGTTAAAGAACATGAATCATCAAAACTTCAGAGATGGATAAAGTCAATTGACACCGTTTACCCTGAATTAGCGAAGATTGAAGCCAAACATTGCGACTTCACAAAGAAATTTGAGAGCTTTGTTGACGATAGCTGGGTTGCCAATCAAAACAAGTTTGTGGAACAGTTAATTGATCAAGCCAAAGCTATTGAGGATAACATATTACAAAAACAAGGACCACAGGTTTATCAGCAACTCTCCACTCTCTCCCAAGGCGTCAAGAAGCATAATAGAATCGTCAACGATACCTTCCACAAGGCCGTAAATAATTTGGACGAAAATATGGTCAATTTGGATATTTTTTCCTGCAATTTAAAATCTTTAAATTGTGAAAACAAAAGGTTTACTGAGGATCGATTACGATCTGTCCAGATCGCTACTCAAAAGACTATGGAAGATGCCTCTCATGAGTTTACCACGTTCATGACGGATTTAGGAAAAACGAAACAAGAAGTGATTGGAGCATATTTAGACAATTGTCAAAATAAGCTCAGTTCATTGAACAAGGCATCATCCGCTCATGTGGAAGAACTACGCTCCAATATCTCTGAGCTCGAGTACAAATTTGAGATTAGCGAACCACTACCAAAGAGACAGAAATTAGACCATCTTCATATTACCTTGCCTGCACCAAAAACTCGCAAGGAGATCATTGCATCAATCAACGATAGTAAAAAGATTGCTAGTCTCTCCTCACTCTCCACTTCTTTGGATTCCGATGGCCATGAATGCGGTGGTTTTACTAATGATATCACCAGGTCTTCAGCACTACCAGTTCCAATTCCAGATAGGGCACACTTCAGACCACTTTCCGAAGATTCAAACAATTTGAATATTCCGAAGAATGGAGTTCCTGACTCAGAGAAACAAATCATGGGCAATGAGTACGAAATGGAGGATGCTTGATATTTAGCTTACAGCGAGCCAGGGCCAGGAAGTTAGAAAGTTATTTGAGCGGTGAAACGGAGCTTTAATAGTAATAATGATAAATGTAAATATAAATATTAACTGTAGAATTCGATGGTCTTCGCGTCAAACTCGTAATTCATTGACAGTGTGATGCTCTGAAGGACATAAGTGGTTCACATAACAACGCAATCCTTGCTCTTTTTATTCCTTTTTTTGGTTGCAGGCTTCTTCTCCTTACTAGCATTCTCTTCAAGTGCCTTTTCTTCATTAAGTAACTTCTTTAATTTGTTGTCTGCCTTGGTCATACCATTCTTACTCGCTTTCTGATACCATTGAATGGCCAGTTCTTTATTTGCCTCACAACCAATACCCCTTTCATAACAATTTGCAATAAAAAGTTGCGCCTTAGGAAACCTCATGTTGGCCGATCTCAGTGCCCACTGAAAGGCTTCGTATTCGTCTTTTGGCAAGTTTGGTTCATTGCCAACAAGGTACCATGCACATAATGACAACATCGATTCTGCATCGCCACCCAGTGCGGCTTGTGTATAATAATGAATGGACAAGTTAGCGTCAGTTTCAACAATTTCATTCCCTAGTTCATACGCGTTACCCAAAAAGGCTGCAGACTTGATGTGTCCTAAAGAGGCTGCTTGAATATAAAGCTCCATTGCATACTTCAAATCAGGAATGATGATATCAATAAATCCATGTTGGTGAATCTTTGCCAATTCAAATGGGGCACCATTGGTCAATTCACTTGCAACTTCAGTGGCTCTTGATAACCATTGAATACCATTCTTCTTCACGTTCACATTATCAGAAAGACCCATTTTACTGTACCAGGAGTATAGACCCAACTTGTACATAGCAGCCGGATGGTTCTTTGAGGCTGCAAACTTCAAAAAATCTATGGCTCTTCTAGCATCTCGAGAGACTCCCAATCCCTCCTCATAGCAATATGCAGTTCTATATGCACTTTCAATATGTCCATGTTTAGCCGCACTTTGGAACAAGCTAAATGCCGTACCATTATCAATTTTCCCCAACGCACCTGAGCTGTGCGCGTCTGCTAAAAGATACTGGGCATCGTTGTAACCCTTATCTGCCAACTTTTTCAAATAATGAACAGCTTCTTTCAAAAATTGTTTCTGGATGAGCTTGCCAGCGTTTGGATCTTTATCGTCCGAAACTTTATCAGTCTCCATTGTCAACGCCGTCTGCAACATATACTGGGCATATTGGAACAGAACCCTTGGATCGTTGGACTTCTTGACATTTTTCTTGTATAGTTCAAGAGTCTTCATCCTTGGAACTAGTGAAGACGAGGACTGCTCACCGAGATATTGCTTGATCATGTTTTGAGAAACATCAGACATAGATTCGTTAGTCAAAGTGAAGTGGGTTGGCTCACCTCTATCCAAAAGGTACAAATGCGATAAGTCCACAGATTTGGAGCGTCTGTCTTGTCTCTTTGTCAAATCTTTAGAACCCGGAAGCTCGATCGCATTAGAGCTAGGGGAATCCCGTGTCGGGCTGGTTTCAGATCCCCTATCAGGCTGCATATGTGAAAAATCAAATGATGTGGCTCCAACTGGCGTATCTGGAATCTGTGGAGGTAGCGACGAAGATGACCTGTTGTTGTAGTCTAAGTTACCTGAACCCGTTAGTGTTTGGGGTTTGGGTAAATCTGGTAGCATTAACGGCAAACTGGAATCACCATTATGATCATAAACACGGTGAGGTTCAGGGTGTGCCACTGACTGTAGCTCCTGTACTTCCGGGTAGCCGTTTTTATGCATAGTTTTTGCAGACGGGTACGGTTCAACGATATTGTTGTTCAAGACAGAACTGTTCGTATCATACCGAGAGATCGTTTGGGCAGAGTGATATTCACCACTAGACGAAGAGTCAGTGCTACTGTCCTTGAGATGCGGGTGATGTTGCGCCGTATGAGAGAGTACTTGTGACGACATTGTGGTTCGCGGGCCTTTGTGGTCTGTGAGTTAAATGAGGGAGATGGACAAGTCTCGGTGCAGCTAATCGATGCCTCTATGAGCCTCTGTTTTGTTTGGGTGAAGAATGGGATGAGTTAGTGACTCAAATAATTACTTGAAAAGTACTTCAAGAGAAGAAGAGTGATCAGTGATCCAAATTTCTCTTGAAACGAAACGAGAAATTTGAGAGACCCGCGAAGGAGAAAGGGGAAAAAAGACGCGTCCGTCAAATCAATTAAAGTCAAATAACCTGGAATACAAGTACGCTTAAAAGAAATGAAACTGATCGCTCCCTACTCAATAAACAGCAATGTTCTGTTAGTAACCTTTTGTCTCTTCAAACTTTAGCAAGACTCCGGAGATCAAATTAGAACATGCTCTTAACAATTCGCAAAGTATTGTTCTGCCGAGACAATAGCGTGGCTCAACCAATTTCTCCATGTTAGGTTTATTTATGGAATCATCACGAAATGAGAAAAAAATCAACAATGTGAGGTGAAACACATAATATTTATCTTGGAAAAAAGTATTAGGTACCCTTTGAAAAGGTTGATGAGCTCATCATCCAAGATTTGGACTCTAGAAACCAAACTCCAGTGTTTTAGCTAACCATGCATCCGCCTTTGTAGATCAATTCGGTCATCTCTTTTTCGTTTTGTAGTTTTTTTTTTGCAAATCTGCCTCTAATGATAAACAAAAAGATCCTATCTTACCTACCTCATCCATCCCCTTGGTCAGTTTTCACGCAAATAACAAACAAATTTGAGGAGATCAAGAAACAAACTTAATCAACATGTGTGGGAATGCCACAAAAATGTCACGCTGGAGTCTGGATCGAACCTTGCTATTGCTTCCTGCCAAAATAAACTGATTTCTAAGTTTGATCCGAATTATAGTGATTCTGGTATGCAGCATGTTTCACCTCTTATACCTAGACCTTTAAATTTGTGTTAAGTACATCACATGATATGAATGGTGGATGCTCTTTGGTAAGCCTCTAAATTGAGTATTGTCTGTATTTCACTTTCTTTAATGTTTTCATAGCATTAAATCAGCTTCACTAGCTCAGTCGGTAGAGCGTCAGTCTCATAATCTGAAGGTCGACAGTTCGAACCTGCCGTGGAGCATTGTTTTTTTTATTTTTTTAAGAACTTTTGTTTCCCTGACAACTTTGAAATTAGAAAAGAAAACAAACAGAAGGAAAAAAATCAAACACACAAAAACAAAGGATCGACAACAATAACAACGACAACAGTAATTGACACCACGTTGGCTTCACTTAAATCGAGGTTCGCAACATTAGTGACATATCCATTGTGCACGATAGCTCGGAAGACCAGTCTCTTTACACTCTGAACTTGTACGTATTTTTTCTTTAGTTCGAGCAGTCCACCATTTTCATCATTGAGCCATTAAGGACACCACACCCACAGCATCAAAATTCCCATGTCCATATAATAAGATTGATAGTTAACTCCACGAAAAAATGACAACATCCTTTGGAACTCATGAGGAGCTCAACAAACATACTTTAAGCGTACAGAAGAATTCAAGGCTACCGTCTTTCCTCATTCAGGCAGACTCTGACGATGATGAGAATACATTCAAACCTCCAGCATTGAGTGACTATGCACTCGCTCTCTTGAAGAAGCAAGAGAAGGAGAGCTTAACTCAGAAACTCGGAAAAAATACCACTACGATACCCAAGCGGGTGAACTTCAATCAGTCACCCACTTCAAACAAGCCTTCTGAACCACAACCTCAGACACAGCAGAGTCACACAAACACAGCTCACTCTCATCCTTCTGAAAACGAAACCATATTCACAAAAAATGTCAACGACCTTCATCGTTACTCATCTTCATCACCAGCACTTAGTAACGACAAGTCACAGAAGACTCCACTATTTGAGGTGAATAGTTTGAACAGCAACCACAACGACTCAAGCAATTCTAATATCACTTATGGTAGCAGTTTGAGGACAAGGTCAGTTAGAAGATCCAAGATATTTGGGTCTCTTGGTCCTCCAAAAAGGGCAAGTTTTAGTCCTTCCGTAAACAAGGCGGAGAATCCACAACAGCCCAACTCACCAGTTTCTACTGCAAACGTGAAACCAGATATTGAAGATACCCCTATGAAAGATGCAATCTCTCCTGCAAAGATTATTGAACAATCAAAAGATTATACCACGATTGACTTTCAAGGTATGAATCCTTATCAGTATGCCAGAATGTACGGCGTTCCTTCGTGTGATCTACCCAAGTTGATCAAAATGTTTCTGGAACAAAGACCTGAAAATGCTGAGTCTTTTCAAAGCCCAGTGAGGTTGAAAACAACGATGTACAACAAAATTGAACAAGAGGTACGACACAACTCCCCAAAAGTGTTTTCTCCAAAACCAGTAAAAGAACTATTCAAAGAAACTAAACAGCAGGAACTATGGAATACTTACAATAACAAAGAAAATCAGGTAGACGCAGGAGCTAGAATAAAAGCTTACAACAATGATGCTCAATCTAGGAGAAAGCCTCTGGCACTGTTAAGTGATAACAACAACAACAATCATCAAAAACTGAAAACCCACCAATCAGCTCCTTCTAAAGCAACAGACGGTGAATATTATGAACGATACCATAAGGAGACTGAACCGTTGAAAGAGCCAGACTACCAGTCACTGAAACAACACACCAAGTTAATTATAGTCAATGACAAGCAATATGAAAAGTTAGAGTTACTTGGAAAAGGTGGTTCATCCAAAGTTTTTAAGGTTAAGTCTCTGAAAAGTAAAGTTTACGCTGTGAAGAAGATTGTGTTCGATGAATTTGATGATGCCAGTATCAAGGGATTCAAAGGAGAAATCGACTTGTTGATAAGATTAAGGAATCAAGAAAGAGTTGTTCGATTGATTGATTATTCGTTAGCACAAGGCTCTCTACTATTGGTGATGGAGTGCGGTGACATTGATCTTTCGCATGTTTTGCAGAAGAGATTAGATATGCCTATGGATGTCGAATTTGTCAGGTACCACTCTAATGAAATCTTGAAGTGCGTTAAAGCAGTCCATGATGCTGGTATCGTCCATTCCGATTTGAAGCCTGCGAATTTTCTCTTTGTGAAGGGAGTTTTAAAAATCATTGACTTCGGTATTGCAAATGCTGTTCCTGATCACACGGTTAACATTTATAGAGAGTCCCAGATTGGAACACCGAACTATATGGCTCCTGAAGCCTTAATTGACAACAATCAACAAGGCCCAGGATACTCTTCTGAAGTGAAGTCCACGTGGAGAGTAGGAAAGCCATCGGATATCTGGTCTTGTGGCTGCATAATCTATCAAATGATTTATGGGAGACCGCCTTATGGCGCTTATCAAGGTTCCCAAAGATTGTTGGCCATTATGAATCCAGATGTCAAGATTTCATATCCAGAAAAGGGTTTGGGAGGCTCCAAAGTTCCTGGTACGGCTCTGGAAACCATCAAGAACTGTCTTCATAGAGACCCTGGACTGAGATGGGACGTTGATCAAGTTTTAGGTGGCTCTTTCTTAAAACCGAGAATTGTTTCGGAGAGTTTTGTTAACGATTTGGTTAAGAATGCAATAACTTATGGAGCTAGCAGAAACAGCATTGATGATGATGAGTTGAAGAACTTGGCAGATGACGTGTGGAGAAGAGTATCAAGGTTGTCATTGTAGGTACAACGATAATTTGGTTATGAATTTAATGATTATAGATATATACTAATGTAGAATACCACAGACCATAGTTACCAATAGCTTAGAGAGTGACATAAAGCTGAAGTGAAATTCGTTTATTGAACATGTGTATAGAATAGGTTGATGTGTTGAAGATAATCTTGAAACTCATCTCTGACCCAGCTTGGACAGAATCTGAGGACCATATTCCTCCCATTCCTGTTTGCTAATCCACATATGGTCCTTGTCAGCCATGATGTTAGCCAACACAGCACCACCAATAAACACCATTTGTTTTCTTCTTGGAGGATCTTCAATTCTAACTTTGAATTTGTTCAATCTTGTAGCATCCCCATGTAAAACCCTGGTTAGCCACAATTGCTTCAACTCTTTCTCTAATCTCGATGGAAGACCTGGATACATAGAAGAACCACCAGATAGGACGATTGCTTTGTAAAGAGAAGATCTAATGTCGACATCAGCAGACTGTATGGTATTGAAAAGCAACTCACCCATACCGTCTTGTTCAACATCAACTAGCGAAGGTTGGAACAGGCATTCTGGTGCCAGATAACGTTCGGATCCAGCCTTAATTACTCTACCATCAGGTAGTTCATAAGATTCAACTAACGTGGTGGTTTCATTGGACAATCTAGAGTCCAATTCCAAATCGTAGGAAACATAACACAATTTCTCCTTGATCTGACGCACTGTCTCAAAGTCTGCACTTCTGTTAAACGCATATCCCCTTCTTGAAAGAAGATCAATCAAATGTCTAGTCACATCTCTACCTGCAACGTCCAATCTTCTGGTCAAGTGGTTCAATACAACAGATTCATAAACTGGAATGATGTGAGTGACACCATCACCGGAGTCAACAACCACACCAGAGGACAGACCTTGGGCGTAAAGCGCCAAAACAGCCTGAATAGCAACATACACACCACCAAATTGATATTTCTCAAACATAGTTTCCACCATCCTTTCTCTGTTCTTTAAAGGGTTCATAGGAGGCTCAGTCAAAAGAACCTTCTTTCCCGTTGTGTCCTCCTGAAGTTTGTCAAAGAACGCATAGTTCCATAGATGTTCCATGTCTTCCCAGTTCTTGATGATACCATTCTCCATAGGATAGCTTACCTGTAGGGATGAGCGTACTGCACTAGCCTCATCACCACACATTATGTCTTTGATTTCCACGTCGCCCGTACGCTCTTCAGCTCTCAGGATTGGCCGACCGACAATGGATGGAAACGTGTGATCTGGAAAGTTCGAGCCGGCATGGCCAATCTTGACAAATCCGGTACCTTGATCTAAAACGATTGGCTGTTCACTCATTCTCAATAACTGTTGTTTTAGTGTTTTAGCGTTTAATGGCTGGGAATCTCTCATTTCCCAGGTACTTTTCGGAAATAGATTATGATGATTATATCATTTATTATGTAATCAAAGGGGGTGGGGGGAGAGAATATGGAGTATCAAAGTTGGTGAGAATGTATAATCGTTGGTTCTAAACTGTGTTGTTTATATTATTCCAGTACCCAGTAACTATTTATTAGGTCTGATATTGATTGTCGGTGGTTCCTTGAAGTTATTGGAGTCTTTTAAGACCACGGAAGAATGTCTCAAGGAAACAGGCAACACTTCTATCACCGCATCATGAGCTAAACCAGAATGAACATCAAGCAATGATTGGACCTTAGGTCTCAAAGTCAATATAAGAGTGGCTAATCTTGCAAAATCTCTATCTGCATCATATAATCCGAATGACATGACAGTAATATGTTCACTGATTCCTCTGTTGGCAATCACCTTGAAATCCTGGTCAATGGATTCAATCTCACCTAACTCAAGCCTAGACTCCAAGTCATGCTGTGATCTCAATTGACCGTTACGAACACCAAACAACTTCTCTCTTAGTCCATTCTCATTTGTTTTAATACCTTGAATGACTCTGCCAATGACAAAGTTTCCGATTTCGATCTCATCTTGTTCAGATCCCTTGTAAGTCAAGTGTGTCTCCATCAAGTTTTGATAACGTTTCTTCAAATCCCTCTCTCTCTTTATACCTGTCCACTTGCGGAGAAACAAACCTCCAATAAACAGTGGCGGCAGGGTGATAATCAATATAGGACCCATGAAGAACAGAACGAAAGCCGAGGCACCTAATAGTACGAATACCGCCTTCAATCCATCAGGAACCAAATGAAAAAGGAAACCGAAGGTGGAAGGGGGTCCACGATTGAATCTTGGTGCATTTTTGAATCTGAATTTTGACAGTGGTGATTGGGTTGTATGAATGCCTCTAGCAGATACTTTTTGGGTCATTTGGTGATAGCATACCTGCACCCTGGTTTCGGTCTTTTGAGGTACACTTTGCATTGCTGGAAACCTACCTTGAAGAGAATGTTGTAATGTGAATATGGATAATGCATGGGGTCTAACAGCGGGTATTACCCTTATTGGAGCCCTCAGAAAAGCTAAGTATCTCATGTTTTAGGACTGGTGTGTGTACTTGTTAACGAGATGAATGAGCAAAATTCACTATGATCGCGAATTTTCTCTACTTCAACATTTAATACGCTTCTAAATAGAGATCTTTTCGGCAGGGGCCTTTTTGAATGCAAAAGTCAGATATGAGGTATGCGATTTCACCTCAGCTTCATTTTTACTGACTTTAATCCAGTCCCATCTGGCATCACCTTCCCTGATTCTCAATCCTTTACCGAATGGGTTGAATTCTGTTTTATCCACTTTCGTCTGTTCTTCTTCTTCAAGCTTTCTCTTTTCCCTGATCTCCTTAGGTACGCTTTTATCGTTGGATTCAATTTTCCCATTCTTAGCGTAGTACTCTCTCTTCTTCTCGATTCCTGCGAGCTTTCTTCTCTTCACATCTCTCAATCTTTCCACCGCATCATCCACCTGCCTGATCATCATTCTTCTGGCCTCCCATTTTCTGCCCTGAATTTCAACCATCTCAATCTCAGTCCAACCCTCTTCTTGTAACTTTTTAATTGTCAAGTCTACCTGTTCGATACATGGTGAGAAACAACAAATTCCCACTCTTTCATCAGTTGCAATTACTCTATTCAGATGAGGAATAGCCTCCCATGGGGCAGGAAGATCTAAAAAGATGGATGTTGCATTCAAAGTCTCGTATCCTTCTAAGTCAAAACCATCCTTGCAGACATCACGGTGGTTTGAAATAACTGGTTCGCTCAAGATGCCATGCTCTTCAAATTCCTTCTTTGCCTCTATAAATCTAGCCTCGTGAAACTCAAAGGTGAATAAAGTACCTTCGTTTCCCACAGTTCTTGCAAGCGAGTGAGAAAACGATCCGGAACCAGTACCAGCCTCAATAACTTTAGATCCTGATGTTATTCCAAGTCTTTGGGTGATGTAAGATGAGTCCGGCGTGTAGACAATCTGCGTTCTATGCGGCAGTGAAAGGGACCATAACTCTGGTGTTGGTTGTAGTAAATGGATAAATCCATGGCCTTTGGCGCTGGTAATCTGAGATCCATATGGGAGACCAATCATGGTAGAATGATGAAATTCCCCATATCTCGTTGAAAGAATCTCGCCAGATGTCACAGTGATTGCCTTCATCGAATCTCTGGAGATATGTGCAAGAAGAATATCACCTTCTTCAATAGTGGATTTGTAACCAATGAACGGCATTATATGTGCCTGTGTTTGTGTTTTTATTACATCGAAAAGGTTGTTCACCTCATCCCAAAAATTTTCTGAATTAAATAGTGTGGCCTAACCACAAACACTTCAGCTATCGCATAAAATCGAGCTAATAAAATGACATCTAGTCTACCAAAATCAACAATACTAACATTAAGATTAAAACGAAGCAAAAGGTACAATACTAAAACTAAATCTGAAAGGGTTCATATAGGATCTAAGCACAATGCTCATAACTTCAACAGTCTCTTTGTGTTGTTATCAATATCAGAGTACAATTGATTGATTACAGTGGCCTTCTTGGCTTCAGCCTTTCCGAGCTGATCCAAGTGAGCTTCATCTGGACCATCAGCAATTCTGCACATTCTCGCATAGGCCCATAATCTTGTCAGTGGGGTGTCCTGTGAAACACCTTCTCCGCCATACACCTGAATTGCCCAATCAGTAATCTCTAATACAGTTCTAGGCGTATCGATCTTTGCAATGGCAATCGCACGCTTCGCGCCCTTAGCACCGACCTGGTCAATCTTCAAGGCAGCCTCTAGAACAAGAAGTTTGACCCTCTCCAAAGCGATTCTTCTTTCCGCAACAGCAGAAATAAAGGCCTCCTTTTCAATGAACAACTTACCAAAGATCTTACGGTAAGACGCACGCTTGATTGCCTGATAGATAGCCTCGTCACCCATACCAATCATTCTCATACAGTGATGGATACGACCAGGGCCTAGACGACTCTGGATTAGCTTAAAACCTTCACCTTCTGCGTCCAAGACGTCATAAGGAACGACAACATCTTTAAAATCGATTTCGTAGTGCCCATGCGGAGCATCGTCAAACCCCATCACCATAATTGGACGAACTAGTCTAGCACCCGCAGCCTGAGCCTTCTTTGCATCAATCACAAGTACGGAGTGACGCTTGTAAGGATCAGGGTGGGTTGGACTTGTTAGTGCCATCAACAGCCAGACGGAGCAACGAGGGTCACCCGCGCCCGAGGCAAACCACTTGGTACCATTCAAAACAACATTTCTATCACCATTAATAAGCTTAGCACTCAAGGAGATATTTAAGGCGTTCGAAGAGGATATGCCTTTCTCGGTCATCAAGAACGCAGAGCGGATGTCCCCATTTAGCAAAGGCTTCAGCCACTTCTCACGTTGTTGAGGGTTAGCATACTTGGCAAATAGCTCCATATTTCCTGTGTCTGGCGCAGCGGTATTTGTAGCTTCTGGTGCCACATGTGAGCGGCCTAGAAATTGACACATCAAACCATACTCCAAATTAGTGTAACCTGGACCATCGGCATACTCAGCATGTAAGAACAAGTTCCATAGACCCAGTGACTTTGCTTTGGCCTTCAATGTTTCAGTGATTGGGGGAGTGGATGTCCAGCGTTCAGCAGGGTCCTTGGAGATTTGTTCAAAGTATATTTCATCTGCTGGCATACAGTCTTCTTCAACAAACTTCTTGACTTTGGCAAGCGTTTCATAGCCACGAGGAGAAATGTGGTCTCTAACAAGTGCTGGGATGTATGATTCGAGTGGGAGAGACATTACTGTAGAGGGTTATTCTAGTTGAGATTGGCCTTTGCTGTTGATGGTTTGTAGATGATTTACTGTGAGTTATATGCAATTGGAAGCATGGCGGAGAGACATGGAAAAAAACCTGGGGTTGTGGGGTCTGCCAAATCCAAACTTACCGAGGACCAGAGCATTGAGATTATGCACCTCTTTTACTCCGGCATCTCGGGAGCCGGTATTCAACTGAGCTGAGAAGGACAGGCCATATTCTTGAGTGTGTGACTGATCAATCAGAATCGTGTAGTACCTACCTTTCATGGTGGTTTTTATATTGGGGTTGTGAAAAAGATTTTTACCGAGAGACAAGAAGGAACCATAATGGATAACCCAGATATCAAATACCCAAACTAAATGACACATTCTACTGGTAACCCCGGTTCTCTGCTCTCACCATAGTTCAATATAGATATATGATTACCAAATGCTCTCGACCCACATTTTTATCCACTAGGCAATTTGTCTTTCTCCGGTTTATTTTTGTTTTACCCAACCGCAAGCAAAATCTGGTAACAGTAAAGGTGAATTTAGCTCAACCATCACCTGTCTTCGTGATCGTAACCCAGACTTCTCAAATTCCAATCTCTTTTATGTATAGGTCTGAGCACAGTTAGAGCTTAGAATCTTCACTAATTATACATCAATCAACTCTCAAGGTGTACCATTTCACGATGGAATGGATAATCCCAAATTTCTGCCTGGCTTGTGAGAATTTTAAAATTAAGACCAAGAAAATCGAACTGTTGGTGGAGCTGTGCAAAATGAAGAATAAACTCACCATTGCTTAAGTTTTGGGGCTCATTTTGTCTTATTTCACATCGCTCAGTAAACTTATTGATTACAGGGAAAAATCCATTGTTCTTCTATAATAGGAAATCTCAGACTTGTGGATCCCACTTTCCCCAAGAGAACACACCCCAGTTAGGATAGAACAATGGAAACTCCATTCTGCAGGTGTGGATTCAGCTGTCTGGCGTCAGTTTCACGTATAAATAAGTATACAACTCTTGCTTTCGTCACAGTAGTTTTCTCTCCTTTCTATGAATATCAATCACTCACACTTACTTATTTATAAAATGCAACCAACCACCGTTACTGCTGCCCCAAAAGATAATTCTGAAAGTTATGACAATATGATGGTATGGGGCGGTTGGGCGTGGTGTACAATTGCCTGAGTGTTTTGTGACTTTAAATACTTTTTGGTATCATCGCAACCACGTCATAACCTATTCTTAGTATGGATATATCTAGTAATTACAAAACTATTTCTTTGGTTTTGTATCAGCTTCTTGAGAGAGGTTGTAACAATTGAAGTATCTTTGACTGCGTATTGAGAAACTCGCATTACAACTAATTTTTATACTGCTACCAAACTGTAATCCAGACTCAATCTGTCCAAGAATACACACTATCACTTTGGACTAATTATCTCTTACTTCAGGATACGCTGTTGAAGGCCTACTACAAGATAGACTTTATGTACACTCTAGCTGGTTGACCAACATCATGAATTTGATTAGATGAAGTGCTCACTAACTAACCCTAGCTTATGCAACTTCTTACTTTTCTCCTTGTTTTCCTTCATCAGAGCCTGTTTCTCCTTCTGTTCTTCGAGCTTGGCTTCCCTGAATGGTATATGCTGTAGTTTAGCCAATGGTTGGTCTTCTCTGTCAATATCAATGTCCCCCAAAAGCAGAATATTCTCACCTCTAATCAACAACACACCAAGGTAATTCTCCGCAAATCTTCCTCCTGAAAGATATACTCTCTCAAGTGTATCCTGTAGCACAATACTTCCATACTGGTCAAATGATCTCAATACGCCAAACAATTGACGACCATCAGTCAAAGTAGCGCATATTTTTCCTATCAAGGGTTAGTTAAAACTTTCATTCAAAATCAGTGACGACCAAAATCTAGTTATCTATTAGACACTTACTGTCAACGTAGCCAATCACAGCCGCTGTTGTGGTGAAGGAGAAAGACTCTAGGTACAAATCTGCAACATTCTCAGATAAGGTCTCCACCTCGCCCTTCTTCTCTGTGGAGGCGGCGATGTCTGGAAGTGACGTAATAGTTGACTCAGGGCTTGCACTCATAATTAAATAATATATGTGATGTAGTGCACTATTGTAAGACGAAGCTTCTTCTGACCAATTGTTGTTCCTATGTTAGGCGCTGAGACACCTATTTGCGTTGGTCAAAACAGTCTTTTTGGAAAATCTCGAACATTGGTTACCCGGTCTTCAAGCAGGACTATTTTGATATTGTACCTACATAAAAGAAACCAAGCATCCCCAATATGAAATCTATTCAACTGGCGTGTTCATTTAGTTTACATATATTGAACATTGAGTATAAAAAAATTAATAGCTTTCAGTTGATATGATATTTTTTTAAGAAAGAAAAAAAAAGTATAAGAATGACACGGACAGGAATTGAACCTGCAACCCTTCGATTGCACTGAAATTCCAACTGGAGTCGAAAGCTCTACCATTGAGCCACCGCATCATCTTGTAAGCTTCTTTGAAGTCTCTTTAATATCAGCTCTTTGAATGCAATTTAATCAATGACTTTTTCCTTTTTACTATAATCTTATTAGCTTTCAGTTGTTAATTGTAACATGACTATATTGTTCGAATCAATTTGGAAAACAACTGCATTTTTTATATTAGAATAATATATTGTTCCAATAGCTTTAAACTCATTTTAGCTTTATTTCACACGTTCTCAATTTTTATAATTATAAACAGATGTACTTATGTATTCAATAGGAGTCCGACGGATACCAAACCAGGCCCGTACACCTGTCAGAATAATTCCAATTTCACGTTGTTATCTTCCAAAGAAGATAATTAATTTAGGACATTCAGGGATTATTAGAAGAGTATATGATTTGGTGCGGAGGATCTTTGATGACGAAGGCAGTGTTGGACTACGGAAAATGAACCAGGAAATCAAACGAGATCCTCTCTGGACGTTCTCAAAATTTTCACGTTTTAACTACTGTCCAATCACATTAAATATTACACTCGGGATATGAGTGAGCCTTTAATTTCAAGACCACTACAAAATAAGGTTATCAAAGAACTGCATACATAATAATTTGTGCAAGTAGAAGAAGCCCTAATCCCAATAAAAATCGCCCAAAAATAAAACAAGAGAAAACAAAGACAATGAAGGGTCCAAAGCAAATTTGGGTATCAATGACGCTTCAAAATCAAAAAAAAATATGAAGAGAAAAAGCCATAATAAATGTTCACAGCAACGTAACAGAAGATTCAAAGAGTATTTTTTCTGCAGTAGAAAAAAAAGAAAACATAATTCCAGCAGATCAATCTGTCTACTAGCACCATCTCCTAATAGAAGACGAAGTTAGCAGAACCAGAGGTTACAGAAACAGTACAACCATCTGAGCCAGAACCAGTGTAGGCACCGTTCTCATACTTACATTCACCATTCACAGAGGAACCGTCAGTAGCCTCGATCTTGACGCTGTAAGATGGAGGTGTATTGTTGTTTGGGTTTGGAATAATGGACAGGTAGGTAATACCGTTAGTGTAACCGGCACCAAGAACAACTGGAGCCCAGTTACCGACTCCGGAACCATCGGTACCCCAGATACAACCATCCTCAACAGAAACACCCTGATCATTGACGTAGTATTGAGAGGAAGTCTTACCGCCTCTCCAAGTGAAGTATGAGTCCTCAAAAACAACGGAGATTGGCTTGGAATCACCTGCGCCAACGACAGTTGGGACGACCATATTTTCAGAGCCTGGGTAGTCAGTACGACACAAGGCAATCTCGGACTTGGCATTGTTTACAGCACTAGAGGATTGTTGACCCCATTCACACAAGTGCTCAGTGTCAGTGTTGGATCTGTACAAGTAACCGTCCTTACACAGCAAACCACCAACAGAAACACCGCTAGCTGGTTGCTCGGATGGCCACTGGGTTTTGGACATACCTGGTTGGCAGGCGTAAGAACAATAGTAACCGTCTTCACAAGATGAGGAAGTCTCACCATTTTGGTTCATAACAGAGGCCCAACCACCAAACTCCAACCAATCTAGCGAAATGACACCGTTACCGGATGGGAAGTCAGAACACTTGATGGTACCGTCTTCAAAGTCGTCAGATGGAGCGGAAAAGTCAGCCAAGTCACCGCTGATACCAGAAGAGGTTTTCTTTGAAGAGGAGGCTTGGGTAGTGGCGACGGCAGAAGTGGCGGCGGCAGAAGTGGTCCCCGCAGCAGATGATGAGGTAGCAGATGCAGTTTGAGTGCTTGCTAGAGTAGTGGTATCATCCTTCTTCTGAGTACTTTGGGCACTCTGTTGTGTCTCACTGCTCACAGCTTGTGATGTAGCTTGCGTGGTGGCATCAGTAGTTTGATCAGCAGTGGATGTACCAACAGTGGATGTACCAACAACGTTACCTTGACCGTCAACATACTGAATTCTGGTTTCAGTAATGTAGGCAACAGCAGGCTCAGCTTCACGCTTATGCTGATGGTGATTGTGACGAGCTGGAGCAGCTAGTGTAGTGACGGCAAAGGCCAAAAGAGAAACAGTGGAGTATTTCATAGAAATCGATGGAATTGAAAGAACGTAAACAAAAGGAAAGTGGCCGTAATAATCGTCAGTTCGCAGCGAGCCTGTTTGAATGGAAAGGAAAGACAAGTAGTTGGATCTCGCGCTAAAGAAAGGAGTGTGAGTGTGAGTTTGAGGCTTTGTTTTGCTTGATCAGTTTTGCCTTTGAATCGAAAGGAGGCGATCCCGTTTTGCTTTATAGGTTCTGGATGAGGTAAAAAAAAAAAAGTGTGTGTGTACCAGTAAATAACCAGATCGGGTAATTTCCATTGGTGAAAAGCAGATGAAACCGCAGAAACACACATGAGCTACCCGAGTCTAGAATCAAGATCCCATATTCGAGAAGTACTTTCCCGAGGATAGCGGATCTTTTCTATTCAGCGACTAAGGAAATCGAGAGTCAGAAGACATTAGTGATGTCTGAGTGTGGTCCTAGTAGTGCTGCGGTAAATTTGGGACCTTCACTCGCTCGGACATGGCAGCCTTGTTCAACGTTTACATCTAGGTCTTATTTGTAGATTCAATTTTCGCTTACCATTCCTCATGTATTAAAACTTTCCTTTCTTTGCCCGGTATTTCCAGTCTGCAGACCAGTGATCGATGTGTTATGAAACGCTCCGGTCAAATACGTTTGATGAAACCGTTTTTGAAACAGTTCTCCTACAGTAACGAGAAAAATCAGTCAAAGCAGTTGGTTGCGGTCTTCACCAGATCCCATGAGATCTCCATAACTAATCTGATCTGACGTTACTCTAAGTAACGGTATATCTGTATGATTAGTTTCATTCTTGATCTTCCTCCCCGTTTTCTTGCACTGTTTGAAGTCAGTACCAAGACTTCCTCTATCCTCTCAATAATGCAAATAATATCTGCCTAATTTGGCAAATTGGTTGCATTTCTTTTTTTTTTCTTTCTTTTGAATAGCCGCGCATTTTCTTTATTCTATATTAGTGGTTCGCGACGCGGTGAACAGAGATCATGGCTCAGGTACAGCTGTCAGCAGGAGCCTAAGAGGTGTGTTTTTGAACTTGTGCTTTTCGGCTCTAAAAGTTCAGGTGCTGATGATTGGCCTTGACTCTCTGCTCCTTAATGTAGGGGCCTCATAACTTCATAAACGGGATTTAAGGAGCTCATTAAACTAGAACAAAAAATTCTGGGAGCTAGGCCTGGTTCTGCGTTTAAGGAACCCCTATTGAAAGCACGAAGTTATTAATATAAATCCTTATAAAAAGACATGCAGCATTGGCTGAAGAAAGAGATGAAACTACATTTTTGAATAGTACTCGGATAGTTCCTCTGCAACTTTCAAGGGTTTTACATCACAAACGTAAGAAAGTCATAGAGGACGCGGGGTTTCCAGCTGAGATTGTCTTGAGTTTCGAGTCGTCTTTTAGCCGATTGCAGGATGGTAGAAGTGTGTAATGAGCTCAGAACTTGAGGAAGATCTTAGCACTTGCGGTTTCGCGGCACCATGTAAATTAGCATTTCAACCTATAGCCATGAGCCTCAGCGTAATGAGTTTCTCACCGCACACCGTAGAGCCCTGGCATGTGTTTTTTTTTTTTTTTTTTTTTTTTTTTCAGTGAGAGCCTTGCGCGAATGAATCACCTAATCCATTACACGTGGGATCTGGACACTAAAACGGCAACATGCCAAACGACACCAAGAAACAAAACAAAATTGACATATTACCTTCATACTTTACCTTCCAATTTCAATCTCAACAGCAAGCTACTTATACCATGTCAGACAAGAAAGCTAAGCAGGTCTCACAGAAGGCAATCCGTCTGGATCAACCAATCGATTACAATGCCCCTCCAACAATTCTCTCCACCTCACTCACGCCGGAACTCGCTGATGCTGCGCTCAACCTCACCATTGATTTCCAACGCCAGAAGCAGAGCAGTGCCAATAGTCACATAATCTTACACCCTTACACTTTTTTGATTCTAGGTGTGTTTGTTGGTGGGTTTGGCTTTTGGAAAGTGGGGTGGATAGTTCGTAAAGGTGGATGGAGCCTCTTGTTGGCTAATAAGGAAGAGTTGTTCCCTGTTTTGATCTTTGCAGCTATGTTTGCATCCACGTTCTTCACTATGGCAACAAGACCAACCGATATCATCAAGACTAGGGCTGATTCGCTCGTTGAGTCCAATGCCAGTGTCTTTGGATTTGAGTTGGAAGATTTGACGCACATTCAAATAGATAGCAAAGAGGCTGGTAAGAAGGCAGAAAACGATCTCTTGAAGCAAGGTGAGAATACTAAAATTGTTATCTACAGAGACACACCAATTGCTATGGTATCTCTTGTTCCTATTCCTGAGTTGTTTAAAGGTGAGACGTACGTCGTGAAGATTACTAGTGTTGGCATTAGAAAAGTGTACTTGAAGAGTGGAATCATCGATGACCTCTTTGACTGGGTACAGCACCGTGCCGTGCAGTTAAATGGGGGTAAATTCAAGAAGTTGCTTGTGCTGATTGAGATTGTCAGCACGGATGATGTCCTCAAACCACTGTTGAAACAGAAGGACTTCAAGTTTGTGGAGCCTATGCCATTGGGCGATTCTAAGGTTCTAAAGTTTTATGGGATTCAGAATGAGATTTGGGGATTGCCGTTGAACTTGAGTAAGGTGGATAGGATTGAAGAAAAGGAGGGAGCCACTGGTTCGAATGCCTAGACGTCCTTGTTTTGTACATATTTCTACCTTGTTTTTTAATAACAATCTACACCGACATTTGTTTGGGTATCTAATTGCTAATGTACACTCACTATTTAAAGTATATTTTCTGTTGCCATCTGCTAGTCCAGAAGACCAGTTGACCTTCTTTTGTTGCGTCTGCTCTTCACTCGGTAGACGGTGAAGGCCACATACAACACTACCAACAGCAGTAATGCCCAGAAGCCAATCTTGATGAGGCTCCAAATTGCCCTCAGCCATCCTGGACTTTGGTCGGCTTCTTTCTTCTTCGCATTGAAAGCTTCATTCCTCAGATTTCTGTTTCTCAGTTTGGCTCTGAGTTTAGCACGCTGCTTCGCATTACGATTTTTGTATCCTTTTCTTGGAACAGCATCTTTCTCTTCGTTTAAATCTTCATCAATGTGTTCAGTGAAGTCAGCCCATGAGACAACAACATCGCCTTCTCTTTGCAGCTCATTAATCTCAATAGACAT
Organism: Barnettozyma californica; assembly: GCA_023627795.1. Lineage (NCBI taxonomy): Eukaryota > Fungi > Ascomycota > Saccharomycetes > Phaffomycetales > Phaffomycetaceae > Barnettozyma > Barnettozyma californica. The sequence continues at coordinate 26,086 of JAMAIE010000014.1, read as the reverse complement.
CAGATCAACTGTCTCGACAAGCTGACCGGTAGCAGCAGACATGGAGACGTAGCGTTTCTTGGGCAGGTGGACACCAGCCACAGAGAAGCAATTCACCCATTCACCATTAACATTGTAATCCAGTGACAAATAACCATCCTCCGCGGTGTGCAACAGTCTGACGAGACTGTATCCTTGTTTTGGATTATACAAGTTTCTAGCCGAGCAACCAGCGAGCTCATGAGCCTTGCCATCATGATCCTTATCGTAACTGATCTGACCATCACCAATCATGGCGTTGATGTATGGGAATACAGGTCCACGGACGTCGTTTCTGTAAGTATCGAAGAAAACACCCAGTCCTTCAAATTGGTCTTGTGCGCCAAACACAGGGCCTAGCTCGTTCTGCGGGGTTGAGGTGAGGAAAAGAGCTGCTCCATCGCCCTTGAGTTGGTGGTTCGAGGCCTCGCCATGAATGTGGAACTTAACCTCCATTTCAAAACCAGATGAGTCAAACGGTTCAGTGTTGGAGATCAACCCATGTTGGTCAGGGTTCTCTGTCGTCAGACGGATAAAGTCCTGGTTTTTAATCAGTGTGTCGCCATGAAGATCCCAGTTGAGTTCCAGATGTAGGAGAAAAGGCACGCGGATGTATTGGTACTTGAGCGGGATACGGTCGATGTCGGACGCTGCGGAGATACCAGATAGAAGCTCATTCACCTCCTCGTTTGTAAATGCTGGGGCCGAGTCAGAGCTGCAATGGTACAGATAGAAGGCGAATAGCCCCAAGAGAAGAAGGGTAAGTTGCACACGCTGCTGCCTGAAGCTGAGCTGGAAGCTGGCCATGTGTTTTTTGCAAAATTGTATTGTTGTGCTGGTATTTTCTCCACGTCAGAGATTTTTCTTGTTTTTTGTTTTTGTTTTGTTTTGAGAGACGGGGAAACATGGTTGGGTGGTTGGATTCATTTGGTGGTTAACATCTTTCATTTCTACATACTCACTCTGCAGAAACTACTTTATGCTTTCAAAGCCGAGAATACCGATTAATTCCGATTATTTTTATACGACTTGTTTAAAGGCATTAGAAAGCCTCCTTGATCCTAAACTGGATTAGTGCTGACGGCGGCCCTCATCCGCCCACTATATCGCGAATATTGATATAAAGTCAAGGTGGAATCTCCCAATTATTGGATTAAACTACAGATCTATCGATAATGCCAACCGCTAGAACAATTTTCATCCGCCATGGCCAAACTGAGTGGTCTAAATCTGGTCAGTTTACCTCTGTTACTGACCTGGATTTGACGCCACTCGGTGTTACCCAAATGCGCCAGACTGGGCTCGCCTTATTTCAAGAAAGTAAGTTCCTCGACCCAGACGCTGTCAAGTATATCTTCACTTCTCCAAGAAAGCGCGCTCTTGAAACTATTGAATTGATTCTTGAAAGCTTGACTGAGGATCAAAGAGCTAAGATCCAGATCATTGTCGACGAGGATCTTAGAGAGTGGGAGTATGGTGATTACGAAGGGCTACTGAACTCAGAAATCATTAAGTTGAGAGCGAGTAGAGGGTTGGATAAAGAGAGACCTTGGATGATCTGGAGAGATGGTTGTGACACTGGTGAGTCTTCCAAGGAAGTTGGAACACGTCTGTCTCGTGTCATCGCTCGTATACAAAACTTGCAAAAGCCAGCGTTGGACGCTAAACACCCTCAAGACATCCTAGTCTTTGCTCATGGACACACTTTGAGATATTTCGCTGCGTTGTGGTTTAAACAAGGAGTTGTGTTGCCTAAAGACCAGGTCCCTCCATATGTCAAGAGTTTTACTAATGATTGTGTCGAAATTGTCGAACCAAAGGAGATCAGACACCTGGTTGAGAATCCGAACTTTATTTTGGAAGCTGGTGGTGTCGGTGTCTTGAGTTACTCTCACGGAAACATCGATGAACCAGCCATGTGTTTGAGTGGTGGATTCAGATGCCCACCAGCAGACGAGATTTAGATATACACTTCAATTAATGACATTGTCTGTCTCGACTTTTCTGTTTTATTGAAATTTGAAAATAGATCTAGAATAGAGTACGGAATTACCACATTAATCCATACACTTCGCCCGCTATGCCTGCGACGATAGCCCTTGGAGTAGCTACCGCTGTGATATCTTCACTGACTCAGTCTGTGGGACTCACGCTCCAGCGTAAATCACACCTTGACGCCCATCACAGTGGCGCAGTTTCAGCCACGATTTCGGCTTCACCACAGCAACATCATCAACAACAACCTATCTATAAGCGACCACTCTGGCGCCTCGGGTTTGCGCTATTCCTGGCAGCCAACTTATTGGGATCCTCAGTTCAGATTACAACCCTGCCCTTAATTGTACTGAGTCCGCTACAGGCCATTGGCCTCGTTTTTAATTCTCTGTGTGCTTGCTTCATACTGGGCGAGGAGTTTAGCCAATGGACAGGACTTAGCATGGGTGCGATTGGCTTAGGTGCACTTCTGATTGCTTACTTTGGGAGTAGTGGTGAGGAGGAGAACCGTGAACTAAATGAGCTCTTGTCCTTGTTACGAAGAGCCCATTTTGTTGCCTGGATGGTGGTCAGTTTCTTTGCAGTTGTCGCACTCTTTACTTACTTGTCCATTTTGAAACTGGTACGACATAGAAGGAATTTAGACTGGTGCCTATCAATGGAGTGTAATGATAAGTTTCGGTTAATGAAGGGATGTATCTATGGTGTTATTTCTGGCACACTGTCGGCACATTCGCTCTTGTTTGCAAAGATATCAGTGGAAATTGTGTTGAATGCAATCTATAAGCATGATAAATCCCTGCGAAACATGAGGTCTTGGGCTATGATTTTTGCATTTTTGTCTTTGGCTCTTATTCAGCTCTGGTTCTTAAACAAGGGGTTGAAGAACATATCAACGTCTATACTGTACCCACTAGTATTTTGCACTTACAACATCGTCAACATCACGAATGGACTTATATTTTACAACAAGTTGAGCGCTCTTACATTTACACAGACGTCGATGATCATTTTTGGTACAGCCTTAGTTTTAGCTGGTGTTTTTGCACTGAGCGTGAGATTGAATGATGACCCAAACGACTTGTCATTCCGCCGTCATCACCGTCATAATATTAGAGACGCTGAGTTCAAAATTGTTACACCAGAGACACGCAGCTTGCTTGGCGATGATGATGAGGAACTCGGTTACGTTTCTTTTGCGTCACCTTCCAAGGTGGGAGACCCTGCTACTTCTCCAGTATCCCCGTTTCAGAACGCATCTTTCTCAGAACGGCAACCTCAAACAGAAAGTGGGGGAATTGTCGGTAGCAGAAGAAGAAGCGCAAGTTTCGGAAGCCACTCTAACCATTTCACTCCTTTCAAGTATGGAAGTATCATTGACAATGGGAGACAAAATACCAAGATTGGGAGGGGCAGGAGAGTGCTGTCATTTGAACAGAACGAGCTGCTCTCGCAAATGAAACAACTAGAGGAGGATTCACAATTGAACTGAGAGGCATACTGATTCGAGGACTTTGAGAGAAAGATCAATGTTTTTGATTTTAATGAATATTACGAATTGAGGGAACATCAAGTAGATGCAGTATACCTGCTCCAATAATCCGGCACTTTTCTATCACTCAGCATCTCATCTCATAACTTCCTGCTCTGCAAATGTATCTTACCCATTTGATAACCTTCCCTGAATCACCATTTCTAACCCTCAAATGCTCAACGACAACCCCAGAGCTACTAAACATCAGCACTTCAAATGCTAATCTGACCGCAGGATGCTGCCATTTTTTTAAATCTAGTGGATCCACCATCGAGTTCGCACACTTCACTGAGGCTGTAAGGGAATGCTCGGTGAGTCCTGAAAACTTCTTGAAGCTCCATGTGATGGCTGTCTCAGATGGTAAAAATTTGGCTTTCCCCCCACTTGAAGCAAATTCTGCATCTATTGAACTTGAATGCACGGGTATCGTCACAAGAACGTCAGTGGCATTCAGCTTAGAAGGGAATAGTGACTTTAAGGACACTTTTATTTCATAGGAACTTCCACCACTGAGAACACGGATTGAAGGCGTGAGCTTGAAGGGAAAATTGATATTTTTTGTCGTACGGTACGTCATGAGTTCAAACTCACCATCTGGAGGAATAAACTGGATGACTCTGTCATTGTCAAACTTGTCCAACTGGACACATGGATGGAAGTGCGGATCCTCAAGCACAATACCTTGAACACTCGCAGCTGACGGGATCGCGTGAGGGTTCTTAACATCATAACCAGAAAGCATATCACCATGGGTCTGATGTGATGCTGATAGAGTGTCGTTGAGCCCAAAATCACACACCGGCATCCCGGAGAGCTGTGTCTTCATCAGAATGCGACCGTCAATATACGACTTGAGTATTTTTCCGTCGGATGATATGAGGACATTCACAGCCTCGTGCACATCCAGAAAGATTTCATTGCGGCGATATTTGAGTCCTTGTGGCCGCCATGGAGTATTCGCGTCATACTTAGTATTTTTGTTATATTTGATGTCTTTTGCACTGTTGTTACTTTTGTGGTTGGATTCTGTCTTCTTCAGAAGCTCAAGCAGTTGAGGAGGTTGTTTCACAAGAGACTTTAGATGAGATAGTTCAAGTGATTGTGGCATTCCATTTTCCAAGGTCTCGTCCAATAAGGCGTAAATGATCTCAGGATAGCATTTGACCACGTCCTCATCGAATTGAGAGCCGAAGTAACTCTTCAGAACATCGAGGAACGCGTATAGCCATTCAAAAACAACACCTGCATCTGCATTGGATCTGGTAACAGCTACTAGCCATATATCGTTATGCTTAACATGGAGGAATGTAGTTGAGCCGAGTGTGAGGATGGGTGACCGCAGACTTGGATTCGACAAAACCTGGATGCGAAAGATGTCTGCGACAGAAGGTTTGATATTGGAGCGACAGACGTGAGCGGTCAAAGTCTCTCCACGTGCTGAGAACAGAAAGAATCCTGAAAGTGCCATTCTTCGGACTTCCTGATAATCGGGGTAGGCGGATGGTGGCAGAGTGGAGTGTTTTTTTTTGATCTGTGAGGACAACCCAAAAAGAGAAAAAAACAATAAAACCAAAAGTGTCTGCTCGAGGATGAACCGTATATAGTTACATCTGGTGCTCCTAGTCCAGTTGGTACGTCTAGAACAAAGCTCTATAGCTTCTGTTCTCTTTGGACTTGCTCAAGGCTATATCGGTAATGCAAAAATTTCTATCATATATATTATATTACAAATGAATTTAGTAAAAACCGTGGTCAAATAGCATCGAAACAGATTCACCATTGTGGATTCTTCTAATCGCCTCACCAAAGATCCTACTCACATCAAGAACCACGAGCTTGTCACCAAGTAAATCCTTGTGCTTGTCTTGGGGAACCGAATTGGTAACAATAACTTTGTCAATAACGCTAGCCTTAATTCTTTCAATTGCATCACCAGAGAAGACGCCATGAGTAATAATAGCAGTGACTGTCTTGGCACCTTGAGTCTTCAACAACTTCGCAGCACGCGTAATTGTGTAGGAAGTGTCAACAAGGTCATCAATCAAGATACAGTCCTTGTCCTTGACATCTCCAACCAGCATTGTGGTAGCGTACTTCAACTTCTTGTCAAAGCCTTCATTGCTGGAACCAAGAGACAAACTTTGCACCATAGCTTCAGCACTCTGAGCTTGTGAAAAGGAATTTCCAACAGTAATTTGTGCGGCACCTTCACCTGTAGTTTCAATGTCACCTCCTAGGTTTCTTCTCTCCTTGTGGATCAGGGCAAAGCTCATCTCGAGAACATCAGCAACAGCAATAGCTCGCTTGGCACCACCAGCATCTGGTGACACAATCACAGCATCTCTGTATCCCTTGATCTGGGTTTGGATGTAGTGCTGGATAATTGGTTTGGAGTACAGGTTATCGACTGGGATGTCAAAGAAACCCTGGAACTGTGGATCGTGCAGGTCCATCGTGATGATGTGCTCTGCACCAGCTGCTGTCAACAAGTTGGCTATCAGGGTACCACTTTGAGCAACCCATTTCTTGTAACCTTTGCTGCCAGTGCTACCTGGAGTCGGAGTTTCTTCAAGAACTGGGTTCTCCGAATTGAGCTTTGGGAAATAGGATGATCTGGAGTCAGATCTCGCATCCAAATTAGGGGTACCTGGTACAGAATCAAACAGATAATTGTTTTTACCTACAGAAGAGGTGTGAGCAGTCGAGTTTGCAGCGTCATCCTTGGTGATCAGCGGTGCACCCTTCTTTGTGTATGGTAAATCTGGCTGCCTGGAGTATGGGAACAGTGGGAGCACAGCTGTCACGCGCTTGGCACTTGCAGTTTTACATGCAGACAGCGTGATTAAGAGTTCAAGGAAGTTATCGTTGACATGGCCACTACCTGACTGAATGACATAGACGTCCTTTTCTCTGACAGACTCGTTGATGGAGATGGAGGTTTCACCGTTAGAAAACTTGCCTAGTTTTATCTTACCAGCATCAAGAGAGAGATTGTGGCAGATTCGCTCAGCAAGCTGTGGATGGGATGAACCCGAAAAGACGACTATGTCGTGAACCATAGGGTGTTTTGATGATCACAATCAGTGTGGAGCATAGATGTCAAAAACTCAAAAGTTCTAAGAGAAAAAAATTTGAAGTTGCATCGAGCTCCATAAGTCCGACAATCACCGAGCAATAACTTCAAACATGGCTGCTATTACAAATTGCAGCTATTACGTGCTGATAAATGGCTCAAGCTTAAAAGTGGTGAGTGCACACCATCAAATATCCTCACACACCTGACCATATAGTGTGTCGATAACATTGAATTACTGTTCCTTACAGTTTTCTGTATTTCAAACCATTTAATAGTAGTACCTACCTATCTACACTTGAGTCCCACGAATTCTCTATGTTGAATGCTAGAAATCCATTCCAGCCAAATCACTCCTTGTACCATGTAATTAGTAAGACCTGATTGAACCTATAATGTACTATCCTCAAAGTAAATGTATAGTTCTCCAATAATCAATGTATGATCACTAAGTCAACATATGATGATGGTGATTATTCCTTTGTGAGAACAACTATCTAATGTTATCAACGATACCCCCAACTAAGTACCGTGAACTACATATTCTGAACTACATGTTCGCGTTATTTCTTTGCAGTTGGAATTGGGGGCTGCAATGGCATGAGGTAATGGATGTGAATAGCGAGATTGTTTCATTATAACCTCTGACGGTTTGGCTTGAAGAACCTGGAATCTGATGGAAGTAATTGATAGTTACGAGGGATTTGAGCAAAATGACAGGGATTGTGAAGAGGATTGATCATTTTGGCTTTATTTAAAGCGATTTCAATTGTTGGAGAGTGCGTGCGCAGCGCACTAGCAATTTCGAAGCCTCAATCATCCCGCGAATATTATTCTTCTAGTATTCACAGCATGACACAAACCAGGCAATCTGTCAAAATTTAACTACGCCGTGCCGGCTTACGCTCCACTCCATTCAAATCATTTTAGAAATGTCAGATACAATGTTATTTATCAATGACTTCCCATATGAGATAAGGTCTCTTATAGTGCAACGGTTGGACGCGAAAGGTGCGTTCAATGCACTCTATATCACATCTTTGCATCCATTTCTTTATGTCCTGGCAAAACCCGGGGTAATCGCCAGCGAATATCCTGACATTTTGGAACTTGCTGGTGTAGATTACAAGGAATTGCACAATGATCCATGTATTTACGGCAAGACAGGACTTGGGTTTGCAAGCACACCACAGTTTGACCTGGTGGAAAAGATGCAGATTGTGCTTGGAGACAGGAAGCTTTTGGAAAATATTTATTTCATGCTTCCCTTCCAGAGACGTATAGAACAAAGTTCCCTTACTTACAGATACTCTTCTCTTTTCAGGTTCATTTTTCTGGGAATTGCAACGTGGAGGTACAACCAAGGTGATTTTGAAGTGAGATGCCATTATCTTCCTGATGCGAAGAGTTTGACTTTGGAAGACGTCAGATATATTGGGGACGAAGGGACCACACTAGAAATACCTCAACTGGAGAATCTGAACATGAGGTTTTCTTGCGCAGACTCCTTGAAATGGCTTGATCTGCAAAGTTATTCTAGATTAAAGGAGCTTAGGATCTATAACGACCAAAGAGCAGCTGCATTACTTAGCAAGGATTCTGCAATTAAAGATTTAACTTTTGCACACCTCACAGATGCCGACATACACGGTATCAACCGAATAAGTGATATTCGCCTTCCTAGCCTCAAAACTCTCAAAATTTCGCAGAATGAGACTACACAACAACAGCCACTAATACTCAGGTCTATTCACATCCCTTGCGTTTCTACATTCATTCTCAATACATCTACAGAACCTATAATTGAAGAATTTCATTGTGCTGAAACAATCAACTGTGTATGTTGGCATCACACAGGTATGTCCCACCACAAGTTCACACGCAGTGATAATGACTATGTCTTCATTCGTGCTTCCAAGACATTCATTACTGATGACGAAGTCTTTATCAAAATGCCAGATCTGGCACTATATCTCACACATACCGAGAAACTAGTCTTATACACCAGAAAAAACTTAAATGCACCCATCCATGCTATAATCAGAGATTTTCCCTCTATGTTATCTTTGGAGATCCTTATTGAAGTCGAGTCTAGCTCTCCGGCCGCGCTCCCTCGATTGAACTTGCCAAAACTCGAAGAACTACATCTAGAAATCATGTCACCGCAATTCAATATTGACGAGTTGAGATGGTACGCTAATGTAAAGAAACTGACGGTTATCGATACGTGTTACAAATTGGACTATGGCTTCAAAAAATGGTCAAGAGGATTGCATTCTGTGTTCAACAACCTGGAGGGGCTCAGGATCGAGGGGCTCAATGTCGAAGTGGATGAGCACGGAATATTTGATCGAGTACATGAGGGACTTAGGGAATTGACTCTGGAAAAGGACGAGAACTTGTTCCATTTTAGGGGCAATCGGTATGGCTGAAAAGAGCCTGTATTATGAATACTGTCGTCCTTTACCTGCTAGTAGTAGTGCCCGTAGTTAGCTTTTCTCCTTTTTTACCACATGCCGTCATCAGTCAACCCAGCAACACTGGGCTCCTTTACATGTTCAACACCACTGACATTTGCCAGCAATGAATCTATGCTCTGAAGAGTCAACTTATCTGGTAGTTGCAGCCCCAACACCCGCACTTTGTTCCTAATCTTAACTAGTAATTTTTCATTCTCAATTACGTGTCCGTACTCATTGTCGCATCGAATTTGGGCTAGCAAGTCTCGCAGCTGCTCTAGATGTGACACTGCCTGTCCAGAGAGAGGACATCGTTTGCTTGAACTGTCTCCGCTCTTGTCTGTCCGTAGATAGTGCTCCACTATTGACTGAAGGTAACCGACAAGAAGGAACTTCTGAAAGCCAGTCTGGATGCCGTATTCTTTCCCCTCTATGTATGATTTCCGGGTAGATTCGGCCTGACCTTCAGCGTATCCTTCAGCATAGAACTGTTCTTCCAGATTTAATAACTCGTCGAACATGATGCTGTATGTTGGTTGCTGATATTGTATTTGTCAGAAAAAAACACACACAAGGCTACATACCAACCAAGAAAAAGAATGTGTGTATATTAAACCTTCTAACAGGACTACTTGAACTTCTTCACTATCTGAAAGACCAGTGATCATACAACCTTTCCACTTACAACCTCCTTACCGGTCTTCTTGATTGCAGCCTCGACCTCTTCGAATGACAAGGTAGAGTCCAAATCGACAGTCTGGTTCTCAAGAGAGATCTTGATATTGGAGTTCTCCTCACGTCTGGAAAGCGCACGGTTCACCGCATTGGAGCAACCCGAGCAGGACATCTTGACATTGAATTGGTAGTGGGACATTATGTTGCGTTTGCTTTAAGCGTAAGAATATATAGACGAAAGAGAAATAAGGTGGTTCTGTGGTTGTTTATCTCGGTGATGTAAGCGTTCCACTTTAGTAGGAAGCTTCACGTGACTAGACATTAAAAATTAAAGGTTTATGGAATAAAGTGCAACAACGATCACTACAAGGGGTTGAATTGTTCTGAGGAATTAAATTAAAGGTCACGTACAGTAACTAGGTATTAACTTTACATTGTTAGTTTGTTGCCCATTTTAAGAGAGCACTGTGAAGTCAAAGTCTCCAGGAATTGTAATCAGTGGTTTGATGAATGTTGGAAATAATGGTTATCAGCATCGTTTTCACTCAGAGTGAGCTGAGAAAGGTTATCATCATAACAAATCCTGGAGCTTTGGGGACTTTTTCTAGGCGTGCCTTGCTGCAATTGTGACTTACCTTTTCAAATTACTTCTCAGTGATGTGTTGTACTCAGTGATGTGTTGTATATGTAGAAAGAAAGGTTAAAAAATTCACAGCGCAAAAGTTTTCTTTCTATATGGGAGGTAAAGCCGGGTAAGTCTCAGAATAAAAAGGTTTTAGGGCACCCCATAAATCTTCAAAAGGTTTCTTTGGGTTGGTAATTATCTGATGTGCCTAGTTGAGCTTCCCTTTAATTCCAAGTAGTAAATATAGTAGAAACTGTGCAAGCATTTGAAGAATTTCCATTGATGAAGAGAGCAACTTCAAACATCCGCTAAAGGTATTAACTTTGTTTAAGCTCATCACTGTGATTTACTATGATATTGGCTATAATTAACATGTTTAAAGAAGCTCACACCTTATTATTCAAAAATAAGTCATGGTTCTGGAAGCCAATACTAGTGCATCGCTGTTGCAATTGAAAGTGGTGCTGGTGGGGATTGCGCGCAGCATGTCCCATTTTACAGGTTCTGAGCATCACCGACATTCTAAATTGGAAGCATCGTATATAGGATCACTATACTATGTCGAGAGCATAAATTCTAACATGCTAGTTCAGGTGGTACAATGTCAAGCGTTGAGGTCACGGGAAAGGTTCTCTACTGTTGTTTTAACCAGAATCGTCCTGTTCTGTAAGTCTTTAGAGAACATGCAGTCCTTCTATTCGGAGAATGAAGTTAGCACGTGAAATACTCTTGATGAGCATATTCCTCTTGTATAAGTTTACAAGGGCATCGGACATGTCCACACTAATAGAAGTTACATCATCTCTTCGACGAAGATAGTGCGAGCTCCAGAGGTCAAGAGAAACTCCTATGGCCTAAGCGGAGGTATTTTCTCAAGTGATCCAATCCTTACAGGATGATAAGTACGAAAATGTCATTATAACCATAAGAACAAATAGGAAGGAGCCAAGCCTCGTTAATCATACTGTTTCAACAGCTGCGTTAAGCTCACTTCATCATTGGCCAACACACCTTTCTCCCAGTCGACAACTAGTGGTCCCACAAACCAATTTCCCTTAGCCCGTTTCACCAGCTCATCGAAATCCTCCTCACTTATAAAAGACGTGCCATGCTCTGGATCTTCATGGACAAATTTGGGAAACGCATGCTTGAACACATTGAGGTTTCCGCTTTTGAGGTTGTGGTTGTTGGTGTTAGCAGTGAAGGTGTACGATCTGATCAATTGCAATTGGTCGTATGTCGGAGTGTGCGGTTCTGTATCCAGGATGTAGCTTGTTGTGTCTTCTTGGTCCTCCTTTGGGGCAAAACCGGTCCTAATTTTATCCCAGAGTGATGGGCTTTTGCTTGTTTCTGATCCTGTAGCATGCGGAATGTGCGAGGAATGTGTTTTGAGAAGATGAAGAAGCGCTGGCGCGGCTGATACAGAAGGCTGGAAAAGAGTGATAGTGCCTGGATTGGACTGGAGTGTTCTAAACATGGACATTGCGAGTATGATTACTTTCTGTCGATTTTCTGAAAGAAATTGTTTGCAGGTTCTAATTTTCACTGTTGCTGTCAACTAGCTTTTTATCGGTTATGAGAAGCTGCAGATTTGAACAGTGCAGGTGTCAAGAATTAGAGCAAAAACTTGAAAATTTGGTGACTATTGTGACTAACAAGCAAAGTCGGGGTTGTAAAAGCAATTCTCATATTCATCAATTAGTTGTGTTATGGGCTGGCTATATATGTGCTATATGTGCTATATGTGCTAATCAAATCCCATTCTCTTGATTACATACTCTTGAGCCAATGTTCCAAGGGTCAAGTCTAAACCTCTGTCAATCCATTCCCTGACCCATTCGGCTGGGTCAATATCAGTATCTTCCTGTTCTTCATTATTCTCCTCCCCTTTAATATTGTCTTGTTCTGTGTTATATTCGATCCATTTGGCCCATTTGATTGGGAATGATTGTGTTTCTGATACAAGAGAAATGTTGTGGTCCAAATCCTTCAAAATAATTCTGAACTGGAATGACTTGGATGATTTCGAGTCAATAGTTTGGAATTCTTCTTCAGTCGTTATTGTTTTGCTCACAATTTGATAGGGAAGGATAGAGATGTAGATCTTTGAAATGTTGAGGTCTGTAACTTCTTTTTGCTCATTATTTTCAGATTTATTCTTCTCGCCATCATCATTGTTCTCCTTGATTGATGATGTCAAATTGGCCCAGTTAAGCTTATCAGCATCAGAAACTCCACCCTCAAAGAGATTCAATTTCTTGACACCACTGTGAGCACCGACACTCATTCTTCTCTTACCTTCATCGCTTACGGTGTTCTTCTTATCAACTTCAATAAAAATATCACCCTCTACTTGGGTCAAAACATTCTTGAACTGTCTTTCAATTGTTTTTTCTAAGCCCTCAAAGTTCATCAAATCGTGAATGACGTAAATCTTGATGAACTCATCATAATCGTCAATATTCAGACTATTGAGAATTGATTCAAAGTTATCCCCAAGGAACTTGAAAGCGTTAATCTTTCTTAATCTCTCAACATGTTCCTTCTCATCGCTCAGTTTCTTGGAGGCCTCATTAGCAAGTTTAGAGGCTTCTTCTGTCGCCTTCTGCTGAATCGATTTGGCATTGTTCCATAATGAGTTCACCGCATTGGACCCAGATGAGGACCACCAATTGGAAATAGATGCAATCGGGTCAATGAAATCATCTCCGCCTTCATTGTTCTGAATGACATTTCCAGTTTCATCCACTTTGACATCGTATTTTTCTGTCACAGTTGGTTGCTCCTGTTTCTCATTTGTATGCGTTCCCTCATCTTTCGCCGTCTGTGTGTCCTTTTTAGACTCATCAATGGATTGCTTGGTATCTTTCTTTCTCAAATCGCTCTTTTCCAGCTCATCAAGGAAATCTAAGACGTCATCGCTGTCCTTTCCAGCAACTCCCTTGTTTGTTTTGGCTCTGAAAGTTCCTGACTTGTCCCTGTTCTCAGGAAGAGAGTTAAGGAATTCAAGAACATCATCTGCCTCCGTTGATTTCTTTGGTGTTGAGGTCATTGTCTGATTGCTTGTGAACTAGCTGTGTTTATACGACGACATTAGTCTGTTGATGGGCAAAACAAAGAGCTCCAAAAATATTACTACAAAGAAAGGATTACATAATCAGTGGAGACTCTGAAAGTGCTGATAATCACATTAAACCCTTGCCGTGAGCGCAAGTTCAGTGATCCTGGTACATGATTCTCGATATATAGTTCAATCTTTGAGTTTGCGAAATAGATGGCACCTCCTTTCCTTTATTGGGCAATCTATATTGTCCTGTGGTAACAATTGACAGTGCCAATGCTATGAGCTGAGTGACTAAATATTTATCAAGAATCGAGCAAAGAAAGATCAAGTCCCAACAAAACCAAGCTATATACTATATATTGGTTAATCGTCAAGGCTTCAATGCAATAGTTGCCTGGGTTTGCTGGACAATTATTTGGGCTTCAAGCATAAAAACGTATCATACGTTTTATTCCGTACCATTTTGCGAGCTTGTGGTGCTTTGGAATAAAGGAAATTGTATTGGGTAATGAAACTAACGATGACCTTATGGGCCATTGAACATATCTTTTGCAGATTCTAGTTGTAGCCTTGATTCAACAAATACTGTCTGCAGATCGCCTCTACGTTTTTCAGTGTGGCCAACCTATAAAGTCTTTAAGAAGTTCAATGAATTGAATGATATCAAGAAACTCAAGGAGGAGCAAGCTCAGATAACCCAAATAGTCAAAAAGGAAAGTCCATTCTTTTGCAAGAGATCTTTTATGAAACCTCTAAGACAATAGTCCATGCATTTCTGACATGGTCTGATGGGTCATATCACGAAACTGGTGTGAAATCGAAGGTTCCAATGTTAATGGTAGAATTGCTTCACCGCACAACCCTCCGACTTCTTTAACGAGACAGGGCTCATATTCTGTATCTACGCGGCTTTGTCACTTTCAACTTTGGCAGTCTTGAATTGGAGGACTTGACTCTAAAGGCAGATAGTGCTGCTTTGGTGAGTTTGAAGAGTTTTACTCACCATGTTGACTTTGAGAATATACTGAGAAGTGGACTGCAGCACCATTACGAAAATATCTCTCTGCTTCTGAGCAGATAATTCTGTAGCTGATGATGAGAATGATGAATATCTATATACGCAAGAGTTTCATATTTTGAAATGGCAAGTGTATGAGTACCACACCCTCTTAAAATGGAATTTATCATACCTTAGTACATCGATGCTCTGGTATGACTACGCACAATGTTTTGATGGATACCAGTTTCAATTGTTGTGCGCCGTTTTTCTTTAATCCAATTTAAGACTCTCTCTATACCTAAAAGATTGAAAACAAGAGCGATACACTTAGTCTCCTATGAGGTTTTGACAATAAGGGCATATCTGAAAATTATCAGGCTCTTGAGCAATTTTCCAGAGATCAATCATCATGTATATACATGTAAGGATCAAAAGCTATCAAAGCAGATATTTTGAGATCAAAAAAATCGACTTCTGTTAACACATTGGACCATTCTATTTGCCGAGGTCTCTTTTTAGTACTAGAATTATTCGATAAACTTAGTGGGTTTGGATCGCACATTTAGGTCAGGCACTGCCTTATGAAGGTAAGAACACTAGTTAAGTTTATTAATTTATAAGCAAGAACCATAATAAATAGCAAATTCAAAATTGAAAGAAATACTGTATTGCATTAAAACAAAATCAACCAGTAAAAAATTAGCAAAATAGAACAAATGAAATAAAAACTGAAAAAAGAAGAGTTAAGTCGTTGTTGAGGTAGGTGATGTCTATTAGTGAGCTAGTTAGCTGCAATAGCTTCGCCATTAGCCGGAATAATAGTCTCCACGGGAACCGCAACGTCAGAGGTCCCATTTATTTCTGCTGGGTTGGAACTGGCTTCAGGAACCTGACCCGCAGTCTCCTTCGTACCAATTCTACCATTGACCAATGGTGCTGACTTCACACCCTTAACCACAATGTCCTTAACCGCATTGGCAATTGCATCGATCAAGTGCAAAGTAGTATTCAGCTCCCTAGACAAGGAGTCAGCCTGCTGATAATCCTTGTCAAGATCAGTGACAACAAATTTACCAGCTGGAATAATCAAACCACGGTTAGTGAAGCCAACGGTGTCAATAGCTAGCTTCTCAGTAGCCAGAACACCTGGCACACTCTTGACTGCATTGATAGTCTTGTTGTTGGAAATATCACTCAAGTGGTAATTCTCCTTGATAAAGAAGAGATAAACATCAACATACTTAATCAACACTTCATCGACGATGAACTTCTCAACAGATTTACCAAATTCCAACACATTAGGGAAACGGTCACTGACAAAAACCTTCAACTGTAACAAGTGACGAGCAGTAAACTCAATAATAGAATTGATAAGCTCAAAGGAGATGGCAAGCTTCTCAGCCTTAACGTAGAGTGGGTAGTTGTTCAAGTGGGTGAGAAAAGGGGACTGTTGTTTCAATTTGGCGTAGGAAGAAGACATCTTTATCTATAATTTTCTATCTTTGTATCTGACTGATAAAGGGGGCTAAACAAACAAGTGGCAAACTTTTTTTTTAACAATTTTCGCATGTTGCGATTTCTCAATTGTCTTTTGGCTCCTTTTAGCCGCATTGCATCTAGATGTACCGCGGCCCAAATTGACACAAAAAAATCGCGAAAGATAAAGGCCTCACCTGTCAAACTTATGCGAGACAAGGGCCGAGATTTAATTTGATCGTTGGTAATTACACGACTTCAGCTAATAATATACCGCATAAGAACTCATATCTACTTGATAAAAAAGCAAAAGCAACGTCGTATAAAAACCCATTTAGTCATCCCAACCTTCATGACTGCTTGCATTCAGGTGGCTGCTTCTTCTCTGTACCATCTTCCTGGTCATCACTCTCTTCCTCGCTCTCCTCTTCCTCATCCTCATCTTCCAAACCTTCACCGAACTCATCTTCATCAAACTCCTCACCTTCGAACTCAATGGCGCTACCAGTAAACCAATCAATAGCCCTTGGGATCAGTTTATCCTTTATTTCCTCACCAAGTTGGTAGTCAAATGCAAGTCTCTGCTCCAAGAATTCATCATCCTCATCACCCTCCTCATCTTCATCCTCTTGTTCCTCTTCCTCGTCTAAGTTTGGCAACTTTGGAGGGTCAAAAAAATTGAAAAAAGACTCGACAGGTGTTAACTTTTCAATAGTTCTAGTCTGCTGAGTAGCTTTGTTTCTTTGTTTTCTTCTCTCTATCGAAACAGTAACATTTTGCTTGGATGAAGTCCATTGAATCTCTGTACCTTCAGCATGGTCATACATAAAGTCACCTGAATATCCCAGTTCCGTCTGGTAGTAGTAAGTCTTGGTCAACTCCTTGTTCGTAAAGAATTCATTTTCGTCAAACTTGAAGACCAATTGGAACCCTGGCTGATCCAAGTACTTTAATTGGATATCTGTCAAGTATGACAACACTTCTTCATCTCTGTCATTAATCAACTCAGCAATTGGTTGTAAATTTTGCAATGCTGTCAACCAGAAAGATGGAATACCAACCACAGCATCAGCTTCCTCTTCCTCTTCCTCTTCTTCCTCTTCTTCTTCATCATCACCACCTAATTCACGTTCAATCTCTTTGCCCTTTGCAATCTCCGCGTCAGTAGGCTCGATTGCACCATTAATAATTTTTGCTCTCTTATCATGCAAGACAGAGTACTTAGCACCGAACTTCTTCTCTAATTTGGCCAATTCATCCTGGAATTCACGTTCAATCACGTTTAATTCGCCTTGGAGAGCCTTCAAGGAGTAGATTCTATTCTTAACGGCACGTGGCAAAGAGTCAACATACTCTGACTTTTCACCAACCAAAGTTCCCAACTTGTTCTCAATCATAGACAGGAATTGTGGATTAGAGGTTAGCTTGCTCTTGAGTTCAGACAGACCCTCTTCGTCATTTTCGGAGATGGTGGATGGCAAAGTGGACTTCAACGGGTTGGATTTGAGGTACGAGTTAGTGACACTCGCTGGAGTGTTTTGAGGAGTTGGCGCGTTGGCCAGAGAGTGGACTTTCTTGCTGATGTTTTGGGACATTATAAGGTGAATGTTTCAGCCAACGTTGTCGGGTGAGAATGTGACTGTTTTAAAAAGTGAAGACTGGTTTAGCCAGTCTATTTTGATTTCCTTTCTTTCCTTTTTTTTTCCCATCATTTTAAAAATTTTCAAAGAAATTGCGGTCACGTGAATATGCTATAATAGGGAATCAATTTTGGAACTAATCGCAGAGCCAAACGATGAGATCTAATGTTGAGAATGTAGATGATAGTACAGGTAAAAACCTCATGAGAAAACATGTTTTTGGTTAATAAACATCATAAATCATCAAACCTTAATCTTCCTACACCTTCACTTCACTCTTCTGTGCCCTTTCATCCTCAAGTTTCTCTGCTTGTTTCTCTGCTTGTTTCTCCGCTTCTTTACGTCTCTGTAAGGCATTTAATTCATCCTCAGTGATCAAATGATGCTTGTGTGTCTCTGGTACTTTCTTCAATGTGACCTCATGAGAAGTACCAAATCCTGCTTCCTCATTGACTTCACAGACCTCAATTGACTGTACCCATTCGTTGTTGGCCACAGCCTCCATTGAAATTCTCTTTGCAGGGTTCAATTCCAACATTGCACCAATTAGATTTCTTGATGCATGGGGAAGGAGCCTTAATAATCTATGTGGACCTTTGGTCTTCGATCTATGTACAACCTCACCATCATCAGACTCTTTCACGTCAGGCTTTGTCGCAAACATTTTAAAACTGTTGTCAGATTGTTTAGGTGCCTTCCACGGGAATCTTCTCAGTGTCATGCAACAAAACATGATTGCAATAGACCAAACATCTAATGGTCGCGGGTCATAGTAATGTTCTATAAGGACTTCTGGCGCCAAATATGGATCCGATCCAACGACACCTTTTGCCTTCACAATTTCAGGTTCATATGGATACTTAAACACCACTGCAGAACCAAAGTCAATTAGCTTGATGATACCTTGTCTAGAGACAACACAGTTATCAAGCTTTAAATCTCTATGAGCGAGGCCCATAGAATGTAGGTAAAACGTACCATTAATAATTTGTCTAAAGCAGCAAAAGATCTCATGTTTGGTCATTAGTCCAGACATAACTATCGTAAAAAAATCATAAGGGGCGTACTCCATAACAACCAAAAATGTGAGACCTTCTTGTAGCATATCTAAAGTTTGAATTACGTTCTGATGCTTTAGAGTGCTCCCAATGCAGAACTCCGCAGTGACTTTCTTCGAATATTCTGCTTCTGTTTCGCGCTCATTCTTAGGTCTAAACTTCTTTACTGCGTACAGTCTTCCATCAGAACGTTTGACGACAGAGACAGAACCCCCAGCCCCTTCTCCAAGGACCTTGCCAGGAATTCCATACTTCTCGATCAACTCACTTGCAGAATCACCACCAAATATAGCTGATTTGGGAGGCTTAGGTGATGAGGGTCTAGAAGGTGACAATGCATTCAAAAACTTGCTCTTCAGATGTGAACCTTGTTGTTGGACTTGTTGTAGCTTCTCCTGTTGTTGATGCAGTAGTTTGTCTTGACTAGATTGCAATTGCTGCTGGAATTCAATCTGTTGCTGCTCAAGCGGAGTTCGTGCCCGTAGAGAGGAAGCACTTTGTGTGCCCTGCAGAGCAGGTAGGCGGGGCACAGGTTGTTTGAGAGGTTGCGGGGCTGCAATTGCACGCTGTTGTGTCTTTGGTTCTGAAGGCTTCAAAACCTTCTTGAAAAACCTCTTCAACCTCAATGGCTTCTTAGTTTCATCTGTACTTACACTGAGAACTGATGGCTCATAGTGGTTAATTGTTGGTTGCGGTACATGTTCGATAGTTGGCGATCTGGAAGCCTGTTTGGAAGAGAAAGCAGAACTCTTCGAAGTGTTTGGCGTTAGTTTATTACCGTGCTGTTGGGTCCCATTACTTTGTTTGTCCGAGGAAGAGGAGTTCACCCCAAACAAACTCCTGAGCTTGTTGCGGTGACGGTGCTGATCATGAGAGCTCGTTGACGCCAGAGAGTTGATTGATGGAGTGCGCTCAGCGCTCTTGTTTGGATCACTGATCTGGAGCTTTCCGAGGCTTTCTGTGGGCATTTTCACGGGTGACTTCTTGTTGGTTTCCTTAGTTGGCAGGGCGTGCGGTCAAAGCACTTTTTTGTTTTGCTGTTTTCTTATTCGTTCGGGAAAAGCGCGAATTTTACACGGAAATGACACAGACCCAACAAAACTGATCAGGGAATCGGCGTCAACATGACAATCTGGGTGGATATACGATGAATACAGATGGAACTCTAAGTTTAATTGTTACAAACGAGTTCAAATAGTAATTGAGCTCTGAATCACATTCTTTTTCGGTATTTTTTTTTTTACCAACGTTGGTGGTGTCACCTGTTCTTTCTCCAGAGCTCACAACCACACCCATTCATGGAAAATAAAGAGAAGCAAAACCAAATGAGGATGTCAAACGCCTTCTTTCAGTGTGAACCAATTTAGCAATGTCTTTTCTCTGGAATCTTTTATTTCCTGTTAAAACATCCGATCCAACTGACACAAGCTCAAACGCAGCAGTCCATGATCCGCTTGTCCAGGGCAAGTTCACTCCACGGGAGCTTTCACGGTTCAATGGACATGATGAGCAACAGATTTTCATTGCAGTGAAGGGCACTGTGTTCGATGTCAGTAATGGCCGACAGTTTTACGGTCCATCTGGCCCTTATGCGAACTTTGCAGGCCATGATGCAAGTAGAGGTCTTGCTCTAAACTCATTCGACTTTGATGTGCTAACGGAATTTGACCAACCAATTGATAAGCTTGAAGGGCTAAATAAAGAAGAGAAAGAGGCACTGGATGGTTGGGAGGAGCACTTTAAGAAGAAGTATCCGATTGTTGGTGAGCTTGTTCAAGACAAGTAGTGTGGTCCTATACTTTATTTATTGCCATGGTGTTACGATTTTTAAGGTGGTGTAGTGTTTTAAAGTTTTGCGCTTTTAATTTCTATAATTGATTTAGTTAAAACCCAATATGAAGAAGATTACTTCATGAAGTTAGTTATTTTTTGTTCATTATGGCTAGCAATATCTCTATGCAGATCGTCTGACTTGAATATTGTCATTCAAACCCTGCTAGTAGAGGGGACCGCTTTGCACGTGCAGCCAATTCGCGGTCTCGTATAATTTTCTTTCCGCTGTTATCAACTAGAGTTTCCACACATTTTTTCCGTTCTTCCTCTTACCATAAGATATCAGATCCACATCCCATAAGTTATTCAAGCCACTGCACGCTGACATGCCCCGAAAGTCACCGCTGGCCATTCTTCCCACTATCACCTTCTTTTTGAGGCTTCCGGCCATCATCTCTCTGCCGATTAATGCACGCAGGAACACCAATACAGCAGGTGCAGCCCATGTCGGAGATGAAGCCCTCACCGCTGAAGAATACTGGTGGTACCTCACTATTTCGTTTATTCTAGTTATTGCTGGTGGTGTCTTTGCTGGTTTGACCCTTGGTCTAATGGGTCAGGATGAGGTATACTTAAAAGTTATTTCATCTTCTGGGGATGAGACTGAACAAAAACATGCAAAGAAAGTGTTGAAATTGATGGACCGCGGTAAACACTGGGTCCTTGTGACATTACTCCTTTCCAATGTTATTACAAACGAAACTCTTCCAATTGTTCTTGACCGTGTTCTCGGTGGTGGCTGGCCCGCCGTTGTAAGCTCTACGATTGCCATTGTCATATTTGGTGAGGTGATTCCACAATCACTATGTGTGCGTTATGGCTTACAGATTGGTGCTTTTTTCACGCCCTTTGTCTTGTCATTGATGTATGTTATGTACCCTGTTGCGTATCCTGTGTCTGTCCTTTTGGACAAGATTTTGGGCGAAGATCATGGTACTGTTTACAAGAAGTCTGGATTGAAGACATTGGTAACTTTGCACAGAACTATGGGTGTTGAGAGATTGAATGACGATGAGGTTACCATCATATCTGCTGTGCTTGACTTGAAAGAGAAGAAGGTGGAGGATATTATGACCCCATTGAACCACACGTATACCATGTCATCTGATCGTATCTTGGATGAGAAATGTGTCGAGGAGATCTTCAACTCCGGCTTTTCTCGTATCCCAATCCACGTTCCTGAAGAACCAACTAATTATGTTGGTATGTTGCTTGTTCGTGTTTTGATTTCTTATGATCCAGAAGACGCATTACCAGTTTCGTCATTCCCATTGGCAACTTTGCCTGAGACCCCACCAGACACTTCTTGTTTAAATATTTTGAACTACTTTCAAGAGGGTAAGTCACACATGGTTGTTGTTAGTGAGACTCCTGGTGCTGCAACTGGAGCCATTGGTGTCTTGACCTTGGAAGACGTCATTGAAGAGTTGATTGGTGAAGAAATTGTTGACGAGTCCGACGTATTTGTTGACGTGAACAAGGCTATCAAGAGAACTCAGCCTGGTCCATTGGCTAAGCGCCACTTAACTCAATATTTGCACTCCTTGTATACCAGTTCGAACAGAAACTCTATGGAAGTTGGCTCCCATGGTGGTCCAGCAACTCTTGATGAACGCTCCCTGTCCAGGTTAACACTCGAAGAGAATCAGAGGTTCTTTGCCAACTCTTTCGGAGATGCTGATGGAATCATTCAGTTCAAGCCATCTAATTTAGCGTCGAATCCGTTGGAGACAAACAAGAAATTTGTCACTATCAAGAGGCAGAGTACTCAGCCAGTTCCGAAGAGGCACAACTCTCAGTTCAGCTACTTTGATGATGATCCAATCGAACAACAACAGAAACAACAGGAAGAAACCCAAAGGGAATTGGATGCGTTGAATTGCCACAAGAAGGTTGACGAAGAGTCCGCACTGTCAAGATCAACATCTCCATCTTATGGCACGAATGGACACAGCAATGGTATACATCGCCCCCAATCATCAATAAATGGAAATGCTAACCATGGAAAGTTCTACAAGAAGTTCCAGTTACCAAGTGACGAGAGAACCTCGTCTGATCTCTCCGAGCTGGCCAATAAGTTGAATAATGAGTCGTTTGAAGAAAGGATGTCTCACAAACCGGAGGTATCACTCATCCGTGCTTCTGAACACAACTACAGAACAGGGGGTGGGATTGTTGAGTCGGTGGTCAATGTTCAAGGCTTTGCAAAGACTATCATTGAGGATGTTGAGGATGCTGGTGAGAGTACGTCGTTGTTAAGAGATGGATCTAGTGTTTCCTAGATCATATTCGGTTTTTTGCATAGTCTTTCACGTGAGTTCCATGTAGATTAACACGGAGCAGCATGAAAACGCAACTGGAATTTGGTGCTCTTGATGGCTCAACTATTAGTAACGTCTGCCCATTGCGCATTTTCACCCTGTTTCTTATTTCGTTTTACTATATCTAATTATTGGCCAATCTTCATGTTGAACAGTGTTGATATTGAAAGGAAGGGTAAACATGGCTGTATGTATTTCTTTTCAAACCTGATTTTAAGATAATACGTTTTGGAGGTTAGTAGTGATAGAGGTTAGTCCATATTACTCATATACCCGTTAATGGGTGCAGTAGCAAATACCAGTTGATGGCAATAAGATTCTTCTCGATTTCAATGTGTCTGTAACTGCCTTTACAGGAATATAAGGGCTTTTTGAGGAGGGGGCAAAGATCTAATTAGAGGGAT
Organism: Barnettozyma californica; assembly: GCA_023627795.1. NCBI lineage: Eukaryota > Fungi > Ascomycota > Saccharomycetes > Phaffomycetales > Phaffomycetaceae > Barnettozyma > Barnettozyma californica. The sequence continues at coordinate 2,911 of JAMAIE010000014.1, read as the reverse complement.
CCTACTGGGTTGGTTCATTCTGAGTGGCTCATAAATTAATCTGTAGACTTTGAAGCTGCCTTCTCTTGGGTGATCAGTCAAATAACATTTCATTACAAAAGGGAAGGTGTTCCATTCGATATTCACACATTATTTCTGAGTTTACTCATAAAGTTCGGACGTTGATTTCTTGTAAACGTTTGTGAGTGGCAGTGTCTAACGTCGCGAAGGTAGCTGGCCCGTGGCATTGATGGCACGCTTGACCTTCAAGCTCAAATGCAACTCATGCCATCATATACATCATGTTTTCTTTTAAATTCTCCTAAACAGGCGAAGAACAAATAAACAATAGAGGCAATGCTATCAAATACTAATAAAAACCATTGGCACAGCAGATGCAGTCTGAAGTGTCATTTCCGGTTGAGCTTCTGTATTGAGCATCTGTATTCGACATTTACACAGCTTTGTGTATTATATTGGGAGTAAACCTAGATTATATGCTAGGTTGGCTCGCTCGCATAATCTAAAGAGGTCATAAATTCCTCTAAGCCAAGGCTATTCCAAAAATTCAATGAGCGGGTTTGGTACGACTTATAAAGTCTATTTTCAGACAACTAAAATTTAAAGGAATTTCTTTATTTTTAATATTATTATTTATTAAAACTATTTTTTTATCTTATTTCCATCCGTTATTGTGTAATCTAGCAGCAATTTGTTTTGAATTGTAAACAATTGTTTCGAGAATTCTGAAATAATCAATCGAGTTATCACTAAGATTTCCGTTCGTGAGATTCCATTATTGCTACATATATCAAAAGGTTTCGGATGTTCTTCTTTTGAGCTTGTAAAGGTGTGATAAAACTTTGACGAACCAGAAGACTTCTCAGGCTCTCTAACTATTTCATTGAATCAGGGCAGAAGGCCTCCAAACATCCGTTCTTCTTTGTTCCCACAATGGCATCTGTTGACGTACTTTCTTCAGCAGAGACAGGTCGATATCAGCCACCACTATTCCGAGACCTTGTGGGTCCATGTCACCAACCTCCCCAATAACAGTCCCCCACGGATCAATAATCATTGTATGACCATAACTGAATCTCTTAGGTTCTATGACAACGCCATTAGCTACCTCTTCGTCAGTTCTTGGATCGTGTCCTCCACTTTGAGCAGCCATGATAACATAGCATTGGGTGTCAATGGCTCTGGCACGGCCCAACGAAAGCCAATGAGCAGCACCTGTTCTGGTTGTAAATGCAGATGGGAACTGCAAAAGCTCTGCTCCAGCAGTTCTCAGATTTAGCGCATGCTCAGGGAATCTGATGTCGTAGCAGATCGCTTCGCCCAACCTACCTGCTGGTGTGTCAAAGACGCCAGGTAGAGAATTGCCCTTCTGAACTACTAATGATTCCTGGACAATCGGCGCATCGGGCGCAACTGTAACGTCGAAGAGATGGAGCTTGTCGTATGAGGAAATTACAGCACCGGAGCTGTTGACGTACACAAGTGTGTTGGTGATCTTACCGTTTTGTCCTGGGGTGTGAATACCAATAGAAACATCTAGGGGAGTTCCTTGTTGGAGCAGGTCTGACAATGTAGACCTGATGCTTGCAATTAGTTCAGAGTCCTGGACAGAGCGGGCTAGAGTACTTGAAAGTGGAGAAGGTGCGATGTAGTCAGTTGCCTCTGGAAGGAAAAGTATACGCGCCTGACGAGATGCAGCAAGTCGGAGGAGCTGCGTAACGAGATTGATGTTGGCAGTGAGGGATGCCCCTGAACAAAGCTGACCAGCGGCGATGAGAACCATAATTTAATTGAATATTTGTTGATGTTGATCTGTAGAGATTCTATTAAAGGAAAATGAGATAGTGATATAATTGCCACAGTTTCGCCACACCAAATATGAACCTGTCACGTAATAATGTTTTTCCTCCCACAGTCAGTAAACATTCACCACCTATATTAAAAGGTTGAGGAGATAAGGAGAGTTTGGTGTTTATCATACGATGGTGTCTGTCATTGAGTCTGCATATGGTCAGTTTATGACTCATGTACTTAATCTCGGTGTTCATATCTCGGTGCATCGGGAATCCATTTCCGCCATTTGGTTAGTCCAAACATTTCGAAGAATGGATCCACCCCCTAGACAAAAAGAGATAAGATCATTGATCTTTTCATCCTAGAGTACTGCTCCAAACAAAAAATTCAAGAAATGACTGTCTCTATTATCAAACCACGTATTATTACACTAAAGGATGGCACCAGGGGTACTCTGGTGCCTATCCCCTCTTCAGATCTTGAGCAACTCCCGCCATCACTTATTTCTTATCTCCACAACCAGTTCAATGGCGAGATCGAGCACGGTGACACATATCCTCAGGTTGAGCTTTTGGACGAGAAAGCTTTCATTGACTATTGGTTTGGGTACTTCCACGCGCTCTTAGTACGCACTGATGACTCTGTTGACAATACTGATCAGCACGCCTTATTTCACTGGCTTAACAATCAAGAAGACCACTGGGACGATGTGTGGCTCGGCTCTTTTTATGTAAAGCCAAATTATATCGGCCGTTCATCACATGTTTGTAATGGTGGGTTCCTTGTTAACCCAAAGATTCGTGGTGCAGGTATCGGGAAGGCCCTTGGTGCGAGCTACGTTATATGGGCTTCTCAACTAGGATACGTCTACAGTGTGTTCAACTTGGTATTTGCTACAAATGAGGCTAGTATAAGAATTTGGGACTCTTTGGGATTTGACAGAATTGGTAGAGTCCCAGCCGCAGGTAAGTTAAAGGGTCATGATGGTTTGGTTGACGCTATTATCTTTGGCAAGTCATTCACTGAATCTGCTAAGACGTTGTAAATATAAATATAAATGCATGCTAAACAAGGTTTTTGCCGGGAGGAAGATCTCGAGATCTTGAGATGTCCTTAC